>CATKWH010000028.1:0-109000 GCA_949825045.1 Argyresthia goedartella | reverse complement strand
ATACAGACACAGACAATGAAACAAGTGCATCGCGCCCTAGCCCAGCACCTGTAAGACCAGTGCCAGTGGCAACACCACCAGCAAACCGTTTTGAAAATATGGTGCAAAATTTGGTAAGTGATTTTATTATGTTTTAGCAACACATACAAACATATACCTAATAAAAACTAGTACCACCGACCTAGTCGTTGCACCGAGCGCGGGCTGCCGAAGCAGGGTTACAATTTAGTGTCTGTGGTATTTTGTTTTAGTAGGCTAGGCACCCCTGAAACGGAGTTTTTTTTGACATTGCAACACTGCAAGTAATTTACCTATTTATGATTTGATGTATTTTTTTGGATTTTCTCAGATAACTTCTATTACTATTCAAATATTAATATATTTTTTACCACTGACTAATAGTATTTTATTATTTTAAGAAGACTGATGATAATTTGGCACTAAACAGATAAATATTGAAAGGATTCGTTAGCTCGTGGTTTTGTCGGCGACTCATCAACCGCGGATGTAAATCCACCTATCTAATTATATATATATATAAATTATCATTGGAATAAAAATAACAGCCGAACTGCAAAGTTTTATTATCATCGTACAAGACAAGAGTTATGATTTTTTGTTTGTTTCAGATGCCAAGTGCCTTCCACGCGGGAGGGACTAAAATGGATTCTACTTCTGCTAAAAGTAATCAGATCGAAGCTAATGATGAAATGCAATACCTAACCGTATTCGACGGCGAACAGTGTATTGCAAATCAAAACATTTTAATTCAAAAAGTTAATAACCAAGAATTAATGCTGCAAAATCTTGTTGAATGCGTTCAATAACTTACTCAAAAAGTGGCCGAGTTGTCTGTACAATTAGATGAATGTATGGTAAAATGTATGGAAAAAATCGAGCAGCCAGTGTCTGTTACTTTATTAAAAGAAGCTGAGCAAGACTCGTTTTGTTTCAAACAAATAAGTGACAAGCAACAACTAGAAAATCTGGAAAGAAGTTTAATGAATAAAACTGAGAGATCTAAACTACAAAAACTGCTGGGGTTTTTGTTTCAACCCTGTGAAGGAAATGGCTTGACCTTTGCCTATAATTTGATCGACTCAATGGTTTCACGTGAGTTTCTGTGCGAATGCTCCTGGTCTGGGGGAAGCCGTGGCAACATTTCGAAAGTCCCAATAAAAGACTACAAAAACTTTATTAAATTCTTTTGGGATACGGTACGTTCATGGGATTGTAAATTTACTCTGGGACAAACTGAAAAGTTTTTTAAGGTCATTCTTAAAAATGCTGTTAAAAGGAAATCAATGAAAGACTTAAGATCCTCTTCAAAACGAGTCCGAAATATTAAATCAAAACCAAAAGACCAGGCAAGCACAAGTAAGCAAGAAGTTTCTGCTAATTCAACAATTACTCGTAATCAAAATAAAGAATCAAATGAAACATTAGAGATGGAAGTAGCAGAAGTGGAGGAGGAAAAGGAAAATAATGGTGAAGGAGAGATAGAAGATGATGAAAACAGTTTGCGCTAATATTTTTTATGTTTTTTCTTTTCTTGTCGATTATGGCATTCTTTATTTTTATTATGTCTGGTATATTGTTTATGTAAGTACTGCCCGGCGTTACTAGATATACGGTAGTTTTTTCGTACTGACTGTGCGAATGCTTCTCTTGTAACAATAACTATTTTTCGGTGATGAGACTTAAATATTTTTAAATATCTCCGTTTATTAGAACTCGTTATATGATGATTATATAATACGGGTACTTTAAGCTTAGTTATGTATAACTATGCACATTATGCTGATTTACATAAAGCCTTATTTGTTAGGATAGTTGATTTTGAAAATTATACAGGAAGTAACAAAAACGGTATAACAAGCTGGAACATGGATCGAAATATTTAAAATAATTGGACCTCCCATAGCAAATTAACTAGCTGATAAACAATTTTTATGGGAGGTTCAATATTTTTTACTATTTCGACCCATGTTCTGTAGCGGAAAACGTTCAGTTTCATAAGTACCAGTTTGACCTCTTTTCGGCTTATTATACCCTTTTTATTACTCCTGTTTTTGAAACAAATTTTATGTTAAATGTTGTTTGATACCAAGTGATATTTTCATAAAAATATTTAGACTGATTAAAATAGTTAATTATGTATAAGTATAATATCTTCGTTTTATAGAACTCATTATGCTGATTATATACGTTTTCGATATATTAGGTAGGTATTTTAAGCTTAGTTATGACTGCATATGTTGCTGTGTAATGTTGATTTGCAAAAAGCCTTGATAGGAGGTTAAGTTTAATTTTGTTAATTATTTTTTGTTATAACTGATTTTGTTAAAATTATTTTATGTTATAATAATGTTGTTTGCTACGAAGTGTTATTTAGATAGAAAGATTTAGACTGATTGAAATAGGTAGTTAGCTAGTATAAACTATTCTTTACTCTGTTTTATAAGAGACAGCCCACCGAAAAATTTGTGTGCTCCGTTGGAACTGAACAATTTTCCATTTTTTGTCAGGAAAGAGAAAAAAATTCACTTCTCTTTCCTGACAAAAAAATTGTCTCACATGCTTGCGTCGTCAGTCAGCTAGACATTTTTTATGTACAGTACAGTAGTCGAAATGTTTTTTTTTCATTTACGGACCATGTTCCTTGTGGAAAGTTGTTTAGTTTCATGGACTAATTTTGCATTGTGCATTGCGAAGTTTTCGGAGGGCTGTTTCTTATGTTTTGCATCATTTTTATGAGCTATTTCCTTAAAAACTTTAAAAAATATCGTGAAACTGTACGTAACTATAATGGCTAAATAAGAATAAATGGAAAAAATATGTTGATTATCTATGGTAGAGTTTAATGTGACAGAAAAATTCAGGGAAGATTGTATAAGTAAAAAAAAAATGTATGTCAATTGTATGAGTGTTCAGTGTGACCACTGTGTGAAAAAAAAGGTAATAAAAGCCAAAAATATCACATCAAACAGTATTTTATTTATATGTGTGTAACAAAGGGATAAAGAATTTAAATTCTTTGTGTTGAATACATGCTAATTTACATTTAATATCTTTGGGTTCTAAAACGATCAAAGTATTCTGCTGACATCTTGATTTGTATATCGCAAGATGAGACGATTTAATTGGATATTCAAAAACAACTTGTGTTTTGTTGATTTTATTTCCTTTAATTAAAATCTTATTGTGGTCGACTTCAACGCAGCTAATTTTAACAACCTCATTGCATCTGGTAAGTAAATAACTGTCTTTTTCTTTGCTGGAAAGTTTAAAATCTTCAAAATTTAATATATTATTATTTTTAATTGTGTTAAGAAAGGGGTATTTCTTGTCTTTATGTGTTTGAAAATGAATATCAGCCGTATTTTCAGCCAGTCGTTTGGCGACTTGAGACAGTGGGTTGTTTCCTGATCTCAGCATACTTTTGATCATAAATAACATATTCTCGAAGGGATATGCGTTGAAAGTCATCAGAGGGCCAAACAATTCAATTTCATTCGTCAGGTGTAGTAAGTTGTGTATGTTGCTTGTAACGTAGCCTGAACCATAAAAGTCTTTGTAACATTTTACAAAATGTTCTAGAAGTTCCTTTGCTAATGGCAACAAAGTTCGATATGTTTCTGTTGAGCAAATTGTGATACTACAATATAGTGTTAAGAAATGATTATAAGCCTCATTGTTCATAACATCAGGCAAAATTACAATACTTAAATAATGCAAAAACGCTCTAAATTCTGACGCTTTCCAATGTGCTAATGAATCTAATCCTCGCACTGCTCGATGCACTTCTGAAGGCAATTTGCAGTTGCATAGAAAATTTGAAACCAGTTCAATATCACTTGCCCGCATTTTAGTTATATATTTGCCAAACTTGCCGTCACGCCAACCAATCAGTAATCTCTTCATAACACCCAAGTCGATCAAATGGAGTGAATCGGCTACAATAAATTGGTTCACCATGTCAATAGGAATATTTAATAAAGGTGAGTCATTTTTATGATGTAAGCCATAAATTTTGTTTCTAAATCCTTCATTTGTCCTTTCAGGACACAACGACTCAGAAAATGTGACGGTATGTGTGATTTGCGAATATTCTCCAACCGTAGTACATTTATGGCAGCCGTGTTTACCATTAAAATTGCAGACTCCTGCAAAAAGTATTTTAAATTAAGTTATAATAACACAAGCAAAAATTAATAAATTACAAATATTTGTGTCATGTGCCGATCGAACCTACGGACCACATAATAGAAGGGAGGTTCCCTACCAACTGAGCTATCAAAGATATCTAGGAATACAAGTCAAATGCCTATAGGTAAGAAGCATCATAATTTCTACTACTTATTTATCGGTATTAGGTGCATAATTGTGATAATATGCGACACTAAGATAGACTTACCTTTAATATAGGCTCTAGTTGGCGAGTCACAAATGAAGCATCTGATTTTTATCTTTATAGTTTTCTCTAATCGCTCAACTACAAGACCTTCTTCTAATAATATCTTCATTTCATTTACAAAGTCTTCTAAGAATTCATTTAATATTTTTGGTTTTCCTTTCCCAAAATAGATTCCAATAACAAAAGGCCGAATTCGGGGATTTTCAAAAATGTTACATAATATGGGCCAAAATTCATTTGTCGAACTTTTAAAAATAGGCAAACCATCCACATTTATGTTAATTGAAATCATATCTGGAATATCCATCCAATTTTGCAAAATGTTCTTTAAAGGTTTTGCGATCCCATTGTGCCAGTATTGACCTCCTTCTACATTTTTTAAAGATACATTAACGGGAGTGCATAAAATTGTTCTAGCATCAGACGGTAGTGTTCCCGGTTTAAATTAGTTTATTATGCCTGACAATTTATTCAAAGCAGAATGACGAATACCATTTTCAATAGCCCATGTTCTTATTTTTTTGCGAAAGGTTAAATGATTGTCCAAATCAAAATCGTATTCACTATCACTAGAACTGCAATCACCACACTCTGATATCTGTATATTTTGAAGGGAACTTTCAGGTTCAGGCACATTATTGTCCTCTGCATCATGTACAGAACCACCATGAACAACGGTTGAAGTTGCACTTGTTGAAGCCGTGTCGACGGGCTCATTTTCGGGCGTCGTTGTTAATCGACTGTTTATTTCTACAATTTGCGAATATTCTTTTGCAATTTTTCTTCTTATTCCACCGGTTCTCGCTCTTATTTTCCAAGATTTTTTATTCATTTTCACAAATTTTTGCACGCGACTATCACCATCAGCTTGTGGAATAAGTGTAATAGAATATCACATGCACATTCATGTTCAGCTTACAGCAAATAAGAGTAGAACTAATGGACAAATAAACTGCTATTGATGTTAATGGACAACACATAAAGTCCTTTTAACAGCCTACAGTGCACATGTGAACCATTTGATGGTAAGTCACCACTCGATTGGTTGGTATTCGAACGGTCATATTATGATTCTGAAAAAAGATACACGCCGTCTGAAAATCTAGCCCGGCTTAGCATAGCTCTTAAGGGGACAGCACGGGAGGCCGTATGTGTACTCTTGGCAACGACTCTGGGACCCCACCTCATCATGGAAGAACTAAATCGGCGTTTTTGCAGACCGGAGCAAATCGTGTTTGTTGCAGAGATCCGAAAACTGCCTAAGGTTAGTAATGAATTAAAAGAGCTGTCGATTTTCTCGTCTCGAGTTCGCAACTATGTAGAGGTAGTTAAATTGTTACATGCTACTGACTATTTATATTCCCCAGAGTTGTTTGCGGCGCTTATGAGTAAGCTACCCATGCTGCTACGCACGAGATGGATGGACTATGCCGCGACACAAGCCGATCACGGGACCACCTCCAGCAGCGGAAGAGTGGAGATGTTGTCCAACTTTCTAGCTCGCGAGGTGGACTTACACGCGAGGTTTGGCAGCGTCGCGGAAACCACTTTCGGCTACGTACTGTTACAACCCTTATTAATATGTAGATAAAGCTTAATAGAGCATAATCTCCACATGGCTGTATTTTTCCGTGTGAATTACTGTTGATCATTATTTTTAGACTTCGTCGTTTCTAACTCTTTTGTATTTTAGTCAGTCAGATTCAGTCACTCGCGGGAAGCGGTAAAGCATTCTGCTACCTCAAAATTGGGAAGTTATAGAGTTGTGTAATTCTCTCTGAGATCAATAAATATTAGTGTTAGTGACTTTGTGGTTTTTTTTTAAAAAGACAAACGACCCAGGCCGCCTAACAACTGGTGTCAGAAGTGGGATGACAGGAAGGTCTTATTTACTGAGACTCTGTCATCCGAATCCGTGGCCACGTTTCGTCAAATTGATCGACAGTAAGACTCGACCCCAGGTCGAGCCTGCATCAGCCGCATCCTAGCACCTAGTGATCCGACGGTTAGTCTCCGCTCCGTAGCGTGAGCCCGCGATCTTCACACACGAACTGCTTCACCAACCTGGTCGACGGTCAGCCTCAGCATCAGCTCGAGCCCGCACCATTACTCATCTGTAGATGATGACACAGATCTAACTCAACCACCATCATCCAAGGAAACATTTTCCCACGGCAGTCTTCATACAAACTCTGTTTTGTGGAAAATTCCACACCGTCAAATGCAACTGCACGTTATCTGCTGGCGATAGTAACAGGAGCGTTGCAAAGCCTGCAATTCATTGGATACCCTTGGGCGCCTTGCATTAGCGCCTACTTTCCTGCGCGCCACCTGCCTGCACACATACTACCTGCGCGTGACACTACCGTGAGAATGAAACTCGAGATCTTCATCACCGTGTTCTTGTGAGTTAAAATTCAAAGATAAAATTAAGTGTTTCAGTGATATTTCTACAAGGTTTTACTATATTTTTATGCTATTTTACATTTTATCATTTTTACTTGTGTGTGATTTTTAATTATATACTACACTTGTCTAACATATCACAGTTCGATTAATGTCGAAATTTAAATCTGAAACCGAAGACGTCAGTCTAATATCAGAAGATAGCGAATCTTCAGCAGCCGAAACCGCTGAATCTTCTAACTCAACACCTGAAAAACCCTCTAAAACCAAAATGTCTGTCACTCTTGGTGTTCTCACTAAATTCATCAAAAGCCAAAGCCAAACCAAAAATATAATGGTGACAAGGAGTCACTCCCTGCTTTCTTAACAAACTGTGACAATGCCATGTCCCTAGCTACCCCCGAGCAACAAAACGTGCTCTGCAAATATATACTCTCTCAACTAGAGGGTAAGGCACAAGTAGCATGTAGCTTAAAAAGCTTCACAAAATGGGAGGATATAAAAGCCTTTCTCAAATCAACTTTTGGGGAAAAAAAACACGCAACACATCTTTTGGTTGACTTGCAAAATTGCAGACAACTCTTTTCAGAAGATGTCACCAAATATTCATTGCGTATTGAGTGTATACTAACTAGAATACAATCCGACATTCACTACAATTGCAAAGATTCCAAAGAACTTCTTGGCCGTATAGCAGCCATGGAAGATCTCGCGCTCAATACCTTCATGTTAGGCCTAAGTGGCTCAATTTCTAATATTGTGCGATGCAGAAACCCCTCAAGTTTAAATGAAGCGGTACAGCACGCTATTGAAGAGGAAAAACTGTACAACTTAAAACAACAGTCAACATCCTCACATCGCTCTCAAAAACAGTGCTCTACATGCAATAAATTAGGGCACACATCCTCTGAGTGTTATAAAAATAAAAAGCCTCACTCACATAACACACAAAGGTCCTTTAACGTAAATTCTGCCCAAACCCAAGGTACATCTCAAGGTTCAACTAATGCAAATGTCAAGCAGTGTAAATACTGTAAGAACCTTGGTCATACCCTTCAGGAGTGCCGTAAACTCAAATACAAAAATCGGCAAAATAATAGCCAAGGTCAAATACCAAACTCTAACTCAACTCATGCAAACGTGCATGTAACGCGTGAGGACCAAGACCTTGATTTAAACAGCGAATGATTTCGGATCAGTGCCTGCCGAAATCGTGTTTTAAAAACGGTACAAATAAGCCCTCTGATTTTGACTCAATCCTTACTAAGTCCCAAAACTTAAATTCACCTCGGGCAACGTTCCCGAGTCACACACCTCGTAAAAATTCGAGTTCATCTCAGCATCCACTGAGTTTACTGAGCTCACTGAGTTCATCTCTGCCTAAAGGCAAAAGTTTTGCTAAGTCCACACCTCACGTGCCACAATGCGAGAGCACGTCGAGTCACACATCTCGGAAAAATCCGAGTTCATCTCAGCCTACACTGGGTCCCCTAAATTCTCTGAGTTCTAAAGAAAAATCACTGAGTCCACCTCTGTCTAAAGACAAGAGTTTTCCTAAATCTACACCTCACGTGCCACGATGCGAAAACACGTCGAGTCATGTTATTTTAAATCAAAACTCACCTCGAGAAAATTCGAGTACTACTAATTTTACTAAGTCAAAAAATACATCTCGTAACAAGTCGTATTCTACCACTTCTATATCCCGGCAAAATAAACAAAGGTCACTGAACCCTTCTACTAACTGCACTGAATTAAATCATACTACCGACTCTATTCCAATCTTTGAGACCTATACCAAAAAGGTGTCTCTACCACACATTTATTTACAAACTAGCCATTCTACGGAACCACTGTGTTTCCTCGTAGATACAGGCGCGAGCATCAGTATTGTCAAAAACTCAAGTCTCAGAGAAACTCCACACCTTTCACACGAAATTGTAAGACTCAAAGGCATAAGTAACACTGAATCTTTAATAAAAACATTAGGAACCTTTCAGATGGTAATTAACATACCCCAAGAATCATTGAATTACAAATTTCATGTTACAAGCGATGACGTCAGTTTGGAATACTATGACGGAATCATCGGCAGTGATTTCTTTAGTCATTTTAAAGTAAAAATTGACTACCACTTAAAAACTTTGCTAATTAAAGGTCAATCCCTACCTATTGTTTATAATCAGCCAACCTACATTATCCCGGCCCGCTCTGAGGCCGTTATCGAATGCACAGTATCAAATTACTCGCCCGAGCTTTATCAAAATAATGAAGCCCTTATTCTAGATCATGTCTTATGCAATGGTGTTTATGTTGCTAATTGCATCGTCTCAATTAAATCTAATGCAAAAGTTAATGTCTCTGTTTTAAACACCACTGACTCAAGTATAGAAGTCAAAGACTATTATGTAAAACTAACACCATTCGAACAGAAGTTCCTTACTGAGTCTTGTCACAAAATAAATTCGATAAATACTTCTGAATCGGATCGATTAAATAGAGTGCTAAGTCAAATCCGCTGTTCTCATCTCAATGACGAAGAGAAAAGGTCACTATTCGAATGCTGTTCCCAGTACCCTGACATTTTCCATCTCGAAGGTGACCCTCTGTCTTTCACTCATGCTATCGAGCATTCTATTAATTCCGGTAATGCACCGCCTATTCACGTCAAATCATATCGCTTCCCTGAGTGTCATAAAGAGGAAGTCGACACTCAAGTCCAGAAAATGCTCGACCAAAATATAATCCGTCCCTCTGTTTCACCATGGAGTGCCCCTGTGTGGGTTGTCCCAAAGAAAATGGACGCTTCAGGCAAAAAGAAGCGGAGAATCGTCATCGATTACCGTCGCTTAAACGACGTCACTGTTTCAGAAAGCTATCCACTGCCTCTAATCACCGACATTCTTGACCAATTAGGACATTCCAAGTACTTCAGTACTTTGGATCTCGCGAGCGGATTTCACCAAATTAAAATGGTCTCAGTTGACGCCCCAAAAACTGGATTTACCGTGTCTACCAACTCTAGTAGCTCTGGCCACTACGAGTTTGTCAGAATGCCTTTCGGGTTGAAAAATGCCCCCGCTACTTTCCAACGCCTTATGAATACGGCGCTTTCAGGGCTTCAAGGTCTCCACTGCTATGTTTATTTAGACGACTGTATCATATACTCTCATGACCTTGACTCCCACATGACCAAGCTAAAGCTAGTCTTCGACCGACTGCGTGAATTCAACTTGAAACTGCAGCCGGACAAGTGTGAATTCTTACGCCGCGAAGTCGCATATTTAGGACACATCATAACGGACAAAGGCGTGTCTACGAATCCTGAAAAAGTTAAATCCGTGACCAATTTTCCCACTCCGACTAACGTAAAACAAATCAAGTCCTTCCTAGGCCTAGTCGGATATTACAGACGATTTATTGAGAATTTTTCTAAGTTAACAAAACCACTGACTTCACTGCTTAAAAAGGATGTCCCATTTGATTGGACTCCAGAACAACAAAATGCTTTCCAAATTCTCAAGGAGAAACTCACCACAGCCCCACTGCTTCAATACCCTGATTTTTCAGCTCCGTTTGTGATAACTTCGGATGCTAGTAACTATGCTGTCGGTGCAGTTCTCTCCCAAGGCGACATAGGTAAAGACCAGCCTATTGCCTACGCCTCGCGTACATTAAATAAGCCAGAAGGCAATTATTCAACTACCGAGAAGGAACTTCTCGCGATCATATTCGCAGTCAAAACTTTCCGTCCCTATATATTTGGTCGGAAATTCAAAATTGTCACAGACCATCGTCCCTTGGTATGGCTGTTCAACGTAAAGGATCCCGGTAGTAGACTCATTCGTTGGCGCCTTAAGCTTGAAGAGTACGACTACGAAATAGTGTACAAACAAGGTCGTCTCAACTCTAATGCTGACGCGTTATCACGCTGTCCCGTCAACGCAATTCATGCTGATTCCCTGTTAAATTCAACTTACGAAAAGTATTTCAAGGAACAGTTTACAAACAAACTTCCAGATTCCAACACTGTTATTGAGGAGCACACGGAGGCTCTACAGCTGACTAAATTAAAATCAATAACATGTCCCGTCTCATTAGATCTCGACTACTCTTTGCCTCACTGCGAAGAGATATTGTCGCAACTCGACAATTCCGCTGACTTGTTCAATTCTGAGCGAGAACCTTTTACTGAGTTACATAAAGAACATAAATTCACGCTATCAACAGCATGATTGCACGAAGCTTACCCCTATAGAATTTGTTCTCAACTGTTTGGGAGCAACCGGGGGGACTCAGTTCTCTCACTCTCATTATTTGCACTTCTGGAATAACACTCATCATCCGGAGTGTTTGCCTTTGCGACACCTTATGCCAAATTTACCTGAGAGACTGAGGGTTTCTCTGCCCTTATCTCTGAAACTTGAAGTGCTCCAGGAGCTCAAGGATGTCTATAGTCGAGCGATTCTTGATCCGCTCTTCTGTGAGCGTCACGCCATGCATCCTGATCATGTAGAAGAACTAGTCGCCGATGTCTTGGCTAGAAGATGGCAGAAAGATTTGAGCGATTTACGATCTGTGAACGGAAAAGAACTTACCGGCGTAGCTGTTAAATATTTTAATAAACCAACTATACCTTTGAACGTCTTGCAGACGTCTCTTGTGCCTTACAATGACACCAGTCGGGTCTTCCTCCGTTACGATGTGGCTAGAGAGGTAAAGACCACGCATCCTTACTTGTATCCATGATTCACTAGCACGGGGTCTTCTCACAAGACGTATTAGCTCGGTTATCGGTGATTTGCGTTTTTTTTGCGTTAGCGAAAGTGTTCGTCAACTCTCTACGTTGCCGTAAAATAAAAAAGCCACAGGCTGCTTTTACCACGATGCAGGACCGCATTGATGAGAAAAGGTGTTTTATTTATGGCTCCAATGATATATAATAAGGTGCCAAATGATATTAAGGACATGCATTTAAATTTATTCAAAAGTAGTTTATTTAAGTTACTAATTGATAAATGTTACTACAGAATTATTGACTTTTTAGAGGATAAAACAATTTAATCTAATTTAATTTGACATTTAATCACAACAATTTTATAATTTGATTTGACATAATTATTGCATGCTTGCAGGAATATTCATACGCCCAGATGGGCAGCACATGGAATGCACTGAAACTCTGTATATAAAGATCTATTTTATTTACCCATGTACATGAATAAACGATTCTTTACTTTACTTTACTTTACTTTACTGTTCAGAGCTTAAATAGTAACAATAAAATATATTACTTTCCATACACTAAGGTTCATCACTATGAAGAGACGAAGTACAAGGACATTTACAACTTGTTGATAAAACTTAGAGATCTTATTCTGAAAGATCACCCTGAAACCACTGATCTCGCAACATCCGACTTTACAGACCCATTTTCCAAAATTTCACATACGAAAATCTATAATATGATTTCCCAAGTCTTTAATAACACTAACATCAAAATTCATATCTACAAAAATCAACTGATCTACCCGACTCCTGTCGAGGTCCCGAAAATATTGAAGGAAAACCACGACTCTACTATCGCTGGTCACCCAGGATCAAAGCGGATGTACAATAGAATAAAAGCTGCCTATTACTGGAAAGGCATGCGTTCTGATATTGAGGATTATGTTAAGAAGTGTAAACTTTGTCAGGTCAATAAACCTTTGCGAAAATCAAATAAAGCCCCAATGGAGATTACGTCAACCTCTACGAGACCATTTGAACGATTGGCTCTCGATATAGTTGGTCCCCTACCCGACGCGGGTTTCCAAAACTTTAGATTCATCTTAACATTACAGGATGATTTAACTAAATTTTCAAGCGCATACCCCATGGTCACTGCGACAAGTGACGAGATAGCTAGAAATCTCGTACATTTTATGTCTCTTTTTGGATTTCCCAAAACAATACTCACTGATTTAGGTACTTGTTTTACCTCAGAATTGTTCAAACAGCTTACCGAAATCCTGAAAATCAAGTCTCTATTTACTACTCCTTACCACCCACAGACCAACGGAGCACTAGAACGTTCACATGCTACACTGAAGGAATACCTGAAATCCTTCGTCAACGAAAACCAAAACGACTGGCACTGTTATCTGTTTACTGCCATATTGGCATACAATACTACCCCTCATTGTACCACTGAGTTTACCCCATACGAACTTCTTTATGGTTACAAGCCTATTATTCCAAATTCCTTATATGAGACCTCCAGTAATACTACCTATAACGAGTACATTCGCGCATTGCAATACAGAATGCGTTTTAGCCGCGAAAAGGCTATCGAAAAGATTAGAGCCAGTAAAGAAAGGTCAAAGCAATATTATGACTCAAACTCTCGTGACGTCACATATAAAACAGGTGATATGGTTTATTTAAAGCAACACCATAGGCTTAGGAAAGCGCTTTCACCAATATGGAAAGGCCCTTTTAAAATTATAAAAGTGCATAACAAGCACAATGTAACTCTTCAAGTCGGCCGTAAACATATGAAACACCACACAAACGAAATTAAGCCTGCTAAATCTTAACCTATTCCACTCTATTTATTTCCAGAGCCCTGCTCTATGGATGCTACGCTGAGTCTAAAGTTACTCCGATAGTACATAGTCCCGGAATTTATTTTGAACCTATTACAACGGTTCACTTTCATAACGATTACTGGAAGGTAATCACGCACATTGATCTTATAACCCTAGAGCCCTATCTTCAAAATGTAGAACACTTATTACAAAAGACTCAAGATCTTTGTAATAAAATACAATCATCCGACCTCATCCAATGTAAGGATGTCTCCAGCCCAATTGAAGTCTTAGTTGAGTCTAATTTTATCAAATTGCAATCACTATCTCATATTATCTCTACTCAAACCCCAACGAAGGTCAAACGATCTTTAGAATTCGGCGGAGAGATTCTAAAGTTTTTCTTCGGCACATTAGACGCGGACGACGCCCGGAAATATGATGCCGCTATCGAATCTTGCAAAAAAAAGCGAGAACGAACTGTTTTATTTGATGAAAGACAACATTCATATTGTTAAATCGACAATTAATAATTTTAACTCTACGATTTATAAACTCAATCAGAATGAAATTAAACTGAATGCCCAAATTAATAATATGAATGAAATCTTATCTCAAATCACGAAAACAGATAATGTGTTATATTCTATGTCTAGGATAAATAGCTTACTTAATATAATCGAAAGTTCCCTACTTTCTCTTTCTAATTTGATTGATACCACGTTAAATGCTATCCTATTTTCTAAGGTTAATATACTACACCCTAGTGTGATAAGTCCCTCAAAACTGTTTGCTGAGCTATCAAAACACAGCAACCACATAAACAAAAGACTAGACTTTCCTGTTGAACTAAATATAAACAACATTCATTCACTAATTGACGTGTCGGAACTTAACTGTTACTATTATAACAAAAGGATAGTTTTTGTTTTGCAGATTCCACTAATAACTTCCGATAGGTTCACAGTTTACAAAAATATACCTCTGCCTACCCCGCATGATGACTCACATGTCAGAACTTTCGCGCTCATTCAGCCTTCCGATAATTACATTGCTCTAAGTGATGACAGATTGCACTATGCTATGTTGGACAGTATAGATAAGTGTAAGAAAATTAATTATAACCACTCCATTTGTAAACTTGTCTCAATATTTTCAAGTAATGTTAATCCGAATTGTGAATCAAAACTCCTCACGGAGGTGACAATGTCCTTGCCTCCTCAATGTAATGCTAAACTGTTATTTGGACAAATAAGCATATGGCAAAAGCTTCAAAATAACAAATGGATATATGTACAGTCAAACCCTACTAAACTTACTATGAAATGTGATGATAATATTGTTGATTATTCCATAGTTGGTACCGGTATTGTAAAACTAACCGAAAATTGTATCGGTTTTTCAAAAACTATTCAGCTGATTCCAACTAGTTTTTACTCTTTCGTAATGAAGTCTCCATTGGATATTACTTTTGATATCACATTAGACGACTGTTGTAAGAAAGAAGTTTTTAACCAGACTCTACCTCATTTATCGCCAATTAATTTGAGCAAAATAAGTTTAGAGTCCTTGAAATATGCTACACATAAACTGGATAATTTAGAAGATGAATTAAGTAAGTTACAATCAGAATCCCACTTTGTTAAATACAGTAGATACTATTCAGGTTTCACTTATGTTTTAACTATTATAATATCTCTGTTTGTTTTGTATAAACTCTATAAATGTTACAGAAATCGAATTGGCAATCGTAACTCTAGATGTTGTATACAAATATTCAATCAATGCAACAATAAGAAGCTGGTCAAACATCAAGCTAAAATGTCTAACTCTATTGAAATGTCAGATGTTTCTACTTCAGATGAAGAAAAAAAATCTGTAAAATCTCTGCCAGCCCCACATACTAGTTATAAGTCTTATGATAAACTTCATGGAATCGAGGTTCCTCATCCTTCTAGACGTAATCTTAACTTTTAAGTGAATTCTGATAATACGTTTTGTACTTTTGTGTTAACTGTAAGTTTTGTAAGACTTCCTAAATTTGAGTTTTCTATTTTCAACAAACTTTAGTTTAGAACTTCGCTTCATTTTTAAAGGGATGAAGCTCCGTCAAAATGGGGGAGCTGTTACAACCCTTATTAATATGTAGATAAAGCTTAATAGAGCATAATCTCCACATGGCTGTATTTTTCCGTGTGAATTACTGTTGATCATCATTTTTAGACTTCGTCGTTTCTAACTCTTTTGTATTTTAGTCAGTCAGATTCAGTCACTCGCGGGAAGCGGTAAAGCATTCTGCTACCTCAAAATTGGGAAGTTATAGAGTTGTGTAATTCTCTCTGAGATCAATAAATATTAGTGTTAGTGACTTTGTGTTTTTTTTTTAAAAAGACAAACGACCCAGGCCGCCTAACAGTACCACGGGAGCGTACTCATGCTATATCAGAGTTTTCATACAAACCTAGCCAATCACATCAGCAGGCCGCACCTATAAAGCATGCTCAGAACCAAAATAATTATAAAAATATTTCTTGTTTGTTTTGTAATCAATCGCATGACATATCGACTTGTGACAGCTTCAAGTTGATGTCAGTCAGTGACAGGTGGCAGTTTATTAAAGAAGAAAAAATCTGTTATCGTTGTTTGACAAAGAGTTATCACGTCTTTCGTCTATGTAATAAAAATAAAACCAAATGCGAAGTAGGAAATTGTATTCGCAAGCATCACACCTTGCTTCACAATCCTGATTTTTCTCCCACCACTACAGCTCATGTTGATGAACGTGACGTCAACTCTAAAAACGAGTTGTCTTCCTCGAGCCCCTCTACTGCAGCCGCTTCAAGCGCTTCGGGGGACGACACTACGCGCGAGGTGGCCGCTCACACGTCCGCGACTCCGTACTCAACGAGCGAGACGGGTGACCTAGCCAGCTTCAGCCCCTACCTGAAGATAGTCGCGGTAACGGTTTCAGGACCCGCGGGCAAGGTAGACACGTTCGCATTATTAGACGATGGATCTTCAACGACTGACTGAAGACTGCAGTACAGTACGTGGATTTCGAGATAAGTGGTAACCCAAGTAACATTCCGGGTTCTATATAAGATGTCTTGTCGTTCACATGTACTCCACAAGCTGTGCAAGTCAGCTGTTTAAGAGCTGTATAGCTTGCTATACAGCTCTTATAGGACCAGTTTGGGCACAAATTAGACAGCCTTAAGTTCTCTATGGCTGTACATTAGCAGTATAGTAGCATTATAATAGCAGTTTAAGTAGTAACATCGGACTTAAGGCTGACTTACGGCACTATATGGGACGCAGTGTGAACCATACAACGTGCATGAGTGTAATAAAGAGTAACAAGTGGCTAAATACACAGCCTTCACAGTTATAAAATCCGACAAAAAAACTCTAGTGCTACCTAAAGTTCACGTGTGTCCTAAATTATTTCTTTATTTTATTATTTTCATGGATTTATAATAGGATATTGCTAAAGTTATCAGCTGTCTTGACAATTTTACAACTCCGGCGGATATCATTTGGATAAAACACGCGGTAAGTTACCTGTTTTAAATACTTAATCAGGTTAATGCCATGGGAATGTAACTTTATCGTGAAATGTATACATATTTACAGCTAAAATATTCACGCGCCTCTGTAAAAACGCGATATTCATTTTAAAATATTTAAAACTGGTTGAGGGGAAATCTAAAATTTTCAGTTTTCGATATTATATTGGCATTATAATTATACTACGGTAATTAATTATAACATGAAACCAAAACTCAAACGGTCTATCTGCTTATTTTGTGATAAATCTGCATATAATTTTGGAGATTATTTGGTAAATATTTTAGGTTACGAGAACAAAATGGTGGAAATGAAATACGGCTATGTGAACTGTTATAACTCCAATTTAATGCCGTGAAGCATATATAGGTTCACATGTGTTCTGTTAGACAGCTGTTGTCTATATGAAGTCCCACATTTGTACCACTACAGAGCCAATGCCTATAAATTTATTCTAATGTGAACTTATGTACAGCTTTAAGATGTAGTTCAGGTCAATTGTGTCGTATCATCGTTTAATCTTTCAATTGAAATTTAGAGATCCGCAATAATAATCTAAGTAAGTACTAAAAGTCAAGTATGAATACCTAAAGTACAAATTTTGTAATAAACTAACAAAAATCACTTTTTCTTTTCGTGTGAGACACACAGTTTGGTGTCAGAGTATATACACTTACAAAAAGCACTACTCTGTTCAAGGAGGTATTTAAAATATAGTAAACAAACTAGATAAAGAGGGACAACATTATGCCCTGCAAAAGAAAAGGACAAAATAATAGTTGTCACTCAGCCATAGTAACAAACGCTAGTGTTTACAATATTTTAAAGGTGAAAATACACCTGTCAGCACCGTACGCGCCGAGTCGGCAAGTGTAATAGTGTACCATATTTTGCAGAATTTATCAGATAGATTAACTGTTATTCCTGTTATTTATGTGATAAATAACTGTTATTTCTGATATTTTTCTGTTAAATTTCTGTAAAATATGGTTACACTAACAGAATTGGCGCGTACGGTGCTGACGAGTGTACGATCACCTTAAATATCTACTTAGACAAAGTTTACGCTATTTCTTTCTGACCTTCAAAGTAATCATGCGCATTCCTTTTATTTAACAAACATTTGAAAAAAAAAACAAGAAAGTTTTAGATTTCATCTTTATGTAACTTTTATTACTCCATGGCAGCAGCAATGGGCTAGCCCCCTGTCACGCATATTGATTGAATAACTTGTTAAAGTGGGCACAGTGCCTCTGCCATACTTATGGCAAATAGTGTGACGCCCAAAGCGAGAAATAGAGGCGGGAACGGGATAGGTATAGATCCTCTGATCACTCGCGTGCGCCCGTGGCGTGCGTGATGGCCAGGATAGGATTAGTTATTGTATTGTTATTAGTTGCGAAATAAATACCACGTGAAGTGCATGATTCTGTGAGTGTCACCGGTATTCGTATTTTAGAAAGGTATTATTTGTTTGTTCGTTTTAAGGAGCGTGTATGTTTGTATTGTTTGTTTATTAGTATAAATTCATAAATGTGACTGATTTCATTGTGGTTTTAGGTCAGTTTTATGTTAAGCTATGAAAATGTGAATCTATATACATATAAATACTTGCTAGGTAATTTGTCTTCCTAAAGAGGTTTTTATTATCACGCACTACCGTCTCCGGATTTGATTTCCAAACGACATTTTGAATAAAGCAGCGATAACACGTCCCAATTCGGAATGCATTGCTGAATATCTTGACTTTACTGTAGGCTTCTTCAAATTTCGTATGGTAGTATTTTGGCTCAAGGGTAATGCTTTGTTGTGTATAACATGTGCGTCTCATATTTAATTTTAATTATTAAAAACAGATATTATTATTATTATTATTGATGATGATGAATGTACTAGTAGGTATTAACCCAGTTATTTTCTTTCAGACAATGCCGTTTAAGATTGTACAAACTGTGGAAAAAGGACGATCCAGATTAAGTATAGTACCGTCTGTTTGGGAGGACGGTGGAAAACTATTCTGGCCTACAGAAAAAGTTAAAAACCGAGCACGACTCGCAAAAGACGAAAACTCTTTTCCAAGTCCGAATTGGGACATTTTGGATTGCTTTGTAAAACGAACTTATATTGCAACATACGCCGAAGCGCAAACTGAACTATGTATTATGGAAAATTATACAGACACAGACAATGAAACAAGTGCATCGCGCCCTAGCCCAGCACCTGTAAGACCAGTGCCAGTGGCAACACCACCAGCAAACCGTTTTGAAAATATGGTGCAAAATTTGGTAAGTGATTTTATTATGTTTTAGCAACACATACAAACATATACCTAATAAAAACTAGTACCACCGACCTAGTCGTTGCACCGAGCGCAGGCTGCCGAAGCAGGGTTACAATTTAGTGTCTGTGGTATTTTGTTTTAGTAGGCTAGGCACCCCTGAAACGGAGTTTTTTTTGACATTGCAACACTGCAAGTAATTTACCTATTTATGATTTGATGTATTTTTTGGATTTTCTCAGATAACTTCTATTACTATTCAAATATTAATATATTTTTTACCACTGACTAATAGTATTTTATTATTTAAAGAAGACTGATGATAATTTGGCACTAAACAGATAAATATTGAAAGGATTCGTTAGCTCGTGGTTTTGTCGGCGACTCATCAACCGCGGATGTAAATTCACCTATCTAATTATATATATATATATAAATTATCATTGGAATAAAAATAACAGCCGAACTGCAAAGTTTTATTATCATCGTACAAGACAAGAGTTATGATTTTTTGTTTGTTTCAGATGCCAAGTGCCTTCCACGCGGGAGGGACTAAAATGGATTCTACTTCTGCTAAAAGTAATCAGATCGAAGCTAATGATGAAATGCAATACCTAACCGTATTCGACGGCGAACAGTGTATTGCAAATCAAAACATTTTAATTCAAAAAGTTAATAACCAAGAATTAATGCTGCAAAATCTTGTTGAATGCGTTCAAAAACTTACTCAAAAAGTGGCCGAGTTGTCTGTACAATTAGATGAATGTATGGTAAAATGTATGGAAAAAATCGAGCAGCCAGTGTCTGTTACTTTATTAAAAGAAGCTGAGCAAGACTCGTTTTGTTTCAAACAAATAAGTGACAAGCAACAACTAGAAAATCTGGAAAGAAGTTTAATGAATAAAACTGAGAGATCTAAACTACAAAAACTGCTGGGGTTTTTGTTTCAACCCTGTGAAGGAAATGGCTTGACCTTTGCCTATAATTTGATCGACTCAATGGTTTCACGTGAGTTTCTGTGCGAATGCTCCTGGTCTGGGGGAAGCCGTGGCAACATTTCGAAAGTCCCAATAAAAGACTACAAAAACTTTATTAAATTCTTTTGGGATACGGTACGTTCATGGGATTGTAAATTTACTCTGGGACAAACTGAAAAGTTTTTTAAGGTCATTCTTAAAAATGCTGTTAAAAGGAAATCAATGAAAGACTTAAGATCCTCTTCAAAACGAGTCCGAAATATTAAATCAAAACCAAAAGACCAGGCAAGCACAAGTAAGCAAGAAGTTTCTGCTAATTCAACAATTACTCGTAATCAAAATAAAGAATCAAATGAAACATTAGAGATGGAAGTAGCAGAAGTGGAGGAGGAAAAGGAAAATAATGGTGAAGGAGAGATAGAAGATGATGAAAACAGTTTGCGCTAATATTTTTTATGTTTTTTCTTTTCTTGTCGATTATGGCATTCTTTATTTTTATTATGTCTGGTATATTGTTTATGTAAGTACTGCCCGGCGTTACTAGATATACGGTAGTTTTTTCGTACTGACTGTGCGAATGCTTCTTTTGTAACAATAACTATTTTTCGGTGATGAGACTTAAATATTTTTAAATATCTCCGTTTATTAGAACTCGTTATATGATGATTATATAATACGGGTACTTTAAGCTTAGTTATGTATAACTATGCACATTATGCTGATTTACATAAAGCCTTATTTGTTAGGATAGTTGATTTTGAAAATTATACAGGAAGTAACAAAAACGGTATAACAAGCTGGAACATGGATCGAAATATTTAAAATAATTGGACCTCCCATAGCAAATTAACTAGCTGATAAACAATTTTTATGGGAGGTTCAATATTTTTTACTATTTCGACCCATGTTCTATAGCGGAAAACGTTCAGTTTCATAAGTACCAGTTTGACCTCTTTTCGGCTTATTATACCCTTTTTATTACTCCTGTTTTTGAAACAAATTTTATGTTAAATGTTGTTTGATACCAAGTGATATTTTCATAAAAATATTTAGACTGATTAAAATAGTTAATTATGTATAAGTATAATATCTTCGTTTTATAGAACTCATTATGCTGATTATATACGTTTTCGATATATTAGGTAGGTATTTTAAGCTTAGTTATGACTGCATATGTTGCTGTGTAATGTTGATTTGCAAAAAGCCTTGATAGGAGGTTAAGTTTAATTTTGTTAATTATTTTTTGTTATAACTGATTTTGTTAAAATTATTTTATGTTATAATAATGTTGTTTGCTACGAAGTGTTATTTAGATAGAAATATTTAGACTGATTGAAATAGGTAGTTAGCTAGTATAAACTATTCTTTACTCTGTTTTATAAGAGACAGCCCACCGAAAAATTTGTGTGCTCCGTTGGAACTGAACAATTTTCCATTTTTTGTCAGGAAAGAGAAAAAAATTCACTTCTCTTTCCTGACAAAAAAATTGTCTCACATGCTTGCGTCGTCAGTCAGCTAGACATTTTTTATGTACAGTACAGGAGTCGAAATGTTATTTTTTCATTTACGGACCATGTTCCTTGTGGAAAGTTGTTTAGTTTCATGGACTAATTTTGCATTGTGCATTGCGAAGTTTTCGGAGGGCTGTTTCTTATGTTTTGCATCATTTTTATGAGCTATTTCCTTAAAAACTTTAAAAAATATCGTGAAACTGTACGTAACTATAATGGCTAAATAAGAATAAATGGAAAAAATATGTTGATTATCTATGGTAGAGTTTAATGTGACAGAAAAATTCAGGGAAGATTGTATAAGTAAAAAAAAAATGTATGTCAATTGTATGAGTGTTCAGTGTGACCACTGTGTGAAAAAAAAGGTAATAAAAGCCAAAAATATCACATCAAACAGTATTTTATTTATATGTGTGTAACAAAGGGATAAAGAATTTAAATTCTTTGTGTTGAATACATGCTAATTTACATTTAATATCTTTGGGTTCTAAAACGATCAAAGTATTCTGCTGACATCTTGATTTGTATATCGCAAGATGAGACGATTTAATTGGATATTCAAAAACGACTTGTGTTTTGTTGATTTTATTTCCATTAATTAAAATCTTATTGTGGTCGACTTCAACGCAGCTAATTTTAACAACCTCATTGCATCTGGTAAGTAAATAACTGTCTTTTTCTTTGCTGGAAAGTTTAAAATCTTCAAAATTTAATATATTATTATTTTTAATTGTGTTAAGAAAGGGGTATTTCTTGTCTTTATGTGTTTGAAAATGAATATCAGCCGTATTTTCAGCCAGTCGTTTGGCGACTTGAGACAGTGGGTTGTTTCCTGATCTCAGCATACTTTTGATCATAAATAACATATTCTCGAAGGGATATGCGTTGAAAGTCATCAGAGGGCCAAACAATTCAATTTCATTCGTCAGGTGTAGTAAGTTGTGTATGTTGCTTGTAACGTAGCCTGAACCATAAAAGTCTTTGTAACATTTTACAAAATGTTCTAGAAGTTCCTTTGCTAATGGCAACAAAGTTCGATATGTTTCTGTTGAGCAAATTGTGATACTACAATATAGTGTTAAGAAATGATTATAAGCCTCATTGTTCATAACATCAGGCAAAATTACAATACTTAAATAATGCAAAAACGCTCTAAATTCTGACGCTTTCCAATGTGCTAATGAATCTAATCCTCGCACTGCTCGATGCACTTCTGAAGGCAATTTGCAGTTGCATAGAAAATTTGAAACCAGTTCAATATCACTTGCCCGCATTTTAGTTATATATTTGCCAAACTTGCCGTCACGCCAACCAATCAGTAATCTCTTCATAACACCCAAGTCGATCAAATGGAGTGAATCGGCTACAATAAATTGGTTCACCATGTCAATAGGAATATTTAATAAAGGTGAGTCATTTTTATGATGTAAGCCATAAATTTTGTTTCTAAATCCTTCATTTGTCCTTTCAGGACACAACGACTCAGAAAATGTGACGGTATGTGTGATTTGCGAATATTCTCCAACCGTAGTACATTTATGGCAGCCGTGTTTACCATTAAAATTGCAGACTCCTGCAAAAAGTATTTTAAATTAAGTTATAATAACACAAGCAAAAATTAATAAATTACAAATATTTGTGTCATGTGCCGATCGAACCTACGGACCACATAATAGAAGGGAGGTTCCCTACCAACTGAGCTATCAAAGATATCTAGGAATACAAGTCAAATGCCTATAGGTAAGAAGCATCATAATTTCTACTACTTATTTATCGGTATTAGGTGCATAATTGTGATAATATGCGACACTAAGATAGACTTACCTTTAATATAGGCTCTAGCTGGCGAGTCACAAATGAAGCATCTGATTTTTATCTTTATAGTTTTCTCTAATCGCTCAACTACAAGACCTTCTTCTAATAATATCTTCATTTCATTTACAAAGTCTTCTAAGAATTCATTTAATATTTTTGGTTTTCCTTTCCCAAAATAGATTCCAATAACAAAAGGCCGAATTCGGGGATTTTCAAAAATGTTACATAATATGGGCCAAAATTCATTTGTCGAACTTTTAAAAATAGGCAAACCATCCACATTTATGTTAATTGAAATCATATCTGGAATATCCATCCAATTTTGCAAAATGTTCTTTAAAGGTTTTGCGATCCCATTGTGCCAGTATTGACCTCCTTCTACATTTTTTAAAGATACATTAACGGGAGTGCATAAAATTGTTCTAGCATCAGACGGTAGTGTTCCCGGTTTAAATTCGTTTATTATGCCTGACAATTTATTCAAAGCAGAATGACGAATACCATTTTCAATAGCCCATGTTCTTATTTTTTTGCGAAAGGTTAAATGATTGTCCAAATCAAAATCGTATTCACTATCACTAGAACTGCAATCACCACACTCTGATATCTGTATATTTTGAAGGGAACTTTCAGGTTCAGGCACATTATTGTCCTCTGCATCATGTACAGAACCACCATGAACAACGGTTGAAGTTGCACTTGTTGAAGCCGTGTCGACGGGCTCATTTTCGGGCGTCGTTGTTAATCGACTGTTTATTTCTACAATTTGCGAATATTCTTTTGCAATTTTTCTTCTTATTCCACCGGTTCTCGCTCTTATTTTCCAAGATTTTTTATTCATTTTCACAAATTTTTGCACGCGACTATCACCATCAGCTTGTGGAATAAGTGTAATAGAATATCACATGCACATTCATGTTCAGCTTACAGCAAATAAGAGTATAACTAATGGACAAATAAACTGCTATTGATGTTAATGGACAACACATAAAGTCCTTTTAACAGCCTACAGTGCACATGTGAACCATTTGATGGTAAGTCACCACTCGATTGGTTGGTATTCGAACGGTCATATTATGATTCTGAAAAAAGATACACGCCGTCTGAAAATCTAGCCCGGCTTAGCATAGCTCTTAAGGGGACAGCACGGGAGGCCGGATGTGTACTCTTGGCAACGGCTCTGGGACCCCACCTCATCATGGAAGAACTAAATCGGCGTTTTTGCAGACCGGAGCAAATCGTGTTTGTTGCAGAGATCCGAAAACTGCCTAAGGTTAGTAATGAATTAAAAGAGCTGTCGATTTTCTCGTCTCGAGTTCGCAACTATGTGGAGGTAGTTAAATTGTTACATGCTACTGACTATTTATATTCCCCAGAGTTGTTTGCGGCGCTTATGAGTAAGCTACCCATGCTGCTACGCACGAGATGGATGGACTATGCCGCGACACAAGCCGATCACGGGACCACCTCCAGCAGCGGAAGAGTGGAGATGTTGTCCAACTTTCTAGCTCGCGAGGTGGACTTACACGCGAGGTTTGGCAGCGTCGCGGAAACCACTTTCGGCTACGTACTGTTACAACCCTTATTAATATGTAGATAAAGCTTAATAGAGCATAATCTCCACATGGCTGTATTTTTCCGTGTGAATTACTGTTGATCATCATTTTTAGACTTCGTCGTTTCTAACTCTTTTGTATTTTAGTCAGTCAGATTCAGTCACTCGCGGGAAGCGGTAAAGCATTCTGCTACCTCAAAATTGGGAAGTTATAGAGTTGTGTAATTCTCTCTGAGATCAATAAATATTAGTGTTAGTGACTTTGTGGTTTTTTTTTAAAAAGACAAACGACCCAGGCCGCCTAACAACTGGTGTCAGAAGTGGGATGACAGGAAGGTCTTATTTACTGAGACTCTGTCATCCGAATCCGTGGCCACGTTTCGTCAAATTGATCGACAGTAAGACTCGACCCCAGGTCGAGCCTGCATCAGCCGCATCCTAGCACCTAGTGATCCGACGGTTAGTCTCCGCTCCGTAGCGTGAGCCCGCGATCTTCACACACGAACTGCTTCACCAACCTGGTCGACGGTCAGCCTCAGCATCAGCTCGAGCCCGCACCATTACTCATCTGTAGATGATGACACAGATCTAACTCAACCACCATCATCCAAGGAAACATTTTCCCACGGCAGTCTTCATACAAACTCTGTTTTGTGGAAAATTCCACACCGTCAAATGCAACTGCACGTTATCTGCTGGCGATAGTAACAGGAGCGTTGCAAAGCCTGCAATTCATTGGATACCCTTGGGCGCCTTGCATTAGCGCCTACTTTCCTGCGCGCCACCTGCCTGCACACATACTACCTGCGCGTGACACTACCGTGAGAATGAAACTCGAGATCTTCATCACCGTGTTCTTGTGAGTTAAAATTCAAAGATAAAATTAAGTGTTTCAGTGATATTTCTACAAGGTTTTACTATATTTTTATGCTATTTTACATTTTATCATTTTTACTTGTGTGTGATTTTTAATTATATACTACACTTGTCTAACATATCACAGTTCGATTAATGTCGAAATTTAAATCTGAAACCGAAGACGTCAGTCTAATATCAGAAGATAGCGAATCTTCAGCAGCCGAAACCGCTGAATCTTCTAACTCAACACCTGAAAAACCCTCTAAAACCAAAATGTCTGTCACTCTTGGTGTTCTCACTAAATTCATCAAAAGCTATAATGGTGACAAGGAGTCACTCCCTGCTTTCTTAACAAACTGTGACAATGCCATGTCCCTAGCTACCCCCGAGCAACAAAACGTGCTCTGCAAATATATACTCTCTCAACTAGAGGGTAAGGCACAAGTAGCATGTAGCTTAAAAAGCTTCACAAAATGGGAGGATATAAAAGCCTTTCTCAAATCAACTTTTGGGGAAAAAAAACACGCAACACATCTTTTGGTTGACTTGCAAAATTGCAGACAACTCTTTTCAGAAGATGTCACCAAATATTCATTGCGTATTGAGTGTATACTAACTAGAATACAATCCGACATTCACTACAATTGCAAAGATTCCAAAGAACTTCTTGGCCGTATAGCAGCCATGGAAGATCTCGCGCTCAATACCTTCATGTTAGGCCTAAGTGGCTCAATTTCTAATATTGTGCGATGCAGAAACCCCTCAAGTTTAAATGAAGCGGTACAGCACGCTATTGAAGAGGAAAAACTGTACAACTTAAAACAACAGTCAACATCCTCACATCGCTCTCAAAAACAGTGCTCTACATGCAATAAATTAGGGCACACATCCTCTGAGTGTTATAAAAATAAAAAGCCTCACTCACATAACACACAAAGGTCCTTTAACGTAAATTCTGCCCAAACCCAAGGTACATCTCAAGGTTCAACTAATGCAAATGTCAAGCAGTGTAAATACTGTAAGAACCTTGGTCATACCCTTCAGGAGTGCCGTAAACTCAAATACAAAAATCGGCAAAATAATAGCCAAGGTCAAATACCAAACTCTAACTCAACTCATGCAAACGTGCATGTAACGCGTGAGGACCAAGACCTTGATTTAAACAGCGAATGATTTCGGATCAGTGCCTGCCGAAATCGTGTTTTAAAAACGGTACAAATAAGCCCTCTGATTTTGACTCAATCCTTACTAAGTCCCAAAACTTAAATTCACCTCGGGCAACGTTCCCGAGTCACACACCTCGTAAAAATTCGAGTTCATCTCAGCATCCACTGAGTTCACTGAGCTCACTGAGTTCATCTCTGCCTAAAGGCAAAAGTTTTGCTAAGTCCACACCTCACGTGCCACAATGCGAGAGCACGTCGAGTCACACATCTCGGAAAAATCCGAGTTCATCTCAGCCTACACTGGGTCCCCTAAATTCTCTGAGTTCTAAAGAAAAATCACTGAGTCCACCTCTGTCTAAAGACAAGAGTTTTCCTAAATCTACACCTCACGTGCCACGATGCGAAAACACGTCGAGTCATGTTATTTTAAATCAAAACTCACCTCGAGAAAATTCGAGTACTACTAATTTTACTAAGTCAAAAAATACATCTCGTAACAAGTCGTATTCTACCACTTCTATATCCCGGCAAAATAAACAAAGGTCACTGAACCCTTCTACTAACTGCACTGAATTAAATCATACTACCGACTCTATTCCAATCTTTGAGACCTATACCAAAAAGGTGTCTCTACCACACATTTATTTACAAACTAGCCATTCTACGGAACCACTGTGTTTCCTCGTAGATACAGGCGCGAGCATCAGTATTGTCAAAAACTCAAGTCTCAGAGAAACTCCACACCTTTCACACGAAATTGTAAGACTCAAAGGCATAAGTAACACTGAATCTTTAATAAAAACATTAGGAACCTTTCAGATGGTAATTAACATACCCCAAGAATCATTGAATTACAAATTTCATGTTACAAGCGATGACGTCAGTTTGGAATACTATGACGGAATCATCGGCAGTGATTTCTTTAGTCATTTTAAAGTAAAAATTGACTACCACTTAAAAACTTTGCTAATTAAAGGTCAATCCCTACCTATTGTTTATAATCAGCCAACCTACATTATCCCGGCCCGCTCTGAGGCCGTTATCGAATGCGCAGTATCAAATTACTCGCCCGAGCTTTATCAAAATAATGAAGCCCTTATTCTAGATCATGTCTTATGCAATGGTGTTTATGTTGCTAATTGCATCGTCTCAATTAAATCTAATGCAAAAGTTAATGTCTCTGTTTTAAACACCACTGACTCAAGTATAGAAGTCAAAGACTATTATGTAAAACTAACACCATTCGAACAGAAGTTCCTTACTGAGTCTTGTCACAAAATAAATTCGATAAATACTTCTGAATCGGATCGATTAAATAGAGTGCTAAGTCAAATCCGCTGTTCTCATCTCAATGACGAAGAGAAAAGGTCACTATTCGAATGCTGTTCCCAGTACCCTGACATTTTCCATCTCGAAGGTGACCCTCTGTCTTTCACTCATGCTATCGAGCATTCTATTAATTCCGGTAATGCACCGCCTATTCACGTCAAATCATATCGCTTCCCTGAGTGTCATAAAGAGGAAGTCGACACTCAAGTCCAGAAAATGCTCGACCAAAATATAATCCGTCCCTCTGTTTCACCATGGAGTGCCCCTGTGTGGGTTGTCCCAAAGAAAATGGACGCTTCAGGCAAAAAGAAGTGGAGAATCGTCATCGATTACCGTCGCTTAAACGACGTCACTGTTTCAGAAAGCTATCCACTGCCTCTAATCACCGACATTCTTGACCAATTAGGACATTCCAAGTACTTCAGTACTTTGGATCTCGCGAGCGGATTTCACCAAATTAAAATGGTCTCAGTTGACGCCCCAAAAACTGGATTTACCGTGTCTACCAACTCTAGTAGCTCTGGCCACTACGAGTTTGTCAGAATGCCTTTCGGGTTGAAAAATGCCCCCGCTACTTTCCAACGCCTTATGAATACGGCGCTTTCAGGGCTTCAAGGTCTCCACTGCTATGTTTATTTAGACGACTGTATCATATACTCTCATGACCTTGACTCCCACATGACCAAGCTAAAGCTAGTCTTCGACCGACTGCGTGAATTCAACTTGAAACTGCAGCCGGACAAGTGTGAATTCTTACGCCGCGAAGTCGCATATTTAGGACACATCATAACGGACAAAGGCGTGTCTCCGAATCCTGAAAAAGTTAAATCCGTGACCAATTTTCCCACTCCGACTAACGTAAAACAAATCAAGTCCTTCCTAGGCCTAGTCGGATATTACAGACGATTTATTGAGAATTTTTCTAAGTTAACAAAACCACTGACTTCACTGCTTAAAAAGGATGTCCCATTTGATTGGACTCCAGAACAACAAAATGCTTTCCAAATTCTCAAGGAGAAACTCACCACAGCCCCACTGCTTCAATACCCTGATTTTTCAGCTCCGTTTGTGATAACTTCGGATGCTAGTAACTATGCTGTCGGTGCAGTTCTCTCCCAAGGCGACATAGGTAAAGACCAGCCTATTGCCTACGCCTCGCGTACATTAAATAAGCCAGAAGGCAATTATTCAACTACCGAGAAGGAACTTCTCGCGATCATATTCGCAGTCAAAACTTTCCGTCCCTATATATTTGGTCGGAAATTCAAAATTGTCACAGACCATCGTCCCTTGGTATGGCTGTTCAACGTAAAGGATCCCGGTAGTAGACTCATTCGTTGGCGCCTTAAGCTTGAAGAGTACGACTACGAAATAGTGTACAAACAAGGTCGTCTCAACTCTAATGCTGACGCGTTATCACGCTGTCCCGTCAACGCAATTCATGCTGATTCCCTGTTAAATTCAACTTACGAAAAGTATTTCAAGGAACAGTTTACAAACAAACTTCCAGATTCCAACACTGTTATTGAGGAGCACACGGAGGCTCTACAGCTGACTAAATTAAAATCAATAACATGTCCCGTCTCATTAGATCTCGACTACTCTTTGCCTCACTGCGAAGAGATATTGTCGCAACTCGACAATTCCGCTGACTTGTTCAATTCTGAGCGAGAACCTTTTACTGAGTTACATAAAGAACATTAATTCACGCTATCAACAGCATGATTGCACGAAGCTTACCCCTATAGAATTTGTTCTCAACTGTTTGGGAGTAACCGGGGGGACTCAGTTCTCTCACTCTCATTATTTGCACTTCTGGAATAACACTCATCATCCGGAGTGTTTGCCTTTGCGACACCTTATGCCAAATTTACCTGAGAGACTGAGGGTTTCTCTGCCCTTATCTCTGAAACTTGAAGTGCTCCAGGAGCTCAAGGATGTCTATAGTCGAGCGATTCTTGATCCGCTCTTCTGTGAGCGTCACGCCATGCATCCTGATCATGTAGAAGAACTAGTCGCCGATGTCTTGGCTAGAAGATGGCAGAAAGATTTGAGCGATTTACGATCTGTGAACGGAAAAGAACTTACCGGCGTAGCTGTTAAATATTTTAATAAACCAACTATACCTTTGAACGTCTTGCAGACGTCTCTTGTGCCTTACAATGACACCAGTCGGGTCTTCCTCCGTTACGATGTGGCTAGAGAGGTAAAGACCACGCATCCTTACTTGTATCCATGATTCACTAGCACGGGGTCTTCTCACAAGACGTATTAGCTCGGTTATCGGTGATTTGCGTTTTTTTTGCGTTAGCGAAAGTGTTCGTCAACTCTCTACGTTGCCGTAAAATAAAAAAGCCACAGGCTGCTTTTACCACGATGCAGGACCGCATTGATGAGAAAAGGTGTTTTATTTATGGCTCCAATGATATATAATAAGGTGCCAAATGATATTAAGGACATGCATTTAAATTTATTCAAAAGTAGTTTATTTAAGTTACTAATTGATAAATGTTACTACAGAATTATTGACTTTTTAGAGGATAAAACAATTTACTCTAATTTAATTTGACATTTAATCACAACAATTTTATAATTTGATTTGACATAATTATTGCATGCTTGCAGGAATATTCATACGCCCAGATGGGCAGCACATGGAATGCACTGAAACTCTGTATATAAAGATCTATTTTATTTACCCATGTACATGAATAAACGATACTTTACTTTACTTTACTTTACTATTCAGAGCTTAAATAGTAACAATAAAATATATTACTTTCCATACACTAAGGTTCATCACTATGAAGAGACGAAGTACAAGGACATTTACAACTTGTTGATAAAACTTAGAGATCTTATTCTGAAAGATCACCCTGAAACCACTGATCTCGCAACATCCGACTTTACAGACCCATTTTCCAAAATTTCACATACGAAAATCTATAATATGATTTCCCAAGTCTTTAATAACACTAACATCAAAATTCATATCTACAAAAATCAACTGATCTACCCGACTCCTGTCGAGGTCCCGAAAATATTGAAGGAAAACCACGACTCTACTATCGCTGGTCACCCAGGATCAAAGCGGATGTACAATAGAATAAAAGCTGCCTATTACTGGAAAGGCATGCGTTCTGATATTGAGGATTATGTTAAGAAGTGTAAACTTTGTCAGGTCAATAAACCTTTGCGAAAATCAAATAAAGCCCCAATGGAGATTACGTCAACCTCTACGAGACCATTTGAACGATTGGCTCTCGATATAGTTGGTCCCCTACCCGACGCGGGTTTCCAAAACTTTAGATTCATCTTAACATTACAGGATGATTTAACTAAATTTTCAAGCGCATACCCCATGGTCACTGCGACAAGTGACGAGATAGCTAGAAATCTCGTACATTTTATGTCTCTTTTTGGATTTCCCAAAACAATACTCACTGATTTAGGTACTTGTTTTACCTCAGAATTGTTCAAACAGCTTACCGAAATCCTGAAAATCAAGTCTCTATTTACTACTCCTTACCACCCACAGACCAACGGAGCACTAGAACGTTCACATGCTACACTGAAGGAATACCTGAAATCCTTCGTCAACGAAAACCAAAACGACTGGCACTGTTATCTGTTTACTGCCATATTGGCATACAATACTACCCCTCATTGTACCACTGAGTTTACCCCATACGAACTTCTTTATGGTTACAAGCCTATTATTCCAAATTCCTTATATGAGACCTCCAGTAATACTACCTATAACGAGTACATTCGCGCATTGCAATACAGAATGCGTTTTAGCCGCGAAAAGGCTATCGAAAAGATTAGAGCCAGTAAAGAAAGGTCAAAGCAATATTATGACTCAAACTCTCGTGACGTCACATATAAAACAGGTGATATGGTTTATTTAAAGCAACACCATAGGCTTAGGAAAGCGCTTTCACCAATATGGAAAGGCCCTTTTAAAATTATAAAAGTGCATAACAAGCACAATGTAACTCTTCAAGTCGGCCGTAAACATATGAAACACCACACAAACGAAATTAAGCCTGCTAAATCTTAACCTATTCCACTCTATTTATTTCCAGAGCCCTGCTCTATGGATGCTACGCTGAGTCTAAAGTTACTCCGATAGTACATAGTCCCGGAATTTATTTTGAACCTATTACAACGGTTCACTTTCATAACGATTACTGGAAGGTAATCACGCACATTGATCTTATAACCCTAGAGCCCTATCTTCAAAATGTAGAACACTTATTACAAAAGACTCAAGATCTTTGTAATAAAATACAATCATCCGACCTCATCCAATGGAAGGATGTCTCCAGCCCAATTGAAGTCTTAGTTGAGTCTAATTTTATCAAATTGCAATCACTATCTCATATTATCTCTACTCAAACCCCAACGAAGGTCAAACGATCTTTAGAATTCGGCGGAGAGATTCTAAAGTTTTTCTTCGGCACATTAGACGCGGACGACGCCCGGAAATATGATGCCGCTATCGAATCTTGCAAAAAAAAAGCGAGAACGAACTGTTTTATTTGATGAAAGACAACATTCATATTGTTAAATCGACAATTAATAATTTTAACTCTACGATTTATAAACTCAATCAGAATGAAATTAAACTGAATGCCCAAATTAATAATATGAATGAAATCTTATCTCAAATCACGAAAACAGATAATGTGTTATATTCTATGTCTAGGATAAATAGCTTACTTAATATAATCGAAAGTTCCCTACTTTCTCTTTCTAATTTGATTGATACCACGTTAAATGCTATCCTATTTTCTAAGGTTAATATACTACACCCTAGTGTGATAAGTCCCTCAAAACTGTTTGCTGAGCTATCAAAACACAGCAACCACATAAACAAAAGACTAGACTTTCCTGTTGAACTAAATATAAACAACATTCATTCACTAATTGACGTGTCGGAACTTAACTGTTACTATTATAACAAAAGGATAGTTTTTGTTTTGCAGATTCCACTAATAACTTCCGATAGGTTCACAGTTTACAAAAATATACCTCTGCCTACCCCGCATGATGACTCACATGTCAGAACTTTCGCGCTCATTCAGCCTTCCGATAATTACATTGCTCTAAGTGATGACAGATTGCACTATGCTATGTTGGACAGTATAGATAAGTGTAAGAAAATTAATTATAACCACTCCATTTGTAAACTTGTCTCAATATTTTCAAGTAATGTTAATCCGAATTGTGAATCAAAACTCCTCACGGAGGTGACAATGTCCTTGCCTCCTCAATGTAATGCTAAACTGTTATTTGGACAAATAAGCATATGGCAAAAGCTTCAAAATAACAAATGGATATATGTACAGTCAAACCCTACTAAACTTACTATGAAATGTGATGATAATATTGTTGATTATTCCATAGTTGGTACCGGTATTGTAAAACTAACCGAAAATTGTATCGGTTTTTCAAAAACTATTCAGCTGATTCCAACTAGTTTTTACTCTTTCGTAATGAAGTCTCCATTGGATATTACTTTTGATATCACATTAGACGACTGTTGTAAGAAAGAAGTTTTTAACCAGACTCTACCTCATTTATCGCCAATTAATTTGAGCAAAATAAGTTTAGAGTCCTTGAAATATGCTACACATAAACTGGATAATTTAGAAGATGAATTAAGTAAGTTACAATCAGAATCCCACTTTGTTAAATACAGTAGATACTATTCAGGTTTCACTTATGTTTTAACTATTATAATATCTCTGTTTGTTTTGTATAAACTCTATAAATGTTACAGAAATCGAATTGGCAATCGTAACTCTAGATGTTGTATACAAATATTCAATCAATGCAACAATAAGAAGCTGGTCAAACATCAAGCTAAAATGTCTAACTCTATTGAAATGTCAGATGTTTCTACTTCAGATGAAGAAAAAAAATCTGTAAAATCTCTGCCAGCCCCACATACTACTTATAAGTCTTATGATAAACTTCATGGAATCGAGGTTCCTCATCCTTCTAGACGTAATCTTAACTTTTAAGTGAATTCTGATAATACGTTTTGTACTTTTGTGTTAACTGTAAGTTTTGTAAGACTTCCTAAATTTGAGTTTTCTATTTTCAACAAACTTTAGTTTAGAACTTCGCTTCATTTTTAAAGGGATGAAGCTCCGTCAAAATGGGGGAGCTGTTACAACCCTTATTAATATGTAGATAAAGCTTAATAGAGCATAATCTCCACATGGCTGTATTTTTCCGTGTGAATTACTGTTGATCATCATTTTTAGACTTCGTCGTTTCTAACTCTTTTGTATTTTAGTCAGTCAGATTCAGTCACTCGCGGGAAGCGGTAAAGCATTCTGCTACCTCAAAATTGGGAAGTTATAGAGTTGTGTAATTCTCTCTGAGATCAATAAATATTAGTGTTAGTGACTTTGTGGTTTTTTTTTAAAAAGACAAACGACCCAGGCCGCCTAACAGTACCACGGGAGCGTACTCATGCTATATCAGAGTTTTCATACAAACCTAGCCAATCACATCAGCAGGCCGCACCTATAAAGCATGCTCAGAACCAAAATAATTATAAAAATATTTCTTGTTTGTTTTGTAATCAATCGCATGACATATCGACTTGTGACAGCTTCAAGTTGATGTCAGTCAGTGACAGGTGGCAGTTTATTAAAGAAGAAAAAATCTGTTATCGTTGTTTGACAAAGAGTTATCACGTCTTTCGTCTATGTAATAAAAATAAAACCAAATGCGAAGTAGGAAATTGTATTCGCAAGCATCACACCTTGCTTCACAATCCTGATTTTTCTCCCACCACTACAGCTCATGTTGATGAACGTGACGTCAACTCTAAAAACGAGTTGTCTTCCTCGAGCCCCTCTACTGCAGCCGCTTCAAGCGCTTCGGGGGACGACACTACGCGCGAGGTGGCCGCTCACACGTCCGCGACTCCGTACTCAACGAGCGAGACGGGTGACCTAGCCAGCTTCAGCCCCTACCTGAAGATAGTCGCGGTAACGGTTTCAGGACCCGCGGGCAAGGTAGACACGTTCGCATTATTAGACGATGGATCTTCAACGACTGACTGAAGACTGCAGTACAGTACGTGGATTTCGAGATAAGTGGTAACCCAAGTAACATTCCGGGTTCTATATAAGATGTCTTGTCGTTCACATGTACTCCACAAGCTGTGCAAGTCAGCTGTTTAAGAGCTGTATAGCTTGCTATACAGCTCTTATAGGACCAGTTTGGGCACAAATTAGACAGCCTTAAGTTCTCTATGGCTGTACATTAGCAGTATAGTAGCATTATAATAGCAGTTTAAGTAGTAACATCGGACTTAAGGCTGACTTACGGCACTATATGGGACGCAGTGTGAACCATACAACGTGCATGAGTGTAATAAAGAGTAACAAGTGGCTAAATACACAGCCTTCACAGTTATAAAATCCGACAAAAAAACTCTAGTGCTACCTAAAGTTCACGTGTGTCCTAAATTATTTCTTTATTTTATTATTTTCATGGATTTATAATAGGATATTGCTAAAGTTATCAGCTGTCTTGACAATTTTACAACTCCGGCGGATATCATTTGGATAAAACACGCGGTAAGTTACCTGTTTTAAATACTTAATCAGGTTAATGCCATGGGAATGCAACTTTATCGTGAAATGTATACATATTTACAGCTAAAATATTCACGCGCCTCTGTAAAAACGCGATATTCATTTTAAAATATTTAAAACTGGTTGAGGGGAAATCTAAAATTTTCAGTTTTCGATATTATATTGGCATTATAATTATACTACGGTAATTAATTATAACATGAAACCAAAACTCAAACGGTCTATCTGCTTATTTTGTGATAAATCTGCATATAATTTTGGAGATTATTTGGTAAATATTTTAGGTTACGAGAACAAAATGGTGGAAATGAAATACGGCTATGTGAACTGTTATAACTCCAATTTAATGCCGTGAAGCATATATAGGTTCACATGTGTTCTGTTAGACAGCTGTTGTCTATATGAAGTCCCACATTTGTACCACTACAGAGCCAATGCCTATAAATTTATTCTAATGTGAACTTATGTACAGCTTTAAGATGTAGTTCAGGTCATTTGTGTCGTATCATCGTTTAATCTTTCAATTGAAATTTAGAGATCCGCAATAATAATCTAAGTAAGTACTAAAAGTCAAGTATGAATACCTAAAGTACAAATTTTGTAATAAACTAACAAAAATCACTTTTTCTTTTCGTGTGAGACACACAGTTTGGTGTCAGAGTATATACACTTACAAAAAGCACTACTCTGTTCAAGGAGGTATTTAAAATATAGTAAACAAACTAGATAAAGAGGGACAACATTATGCCCTGCAAAAGAAAAGGACAAAATAATAGTTGTCACTCAGCCATAGTAACAAACGCTAGTGTTTACAATATTTTAAAGGTGAAAATACACCTGTCAGCACCGTACGCGCCGAGTCGGCAAGTGTAATAGTGTACCATATTTTGCAGAATTTATCAGATAGATTAACTGTTATTCCTGTTTTTTATGTGATAAATAACTGTTATTTCTGATATTTTTCTGTTAAATTTCTGTAAAATATGGTTACACTAACAGAATTGGCGCGTACGGTGCTGACGGGTGTACGATCACCTTAAATATCTACTTAGACAAAGTTTACGCTATTTCTTTCTGACCTTCAAAGTAATCATGCGCATTCCTTTTATTTAACAAACATTTGAAAAAAAAAACAAGAAAGTTTTAGATTTCATCTTTATGTAACTTTTATTACTCCATGGCAGCAGCAATGGGCTAGCCCCCTGTCACGCATATTGATTGAATAACTTGTTAAAGTGGGCACAGTGCCTCTGCCATACTTATGGCAAATAGTGTGACGCCCAAAGCGAGAAATAGAGGCGGGAACGGGATAGGTATAGATCCTCTGATCACTCGCGTGCGCCCGTGGCGTGCGTGATGGCCAGGATAGGATTAGTTATTGTATTGTTATTAGTTGCGAAATAAATACCACGTGAAGTGCATGATTCTGTGAGTGTCACCGGTATTCGTATTTTAGAAAGGTATTATTTGTTTGTTCGTTTTAAGGAGCGTGTATGTTTGTATTGTTTGTTTATTAGTATAAATTCATTAATGTGACTGATTTCATTGTGGTTTTAGGTCAGTTTTATGTTAAGCTATGAAAATGTGAATCTATATACATATAAATACTTGCTAGGTAATTTGTCTTCCTAAAGAGGTTTTTATTATCACGCACTACCGTCTCCGGATTTGATTTCCAAACGACATTTTGAATAAAGCAGCGATAACACGTCCCAATTCGGAATGCATTGCTGAATATCTTGACTTTACTGTAGGCTTCTTCAAATTTCGTATGGTAGTATTTTGGCTCAAGGGTAATGCTTTGTTGTGTATAACATGTGCGTCTCATATTTAATTTTAATTATTAAAAACAGATATTATTATTATTGATGATGATGAATGTACTAGTAGGTATTAACCCAGTTATTTTCTTTCAGACAATGCCGTTTAAGATTGTACAAACTGTGGAAAAAGGACGATCCAGATTAAGTATAGTACCGTCTGTTTGGGAGGACGGTGGAAAACTATTCTGGCCTACAGAAAAAGTTAAAAACCGAGCACGACTCGCAAAAGACGAAAACTCTTTTCCAAGTCCGAATTGGGACATTTTGGATTGCTTTGTAAAACGAACTTATATTGCAACATACGCCGAAGCGCAAACTGAACTATGTATTATGGAAAATTATACAGACACAGACAATGAAACAAGTGCATCGCGCCCTAGCCCAGCACCTGTAAGACCAGTGCCAGTGGCAACACCACCAGCAAACCGTTTTGAAAATATGGTGCAAAATTTGGTAAGTGATTTTATTATGTTTTAGCAACACATACAAACATATACCTAATAAAAACTAGTACCACCGACCTAGTCGTTGCACCGAGCGCGGGCTGCCGAAGCAGGGTTACAATTTAGTGTCTGTGGTATTTTGTTTTAGTAGGCTAGGCACCCCTGAAACGGAGTTTTTTTTGACATTGCAACACTGCAAGTAATTTACCTATTTATGATTTGATGTATTTTTTGGATTTTCTCAGATAACTTCTATTACTATTCAAATATTAATATATTTTTTACCACTGACTAATAGTATTTTATTATTTTAAGAAGACTGATGATAATTTGGCACTAAACAGATAAATATTGAAAGGATTCGTTAGCTCGTGGTTTTGTCGGCGACTCATCAACCGCGGATGTAAATCCACCTATCTAATTATATATATATATATAAATTATCATTGGAATAAAAATAACAGCCGAACTGCAAAGTTTTATTATCATCGTACAAGACAAGAGTTATGATTTTTTGTTTGTTTCAGATGCCAAGTGCCTTCCACGCGGGAGGGACTAAAATGGATTCTACTTCTGCTAAAAGTAATCAGATCGAAGCTAATGATGAAATGCAATACCTAACCGTATTCGACGGCGAACAGTGTATTGCAAATCAAAACATTTTAATTCAAAAAGTTAATAACCAAGAATTAATGCTGCAAAATCTTGTTGAATGCGTTCAAAAACTTACTCAAAAAGTGGCCGAGTTGTCTGTACAATTAGATGAATGTATGGTAAAATGTATGGAAAAAATCGAGCAGCCAGTGTCTGTTACTTTATTAAAAGAAGCTGAGCAAGACTCGTTTTGTTTCAAACAAATAAGTGACAAGCAACAACTAGAAAATCTGGAAAGAAGTTTAATGAATAAAACTGAGAGATCTAAACTACAAAAACTGCTGGGGTTTTTGTTTCAACCCTGTGAAGGAAATGGCTTGACCTTTGCCTATAATTTGATCGACTCAATGGTTTCACGTGAGTTTCTGTGCGAATGCTCCTGGTCTGGGGGAAGCCGTGGCAACATTTCGAAAGTCCCAATAAAAGACTACAAAAACTTTATTAAATTCTTTTGGGATACGGTACGTTCATGGGATTGTAAATTTACTCTGGGACAAACTGAAAAGTTTTTTAAGGTCATTCTTAAAAATGCTGTTAAAAGGAAATCAATGAAAGACTTAAGATCCTCTTCAAAACGAGTCCGAAATATTAAATCAAAACCAAAAGACCAGGCAAGCACAAGTAAGCAAGAAGTTTCTGCTAATTCAACAATTACTCGTAATCAAAATAAAGAATCAAATGAAACATTAGAGATGGAAGTAGCAGAAGTGGAGGAGGAAAAGGAAAATAATGGTGAAGGAGAGATAGAAGATGATGAAAACAGTTTGCGCTAATATTTTTTATGTTTTTTCTTTTCTTGTCGATTATGGCATTCTTTATTTTTATTATGTCTGGTATATTGTTTATGTAAGTACTGCCCGGCGTTACTAGATATACGGTAGTTTTTTCGTACTGACTGTGCGAATGCTTCTTTTGTAACAATAACTATTTTTCGGTGATGAGACTTAAATATTTTTAAATATCTCCGTTTATTAGAACTCGTTATATGATGATTATATAATACGGGTACTTTAAGCTTAGTTATGTATAACTATGCACATTATGCTGATTTACATAAAGCCTTATTTGTTAGGATAGTTGATTTTGAAAATTATACAGGAAGTAACAAAAACGGTATAACAAGCTGGAACATGGATCGAAATATTTAAAATAATTGGACCTCCCATAGCAAATTAACTAGCTGATAAACAATTTTTATGGGAGGTTCAATATTTTTTACTATTTCGACCCATGTTCTATAGCGGAAAACGTTCAGTTTCATAAGTACCAGTTTGACCTCTTTTCGGCTTATTATACCCTTTTTATTACTCCTGTTTTTGAAACAAATTTTATGTTAAATGTTGTTTGATACCAAGTGATATTTTCATAAAAATATTTAGACTGATTAAAATAGTTAATTATGTATAAGTATAATATCTTCGTTTTATAGAACTCATTATGCTGATTATATACGTTTTCGATATATTAGGTAGGTATTTTAAGCTTAGTTATGACTGCATATGTTGCTGTGTAATGTTGATTTGCAAAAAGCCTTGATAGGAGGTTAAGTTTAATTTTGTTAATTATTTTTTGTTATAACTGATTTTGTTAAAATTATTTTATGTTATAATAATGTTGTTTGCTACGAAGTGTTATTTAGATAGAAAGATTTAGACTGATTGAAATAGGTAGTTAGCTAGTATAAACTATTCTTTACTCTGTTTTATAAGAGACAGCCCACCGAAAAATTTGTGTGCTCCGTTGGAACTGAACAATTTTCCATTTTTTGTCAGGAAAGAGAAAAAAATTCACTTCTCTTTCCTGACAAAAAAATTGTCTCACATGCTTGCGTCGTCAGTCAGCTAGACATTTTTTATGTACAGTACAGTAGTCGAAATGTTTTTTTTTCATTTACGGACCATGTTCCTTGTGGAAAGTTGTTTAGTTTCATGGACTAATTTTGCATTGTGCATTGCGAAGTTTTCGGAGGGCTGTTTCTTATGTTTTGCATCATTTTTATGAGCTATTTCCTTAAAAACTTTAAAAAATATCGTGAAACTGTACGTAACTATAATGGCTAAATAAGAATAAATGGAAAAAATATGTTGATTATCTTGGTAGAGTTTAATGTGACAGAAAAATTCAGGGAAGATTGTATAAGTAAAAAAAAAATGTATGTCAATTGTATGAGTGTTCAGTGTGACCACTGTGTGAAAAAAAAGGTAATAAAAGCCAAAAATATCACATCAAACAGTATTTTATTTATATGTGTGTAACAAAGGGATAAAGAATTTAAATTCTTTGTGTTGAATACATGCTAATTTACATTTAATATCTTTGGGTTCTAAAACGATCAAAGTATTCTGCTGACATCTTGATTTGTATATCGCAAGATGAGACGATTTAATTGGATATTCAAAAACGACTTGTGTTTTGTTGATTTTATTTCCATTAATTAAAATCTTATTGTGGTCGACTTCAACGCAGCTAATTTTAACAACCTCATTGCATCTGGTAAGTAAATAACTGTCTTTTTCTTTGCTGGAAAGTTTAAAATCTTCAAAATTTAATATATTATTATTTTTAATTGTGTTAAGAAAGGGGTATTTCTTGTCTTTATGTGTTTGAAAATGAATATCAGCCGTATTTTCAGCCAGTCGTTTGGCGACTTGAGACAGTGGGTTGTTTCCTGATCTCAGCATACTTTTGATCATAAATAACATATTCTCGAAGGGATATGCGTTGAAAGTCATCAGAGGGCCAAACAATTCAATTTCATTCGTCAGGTGTAGTAAGTTGTGTATGTTGCTTGTAACGTAGCCTGAACCATAAAAGTCTTTGTAACATTTTACAAAATGTTCTAGAAGTTCCTTTGCTAATGGCAACAAAGTTCGATATGTTTCTGTTGAGCAAATTGTGATACTACAATATAGTGTTAAGAAATGATTATAAGCCTCATTGTTCATAACATCAGGCAAAATTACAATACTTAAATAATGCAAAAACGCTCTAAATTCTGACGCTTTCCAATGTGCTAATGAATCTAATCCTCGCACTGCTCGATGCACTTCTGAAGGCAATTTGCAGTTGCATAGAAAATTTGAAACCAGTTCAATATCACTTGCCCGCATTTTAGTTATATATTTGCCAAACTTGCCGTCACGCCAACCAATCAGTAATCTCTTCATAACACCCAAGTCGATCAAATGGAGTGAATCGGCTACAATAAATTGGTTCACCATGTCAATAGGAATATTTAATAAAGGTGAGTCATTTTTATGATGTAAGCCATAAATTTTGTTTCTAAATCCTTCATTTGTCCTTTCAGGACACAACGACTCAGAAAATGTGACGGTATGTGTGATTTGCGAATATTCTCCAACCGTAGTACATTTATGGCAGCCGTGTTTACCATTAAAATTGCAGACTCCTGCAAAAAGTATTTTAAATTAAGTTATAATAACACAAGCAAAAATTAATAAATTACAAATATTTGTGTCATGTGCCGATCGAACCTACGGACCACATAATAGAAGGGAGGTTCCCTACCAAACTGAGCTATCAAAGATATCTAGGAATACAAGTCAAATGCCTATAGGTAAGAAGCATCATAATTTCTACTACTTATTTATCGGTATTAGGTGCATAATTGTGATAATATGCGACACTAAGATAGACTTACCTTTAATATAGGCTCTAGCTGGCAAGTCACAAATGAAGCATCTGATTTTTATCTTTATAGTTTTCTCTAATCGCTCAACTACAAGACCTTCTTCTAATAATATCTTCATTTCATTTACAAAGTCTTCTAAGAATTCATTTAATATTTTTGGTTTTCCTTTCCCAAAATAGATTCCAATAACAAAAGGCCGAATTCGGGGATTTTCAAAAATGTTACATAATATGGGCCAAAATTCATTTGTCGAACTTAGTAGGTAGATAATGACAGTTTAAATTCACTTCACGATCGTTCGGGCCTACGGGCTCGACAGATGGATCGAAAAACCTATCGACAGATGGATCGAAAAACCTATTGACAGTTCAAAAATGACAGATCAAATTCATTCAAGAACCTTTAGGTCACGGACTCAACAGATGTGTTGAACGCAAAACCCATCGTAAGTATAAGTAGCATTCTAATCAGGTCACGCGTGTTCAATTTAATTTTATTTCTTGCATAGTTGTGTTTTCAATACCTACATTGCCGCAGCGCGTGAACACACACACACACACACACTTTCAATTGTGTTTCTGCCACTAACTGCTAACATTAATAAATAAAACCGATCTAGGTACTCTATTTCGGTTGATGATATCATAACATAACATAGTTCGGCGATGAGATTGCTCCCTAGTAAGCATGAATTACATTGGATTAATGTTATAACCAAATTGACCATCCGAATGGTCGAGTCGGTAGTACCCTGCCTACAACGCCAGAGGTCCTGGGTTCGAGTCCCGGTGGGACAAATATTTGCGTGATGAGCGTGGATGTTTGTTTCCGAGTCATGGTTTTTTATCTAAGTATAATATTTATCCCTACAAAAGTATGTATTCAGTTGCCTAGTACCCAAGATACAGGGAATCCTAGTTTCCCTCAATATCTAGACCAATGTGTGTAAATTGTGTACACAGCATCATGACTTTTCCATACGGGACAGAACTTTGCCTGCATGCAGCTGGTATTTATACTCCGTTTTGCGGAGAGGGACTAGCCCATCGCCGCTCGGGATCGAGCCACTATAAACTGTACCTACAAATCAATTCATGTATAGGTACTACTTTTAAATGGAATTGATAAATAGCTCACCTCGTTCTAGCTAGGAAAAAACATCTATGTACGAGTATATACCCATTAAATCATTACTTAGTACTATTTCGAGTAAAGGCCTGATCCTTCGGTGGGGACGTTGTACGTATTTGTTGGGCTTATGATAGTTCGGCGATAGACTTTCCCCATGATACCTACAATATGGGTGTTAATGCGGCTGATGTTTGTCCTGAGCGGCGATGAGCTTGTCTCTTCTCTCTAAGAAAAAATAAACTCAATGGCTAAAAGATGCAAACTGTGTGCATCGGTCATCTCGTCTCGCAAGATATTAAAAACAAAAACTAACATAGCATCACAGCGTTCCCATACGGGGTGGCAAAACTATGCCCACGTACATTCATATAAGTATTTGTGTTTCTGGCATCCCATCTAGGAAAGTAAAAACACGTGTAAGTTTTCTTAATGAGGTCAAGCGTATTGGGTTGCATTCGGTAATTTTATTTTTGCGATATTATTTTGCACACTGAGTTGTTTCCGCTGAACCTATGTAAGTGTACGTTGTCAGGGCTTGTGATCATACGACCACACATACACATCCTTTTTTCAGAGTCATCAGTATTTTTATTTATAAACGACGGAAATGCAATTAAAAATTATCACTTCTCTTTGGAAGCTACTACGCCTACTACTTCACCAGCACCTCTACTTGCCATCGCCATCGCCAGCCAACGAGGAATCTGGAAATAATGTACGTAAGTGTTTCACTCTCCACGATGGCACTTACTTACTGGCTCTTACTCAATACCGCCAACAAGTGTTGCTTATGCCCTTTTACCTTTGAAACGTCGATATGCGTCTTTCCTTTCCATTCAGAGTTGTCACCGGCTGTCGTATGAAAGACAAAGAGGCTAATTTTTAACTACGTCATGTGCCTTCGTGAATGAATCTTAATCTTCATTTTGATCGACTATCAATTTCTATATTGATGGACTTCATCATTAATAAGTGTTGTGATATTTCAGGTCTGACAACGAATCTACCACTCACACCGCCAAGGTGACAGCGGCAAAACGACGACAGCAGGAGCTCTTCGGAGATTCTGAAGACGAATATTTTGAGAAGTATGTTTCCTTTATTTGGAAGTTTCTTTTCATTATGCCTTATTATAATTATACAGGAGTGTGTATTTATAATATGTGTGTCTAAATGTTTTTTCCTGTTTCAGTTTGAAAAGTGCTCAACCACCCGGGTACGTGCCAACACCGAAATCAGTTCTCAACAAGAAGACCGCATCGCCCAAGCCCAAGGCCACGTCCGCCAAGCCACCGCCACCGTCGAAGCGACGTCGTCAGGAGTCGGACGACGAGGAATCGGTGTCTAGGTAAATATGTTTTACGATTCTATTCATCGCAAAACAAAAAAAAAAAAATGACTTAATTCACTTATCTTGTGTATACAAGTCCCCGTAATCCATGTATTTTCGATATCATTCACAGTGTAATATAACTAATTCGTTTTATTTACAGACGCAAAGCGACGCAAGCCAAGCGAAAGCAGCCTCCGAAGTCAGAAGAGTGGAGGACGCTAGACTCGGAGAGCGACGGGGACGTCGCAAAACAACCACTGCGCTTGTTGTCCAGTTATTCTAAGAGGGTCGCGGACGGAGTCGTGCGTCGCTCAGGATATCTTCCAGGAGAGCTATATTTAGACCTCAAGATTTATCAGGTGGCTGATATAAAAAACGTTCACCCGTTGAAGCGCTGGGAGAAGGCTGTGTTGGCGCTTAAGCTCCAAGGCGATCACGAATCGCCAGAATTTGCAGCTTTGAGGCAGCTGCTGAAACGTTCGAAGTTGAAGTTCCCAGAGGAGGGGATGTTTTTTAACGACCGTGTGAGCCAAAATTTACAACTATAATAAAATAACTAGATATTTTGCTTTTCATTTCATGTTTTGCTGTTAGGTGGTGTGGTGTCCCATGAAAGAGTATTTTTATTATTTTAGGTGTTAGGTAGACAAGTACAGTCGCGCTCACGTCTAGTCACCTTTATAAAAATTTTAAAGTATTGAACTGAGGTGACTTGTATTGAGCGTTACTGTGCTTGTAGATTTATATAGGCTGATTTCATATAGGTATTAATTTTGTTTCATAAGTTTAATTCGTAGGTAGGTATTATTTTTCATATAGGCAGGTAGTAAAAAATTAGGTGTAACTTAGGTAGATAGGTTTAATTATCATTTGTCAGGTTTGATTGATCCTTACATATAATTAAGATGTTGAATAATAATAGATTAGTATATTGTACATCATGTGATGTGTCTGTAAAAAGTAAAAGTTTTTCAGCTCATTTGCGTAGCACTGTACATAAAAACAACAATGTTGTTATTAAGGGTGACGGTCTTGAGAAGATTTCTAGTGCTTTCCGCAGTCGGATCGCATCGTACAGAATAAGCAACCCAGGCGCAGCGTCGGATATGGTCGCGGCGGCGGACGGCGCGGGCTCTAACGCTTGCCTTCCGAGCATCTACCTGCGCTCGCTGCGGTCACGCGTACGTGACCTGATAGAGGCGCGGATCGGCTCCTTTAATAGCGTCAAAGTAAATTTTGAACTGTTTGCAGAGTTTTCGTTACCTAAGAATGATGAGAGGGAGATTAAATCGTTCGCTACGCCCAATATAGTCATCCGCAAAAATTATGATTTTAAAGATATTTACAATAACGCTGTAAGTTTAATACTTGCAAAAATCGATGAATTTCAGGAGAGAGACAGTGGTTGGAGTTTTGTAGCAAATTCATATCTGGAGGTCAATATCAACAAATATAATCCTCTGCGAGGTTCAGGGTTTATCGATCTTCCTAGACCTATTAAATATAAACGTGCATGTATCAACATTCAGAATACAGATAACTTTTGTTTTCTATGGTGCATAATGGCAGCTTTATTTCCCGCACAGCAAAATTCACACCGAACGAGTTCATATCCTCATTTCGAGACTGTGCTTAACACGAAAAACATGACGTTTCCGCCAGGTTTCAGGGATGTTAAGATCTTTGAAAAGAACAATGATACCATAAGTATTAATATTTATGGTCTCAGTGAAAAGTCTGATGTTGTAGGACCTTTGTACAAATCTGTTCACAAGGGGCGGAAGCATCGTATAAATTTATTGTTTTTGGAATCGGGTGCGCTAACACATTATTGTCTTATTAAGGATTTGAGTAGGCTTGTAAGATCTCAGATAACTAAACATGATGGTAGAATTTTTTTCTGTGATGATTGCTTGTTATTTTTTTCTAGTGACAAAAAACGTAATGATCACGTGTGCAGTGGTGTGAAAACATCGTTGCCTGATAAAGGGACATTGATACAGTTCAAACATTTTGAACGCATGCATGATATGCCATTTGTCATTTACGCAGATTTTGAGTCTATGCTACAACCTCGGTCGGAGAAAAACTCGAATTTTACGGAAACGATTCAAAAACATATTCCAGTAGCGTTCGGATATTATATTGTTTGCTCCTATGATACGTCTTTAAATCGGTATCGATCGTACCGAGGTCCTGATTGTGTTCAACAGTTTTTGAAAATATTAGGCGATGATGTTGAAATGATAAGTAAAATTCTTAACGATCCAATCGACATGTTACCCCTCACTGAAAATGAGCTGAAAAACTTTTTGGAGTCCAAATATTGTTACCTCTGTAATAAGTTAATATTCGAAGGAAAGGTGAGAGATCATTGCCATTTGACTGGGCGCTACCGCGGAGCAGCACATGAGTATTGTAACCTTCGATTTAAGCTCCCCAAATCATTTGTCCCTATTTTTTTCCATAATCTGTCAGGCTATGACTGTCATTTGTTTATACGAGAGCTAGGTGAAATGCATGGAAACATAAATGTTATAGCAAAAACAAAAGAAAATTATGTGTCTTTTACAAAGTTCTTTCCTGTTAGCAATAATAAGTATATGGCTGTTCGTTTTGTTGACTCGTTTGCATTTTTAGGTACTAGTTTAGAAAAAATTGCAGAAAATTTAATAGTTGAAGATTTTATTCATCTCTCTCGTTGCTACCCAGATAAACAGGAATTCGACTTATTGAGACGTAAAGGTGTTTATCCTTACGAGTACATGAATAAGTGGAAACGTTATGATGAAAATAAATTACCGCCGCCTGAGTGTTTCTACAGCAGCTTAACTGATGAGAATGTTTCAGAGTCAGATTATGCTCATGCTCATTGTGTTTGGCGTGTATTCCGTTTGTCGAACCTTGGTCAATATACCGATCTATACTTGAAATCAGATGTAATGCTGTTGACGGATATTTTTGAGAGTTTTAGAAAGACGTGTAAAAATAATTATAGGTTAGACCCAGCTTTTTACATAACGGCTCCCAGTTTAAGTTTTGATGCAATGCTGTTGAAAACAGAAGTGAAATTAGAACTAATACATGATTTGGAAATTATTCGGATGATACAAAAAGGTATTCGCGGAGGCGTCTGTTTATGTTCTACCCGCTATGCCAGTGCTAATAATAAGTACCTCTCGGACTACAATCCCTCGGAGCCTGATAGATACTTGATTTATGCTGACGCGAACAATCTTTATGGTTTCGGTTTAAGTAGTTATTTACCGCATTCTGACTTTGAAATGATCGAAAATCCTATGTTTCAAGTTTCTGACATTCTCTCTTTACAAGACAATTCAGATGTAGGTTACATTTTAGAAGTCGATCTAGAATATCCGGAATCCCTGCATGATCATCATAACGATTTACCTTTCTGCCCGCAAAAATATGTACCGCCTGGATCGAAAACATGTAAACTGATACCGAATTTGTATGATAAATATAATTATGTTATACACTATATTCATTTGAAAACGTGTCTCAAACATGGACTGAAATTAAGAAGCATACACAGAGTTATTAAATTTAAGCAAGGTCCATATTTAAAACAATATATTGATTTAAATACGAGATTGAGGCAAAAAGCGAAATCTCAATTTGAACAAGACTTTTTTAAATTATTGAATAATAGCATTTTTGGCAAAACCTTAGAGGATACCGAAAAAAGGTTAAGCGTTAAGTTAGTAAATCAGTGGTCCGATAAAAACAACAAAACGAAAAAACGTCTAGGCGCAGAGCAACTAATAGCCAGACCTAATTACCACAGCTCAACTGTATTTACAGAAAACTTTGTAGCGGTCCAGATGAATCCTGAAAAAATTACTCTCGATAAACCGATTTACATTGGTTTTTCTGTTTTGGAAATATCTAAGAGTCACATGTACGATTTTCACTATTCTGTTATGAAACCTTTTTATGGTCCTAATATAAAAATGTGTTACACAGACACTGACAGTTTTCTGTATTCCATAGCAACGAAAGATGTTTATAAAGATATAAAATACAATTTTGCTCAATACTTCGATACTAGTAACTACGCTGTTAATAATATATACGGTATAAGGAGGCAAAATAAAAAAGTGCCTGGGTTATTTAAAGATGAGTTAGGAGGTCAGCTCATAGTTGAGTTTGTAGGCCTACGATCTAAACTTTATTGTATAAAAACCGAAAATACTGAAATAAAAAAAGCTAAAGGTACCAAAAAACCTGTTGTAAAAACAATGAGTTTTAAGGACTATAAACGTGTGTTATTAGATAATAATTTAGTTAGGAAAAGAAATACGGTATTTAGGTCATTAAAACATGAAATGTTTACACAATCGCTTAATAAAATAGCTCTATCATGTAAGGACGACAAACGCATCATCCTTAAAGATAACATATCAACTCTTTCATGGGGCCATAAATCAGCGTTTTGAGATGTAAATAATATAATATAATTAGTCTTTAAACTATAGCTTGTAAGCGAATATTGGTATATTGAAATAAAGTAATGTGTTGTCGGACTATTTTTCGTGTTTCTTTTAAGCTTATTTTACAACATACCCTACTAAATGTACCTAGGTACAGCCAGCTGCAGAGAAAAATATCCTCACCATAAAAGTATCACCCGTATATCAATCACCCCACTGAGGGTTAAATTTTTCTGCAGCTGACTGTATATTCGTCAGATACCAGCCAGAATGGATTTGTATATAGAGTTTATTTTAGAAAGGTTTTCGAAAAGATAGATCATATTGCATGAAAGTGATGACCATGAAACAATTACGATGACCTGTCGCAACGTGAATATAACACGTGTCGCGTTCAAGGAATTCAAATTGAAATACAATGATACTTGCATTTTCGCTTTTGCTTAAATAGACTCAAAGAAAATGTTAATTATTCATTAGGCCAGCAGGCGAGCGCACTATAGGACCAGTACCGCTCTCAATCAAATTATTACGTGAGTATTACGCTACCTACTACATAATATGATTTAGTGTTTTGTAGTATTATTATTATTATTATTTTGTTCTAATCATTGCTATTTGGTTTACAGATAATGGACCCTTCGGACCTGTGGTTTCCGCATGCCCAACAACAATTGGAGGACTTTGATGAGGTTGCCGCTTCAGTGGAAGCAAGACAAGCTAGCAACAGAAGAAAATTCCAGAAAAAACGAAAAGCTACATCATCATTTATAATTACGAAAGTGCCGAGAAAGGGACATCACAAGATTAAAATTGAAATAATTGATTTGAACGCACAGACTGGATCATCAACCCCGTCGAATGATGTAGCGGTCAGTGCGCAGTATATTGTGTGTGATGTAGTGGACGAAATAATGGACATGTCCGAAAACCTAATAAAGAAAATTTGTAAAAAAATCTGTGATGATTCAAGTGTTTAAAATAAATTTTCTTACATGGATATTATTTGGTATTTTTATTACTTCATTTATGTCCTGCATAAAGTAAAATAAAAACATGAAATTTAGTTACTTACTTAAATAAAATAATTATGGTTTGGTAAAGTGATTTCGGTACTGGTGAAGGTAATCTATTCATATAATACACTCGAGAGTAATGGATTCGAGTCAGTTAAATATAAATCTTGAAAACTAATTTTGTTTAATAGACAATATAATAAAATACAATACCTTCCTTTAAGGAGTAATTAATTGTCTTAATCAAACTACGAAATATATAAATATTTCATTCATTCATTCATTCATTCATTTCTTTAAGCTAGCATTCTTAAGTTTCCGACTTTTATAAGCGACCCAGATTCATTTCTCTTGTGTAATCTATCAAAAAGTGAAATAAAACAAAAAAGTATTGAAAATATTCTTTAATCTCGCTAAGTCAATCAGTTAATTATTAATTGGTAGGAATACTATCATACATTTGGATGCTGATTATTTTTGAACCATTTTTTGATACACAAAACGTTCCTCAAAGCACAGTAATTAGTCTTATGCGTTACACAACTAAAATCAATAAACTGCGAGTTGTAAGTTTTAAATAGCTGCATTAAACTTGGACATCCGATATCTTCTATATTCTTTACAGTACAAATGTCACAGAGGTCTTTAATCCACTTCGATTTTTCTAAACCTTTAACGAATACAAGTTTATTTTCTAGGTATGGTACTATTATCCTCTTGAACTGTATGAAATCAATGTGTCCATCAGCCCATCTATATCCAAGGTTATTCTCAATCCATTTGACGCATTTTTTTTCAGAACTAGTTAAACATCGATATGGGAATGGAGGTTTTATGAGAAAAATTTGAGTGTACTCATTCGTTGCTAACGCAAGTTCTTTAACAATGAAGCCATTATTATCGTTTTTAAATCCTTGTAAATCCACGAACAATGCATTTGTGCTATTCATGATAATTTTCGAACAATATTGCTCAGCGGTTTATATTCAAACAAACAGTCGTTCAGTATGAGACAATAAGCTGAGGTTTGATCAGGTATTTCTGCTTCACTCTCCAGTTCAAGCCGCACATTGACTACCGGCCCAGATTTAAGATTATCGCTTTGCCTCGAACAGTCTATCACAAACAGTGGTGTTAATTCCTTGAACTCTTTTGCATTCAACAATGGTTCAGTTCTTCTGCCGTAATAAGACTGTTGAAATCGAGTGTATTGTTCGTATAATATAGCAATATTGTCGTTCGAAAAGCTCGCATTCATATTGTCGTAAGGAAAGTAAGTAGAGTTCAGATACACTTTGACGTCACGTAAATTGCAGTGATCAAATTGCGACATGTCAGTAGTAGCATTATTTTTCCTGTTCGTTTGTAAACCTAGAATGACGTATCGAGGTTTTTCTATTTGAGATGATGTTTTGATGGACCATGTATGCTTCGTAGTTCTTGGCAACAATGGATATTCATATAAATCCCAATTTCTAAATGCTACTTGAATGGATCTGTCTTTTTCTAACAACCGAAGAAGGTTGATTCTTTCTACATCAGAAACTTTTATATGAGGAACTCTCCATACAATTTTATGAATTACTACATCTTCCACGACTTCTCCTGTACTTAATTTCAATGCATTGAGGTTAGTGTTACTGCGCAGCAGAACAAGTTCATGTTTACAGTTGATTATGACTTTTTTGTAGTCCTCCGCGAATCCGAGAATATTACTTAGTGGTATAGATGCTGAAAATTTTCCTGACTGACTATTTTTTGTTCCATTAATATCCCAACCCCAAACTTTTGACATTTTCGACTCACTCTCATTCATAGATAGCAATGATTTCATAGTGGTAGTTATGCCAGCGTTTTTAATTTTGTCTATTTCGACTCCATTTAGTTCATATCGTATATCTTGAAAAAAGAACAGCAGTGGATTATTTGTAAAATGTACACTGGCAGCCTGCTGCCTTGGGTCTTTCTTGAACACATTAACAGCGCCTTCCAAATATAAAGTGCTAGCTGACGGGAGTACATACAGATCTTGTTGATTGATCGGTATACGAATTTCGTCATTCCTGTTAAAACTAGTCACGTATGGCTTATACGAATGAATCTCGACACCGTCGATGGTATTATCATAAACAGGTGTACTCAAAATATCTAGTATATTACTCATTTTAACAGTCCGATTAGTTTCAGGAATTTTTTATTTTTTGATGTTAGTCTTTTCTTCTTTAAAGTTCTTTCCTTGGGAGCGATTGGAGTGTGACTAATGATTTTGGATTGCGGTGGTAAGGTTTTATTAAATTCGATCATTTTCTTTTAATATGTAAATACAACTGAATTTCTTCACCACGTAAATTAATCAAGTTATTATTTATATCCAATAATCTTATATTTATGCTGCTTATGTTATTTTGATTCACTGGGAAATAAATAATATTCTTAGGTATTTCAATTAATCTATAACCTGGAGGGACGTTAGGTGCAAACTCATGTATAATGTGACTTGACATGCCATTTATATATGATCCGCTCACTACATCACACTCTACCCTGACCACAGTAGTTGAAAGAATGTTGACAGGATGTTGTGATTCATGTAGTACATTCGCTTTGAGCAACTGTCTACCGAATCCTAATAAATTACCTAAACTATTTTTTTTCTCAAAATGAATATCTTTCGTGCCAATAATATGTGTTCTTAATGTATTATTATTGCACGTTAAATTAAAGTTTACATCGTTCAGTTTTCCTTTCAAAAAATCGTTTATATCCTGCAACTCGTAAACCCCTTCAGGAATTTCTATACTACCATTTTCACCATAGTAAAACTTGTTATTTTTGGTATCAATGTTTGGGATGGAGTTAAATGTAGATAAATATAGCAGAGCGCACTCATATTCACCATCTAGTTCTAGCGTAGGGGAATATGTAGTCGTCAAAAGTGACTCATTGCCAGTTATGGATAGGGTGAAGGACATTGTAACAATGGTGTAAAATAAACGCTGACATCTTTTTTATACATCATGTTTATTCCAAAAATCGAACAAAAACTTTAAACATAAATGTCCACAGTTTGTGCTATTGTAAGTTTGATAACGGGTATAGTTATAATATAAGTTAGGAGTATTTAGATATTTTACAACTTCAACGGGTGGTTTCAAGTCTCCGAAACTATCAAAGTATTCATAATAGTCATTAAATTTTATGTAGGCTACCCAGTGCGTTCCTTCCTTGTAAGAATCGTCCAAATTTATTATGCCACATTCTATACTTCTTGGTTTTCTTGGCAGAGCATCTTTCATGTAGACCCCACGAAAGTAAGGTATTACTTTTGCATATTTCATTAAATCCACATTCGTTAGAGCACGCTTAGGTAGCCTCTTTAACAGTTTTTTGAAGGTGTTATAAATAACCCACTACCCTTTTTGTAAGGTTTTATGTATAAACCTTTACCCAATGCAATTGATTCCATCGCTTTGTTATGATGTTGAGATTCTCGTAAACTTTCTTGGGCTGCTTTATAATCATTAACACTTTTCGCTATTCCAGCAGCTCCTCCAGCAAGAGTTCCTAAAGCGGACAGCCCAGCAAATATTGGTAGCAATGGAAGAATCCCTCCACTTTTAGGTAGAGGAATAATTCGCGGTATCTTTATATCGTGTTTGGTACCAGCAGAAACTATTTTCTTGGCAGCAGAATATGCTAATTTAATAGCTCTGTTATTACTTTTTGGTTTTAGCTTTTTAAGGTCACCCTTTATTTTTGATACCATAGCTTTAAAATGTTTCATTCCTGCGCCTGTTTTCAGTTTCCTCTTCATCACTTTATTGACCAGCCATGATGCAATCTTTTCACCACTTTTGGCTTCTTTCGATCGAAGTCTTTGTTTCGCCATATTTAATAAATCCAAATCAGCTTTATGCCTATTATCCAAGTCCTGGAACTTTGTATATGCTATGTCGTGAACCATACACGCGTCGTCCAATGGGTTGATGCCTCTATCCCCGCGGGCTAATCGTTTCACCAGCTTCGTTCCAGGCCCACAGTAATTATAGCCAGGTAGATGTAACTCAAACGGTAAATTATTTATGAAACTGTTAACTATACCTCCACCTTGCATAACTGTTTGAAGACTAATGATATATTTTACACAAGTGCCTTTTTATCGATCCAGCTATTTTCAGTTTCATTCAAACCCAGCCATTTTACATATAATTTATTTCCTTTTTTCCTGATAATTTTTTCGATTAAATAAACATTAGGGTATTTAGTCATCTGGAGTTCTTGATCATAGAAGCATCCTAAAATCGGTTGTCTGCGATAATCTTCTATCAAATAAGTTGTAGGAATAGTTCTGTTCACCTTCTTGATAACAAATATTTCTGTTGACCAATTAGGAGTATAGCCTTTTTTAAAACATCCTTTGTACTTACTTATTCTTACATGATCACCCACACGAAATTTTGGTTTCCTTGAAATAATACTTTTAGTCTGAAATTTCTTTATATTATCTGATACGTTACTTTCATTTAACTTATTTACTTTTACGGGCTCGTGCTGCGTTACACGATGTTTTGTTTGATTGTAAGAATTAACAACATATTCCAACGGTTCCGCCACCCACTTATAACTACCTTTGAGATTGAAATACTTATATAGATTTGTTTTTAATGTTCTGATTAATCTTTCTACCATAGAAGCTTTTTTAACCGAATATGTAGAATAATGATTGATATTGTATTGCTTTAAAAGTTTTTTGAATTCATCATTATAAAATTCGGTGCCCATATCTGTTTGTAAATTGTGCGGTCGTCTTCTACTTTTCTTCAGAATGTTAGCTAAGGCTTGACAAACTTCTACTTTTGACTTCGTTTTAAGAGGTATAGCCCATGCATATTTAGAGAAGCAATCAATTACGACAAGAATAAACTTATAACCTTTATTGTAAATTTTCAATGATATAAAGTCGATCAAATCTGCCTGCCACAAATCATCAATTCCCTTGAGAACCACTGAACGACGAACAAAATTTTTTCTTGCATTTTTATGGATTTCGTTTACCACCTGCTGCTTCATCTTTCGCCAACGACCTTATGATAATATCTAATTCTCTCTTCGTATAAACATCCTTTATAAAGTCATTCATCACTCTTTGTACATCATTCATTGCTTCATTCAGTAGAAATTTAGCATATTCCCGTAAATCATTACTCTTCATATCAACGTACTCCTTGTTGACGGCATCGTCTGACTCTTGAGGCGCCTTTAAACCTTTTAATCGTGACGATTGAAGATCAAAATGTCCCTCTTCGTTTTTGGTCAGCGCATTGTCAGTAAAATCAAACAATTCAGATAAACGTAAACGCTTATGAACATGATGACCGAATTTATCAATATTCATAGCACTGAGCTAGGTTACTCAAGTTATTGGTTTAGAGGTTAACAATGAAATAAATAAAAACATTTCAAGCAGTTTTATTTATTCTAATCAATCAAGTCACTTTCCCGCAGTTCTTCTATAATGGATATAATTTCATTATCAAGTCCAGTGTTTCCAGCATCTCGAGATGCTATTAGTAATTTCAACCTATCCACAAGCTCGTTTGGATCATCCCAGTAGATATAGTCTACATTTTTCTTCCATTTTTTTAATAGCGGTAATCCCGAACCTTGAACTTCACTGCTTCGATCGTCATGTTTATTAAAAAGAGGTTTAATTATATTTAAGTACTTTCTTCCTTTATTGCTCTTTATTGGTTTGCTTGGATCATATTCTCGTCTATGCGCATTCGTCTCTAACAGCATCAACTTGTAGTTCGCGATGTCTTCCTCGGTTATAACTTTTAAGTCAGGCGATCCTTTGCTTATTAGCTCCATCAAACCAGGAGTTTTATTGTATTGACGACTGCCCACCGTAATTTTATTTTCAGTGATAGTAACATTAGCTGACCCCATCATAAGCTTTCGTCCATCATGTCTTATTCCAAAAGGAGTATCTTTTAAGCGATATTCTGACATTGACCATGAAGAATAATCTGGAGTGTGTGTAGTCGACTTTTCTGACGTGTCACTTTCATCATCAGATTCATTTTCAGAAATGTCTTCTTCTGTATTTATAGCAGACGCAGTAGGTGTCATAAAATTATCACTTTTTCGCTTATTTTTTGTAGTAACATTTCCTGCATCCCATTTAATAGGTTCATCGTCTTTGTCAAACTTCATTTCTTCTTTCTTGATAGGTGTCAGTACTTCTTTATTTTCTGTTCGTTTTATTGTATATGTGAGTTGATTAAGTGGACTGATAACTGGCTTGAAAACATTTCCTAGAGCTTTATCGTATTCTGATTCAACGTTGCGCATTTTTTTAAACTTTTTCTTTACAGCTTCAGCGACAGTGACAATTTGCTTTAAGTTTTTTTCCATAGCTAGACTTTGTATTGTATGCTCTTCCTTTGCACGGTCAAATGCAGTGTTTTTGCATTCACCCAGACTTATATAGATTTACGAAGTAAACACAACGAATGTGTCAAATTGTTTTCGATAGCAACCTTTATTTTTTTCACAGTCTTTGTTTATGACCAAGTAGCTGTAAGGATCGGTCCATATTTTAGAGCACATTTTTCTGAATTCGTACCAAGTCATGTCTGTATTAACATGTTCATCATATACATGACGCAAATTAATATCATCCTGTTTGAAAAGTACAATTAGATTTGCGTTGTCTCTCACAAGTTGTTTTGGAATTTTACTGTAAGTCTGGTTCAAATAAAAACTATCAATATTATTGTGTCTGCCCATTGCAAAATAGTCACGTATGTTGTTTTGATTTTCACATGCGACGTCATCAAAAATCATCACTGAATTTGACTTTGCTTCTTCTGGACTAAGTACTTGCTGGTTTGCGTTAAATTTATGGAAGGATACGCCTGGCACTAAACCCAAAACTTTTTCAAGAAAAACGTATTTTGGTTGATGTAACGTTTTTGAATAAACATAAACATTCTGAAAGTGTAGTCCATTTTCATGCAATAGAAGACCGATCATAAGGTTAGTTTTCCCACAGTTTGATGGTCCGCAAATAAGGCATCTTATTGAATTTGGCAAAAGGTTTCCGTGGCGAAATATTTTATTTGACGCTTCTAAAGAACAGAGATTGTCTACATGTAATGAACTTTTCTGTTTTAAAAACTTCATGCTGCTGTAGGTATGCTGCAATCGAGAATCAGTGTTAGACTAATGAATATTTTGGACCTAAACATAATATATTGAGGTTAACAAACACTAATACATTGCGATCTGAAAATATCTAGCGTTCAACACATCTGTTGAGTCCGTAGACCTAAAGGTTCTTGAATGAATTTGATCTGTCATTATCTACCTAAATTTGAACTGTCAATAGGTTTTTCGATCCATCTGTCGATAGGTTTTTCGATCCATCTGTCGAGCCCGTAGGCCCGAACGATCGTGAAGTGAATTTAAACTGTCATTATCTACCTACTGAACTTTTAAAAATAGGCAAACCATCCACATTTATGTTAATTGAAATCATATCTGGAATATCCATCCAATTTTGCAAAATGTTCTTTAAAGGTTTTGCGATCCCATTGTGCCAGTATTGACCTCCTTCTACATTTTTTAAAGATACATTAACGGGAGTGCATAAAATTGTTCTAGCATCAGACGGTAGTGTTCCCGGTTTAAATTCGTTTATTATGCCTGACAATTTATTCAAAGCAGAATGACGAATACCATTTTCAATAGCCCATGTTCTTATTTTTTTGCGAAAGGTTAAATGATTGTCCAAATCAAAATCGTATTCACTATCACTAGAACTGCAATCACCACACTCTGATATCTGTATATTTTGAAGGGAACTTTCAGGTTCAGGCACATTATTGTCCTCTGCATCATGTACAGAACCACCATGAACAACGGTTGAAGTTGCACTTGTTGAAGCCGTGTCGACGGGCTCATTTTCGGGCGTCGTTGTTAATCGACTGTTTATTTCTACAATTTGCGAATATTCTTTTGCAATTTTTCTTCTTATTCCACCGGTTCTCGCTCTTATTTTCCAAGATTTTTTATTCATTTTCACAAATTTTTGCACGCGACTATCACCATCAGCTTGTGGAATAAGTGTAATAGAATATCACATGCACATTCATGTTCAGCTTACAGCAAATAAGAGTAGAACTAATGGACAAATAAACTGCTATTGATGTTAATGGACAACACATAAAGTCCTTTTAACAGCCTACAGTGCACATGTGAACCATTTGATGGTAAGTCACCACTCGATTGGTTGGTATTCGAACGGTCATATTATGATTCTGAAAAAAGATACACGCCGTCTGAAAATCTAGCCCGGCTTAGCATAGCTCTTAAGGGGACAGCACGGGAGGCCGGATGTGTACTCTTGGCAACGGCTCTGGGACCCCACCTCATCATGGAAGAACTAAATCGGCGTTTTTGCAGACCGGAGCAAATCGTGTTTGTTGCAGAGATCCGAAAACTGCCTAAGGTTAGTAATGAATTAAAAGAGCTGTCGATTTTCTCGTCTCGAGTTCGCAACTATGTAGAGGTAGTTAAATTGTTACATGCTACTGACTATTTATATTCCCCAGAGTTGTTTGCGGCGCTTATGAGTAAGCTACCCATGCTGCTACGCACGAGATGGATGGACTATGCCGCGACACAAGCCGATCACGGGACCACCTCCAGCAGCGGAAGAGTGGAGATGTTGTCCAACTTTCTAGCTCGCGAGGTGGACTTACACGCGAGGTTTGGCAGCGTCGCGGAAACCACTTTCGGCTACGTACTGTTACAACCCTTATTAATATGTAGATAAAGCTTAATAGAGCATAATCTCCACATGGCTGTATTTTTCCGTGTGAATTACTGTTGATCATCATTTTTAGACTTCGTCGTTTCTAACTCTTTTGTATTTTAGTCAGTCAGATTCAGTCACTCGCGGGAAGCGGTAAAGCATTCTGCTACCTCAAAATTGGGAAGTTATAGAGTTGTGTAATTCTCTCTGAGATCAATAAATATTAGTGTTAGTGACTTTGTGGTTTTTTTTTTAAAAGACAAACGACCCAGGCCGCCTAACAACTGGTGTCAGAAGTGGGATGACAGGAAGGTCTTATTTACTGAGACTCTGTCATCCGAATCCGTGGCCACGTTTCGTCAAATTGATCGACAGTAAGACTCGACCCCAGGTCGAGCCTGCATCAGCCGCATCCTAGCACCTAGTGATCCGACGGTTAGTCTCCGCTCCGTAGCGTGAGCCCGCGATCTTCACACACGAACTGCTTCACCAACCTGGTCGACGGTCAGCCTCAGCATCAGCTCGAGCCCGCACCATTACTCATCTGTAGATGATGACACAGATCTAACTCAACCACCATCATCCAAGGAAACATTTTCCCACGGCAGTCTTCATACAAACTCTGTTTTGTGGAAAATTCCACACCGTCAAATGCAACTGCACGTTATCTGCTGGCGATAGTAACAGGAGCGTTGCAAAGCCTGCAATTCATTGGATACCCTTGGGCGCCTTGCATTAGCGCCTACTTTCCTGCGCGCCACCTGCCTGCACACATACTACCTGCGCGTGACACTACCGTGAGAATGAAACTCGAGATCTTCATCACCGTGTTCTTGTGAGTTAAAATTCAAAGATAAAATTAAGTGTTTCAGTGATATTTCTACAAGGTTTTACTATATTTTTATGCTATTTTACATTTTATCATTTTTACTTGTGTGTGATTTTTAATTATATACTACACTTGTCTAACATATCACAGTTCGATTAATGTCGAAATTTAAATCTGAAACCGGAGACGTCAGTCTAATATCAGAAGATAGCGAATCTTCAGCAGCCGAAACCGCTGAATCTTCTAACTCAACACCTGAAAAACCCTCTAAAACCAAAATGTCTGTCACTCTTGGTGTTCTCACTAAATTCATCAAAAGCTATAATGGTGACAAGGAGTCACTCCCTGCTTTCTTAACAAACTGTGACAATGCCATGTCCCTAGCTACCCCCGAGCAACAAAACGTGCTCTGCAAATATATACTCTCTCAACTAGAGGGTAAGGCACAAGTAGCATGTAGCTTAAAAAGCTTCACAAAATGGGAGGATATAAAAGCCTTTCTCAAATCAACTTTTGGGGAAAAAAAACACGCAACACATCTTTTGGTTGACTTGCAAAATTGCAGACAACTCTTTTCAGAAGATGTCACCAAATATTCATTGCGTATTGAGTGTATACTAACTAGAATACAATCCGACATTCACTACAATTGCAAAGATTCCAAAGAACTTCTTGGCCGTATAGCAGCCATGGAAGATCTCGCGCTCAATACCTTCATGTTAGGCCTAAGTGGCTCAATTTCTAATATTGTGCGATGCAGAAACCCCTCAAGTTTAAATGAAGCGGTACAGCACGCTATTGAAGAGGAAAAACTGTACAACTTAAAACAACAGTCAACATCCTCACATCGCTCTCAAAAACAGTGCTCTACATGCAATAAATTAGGGCACACATCCTCTGAGTGTTATAAAAATAAAAAGCCTCACTCACATAACACACAAAGGTCCTTTAACGTAAATTCTGCCCAAACCCAAGGTACATCTCAAGGTTCAACTAATGCAAATGTCAAGCAGTGTAAATACTGTAAGAACCTTGGTCATACCCTTCAGGAGTGCCGTAAACTCAAATACAAAAATCGGCAAAATAATAGCCAAGGTCAAATACCAAACTCTAACTCAACTCATGCAAACGTGCATGTAACGCGTGAGGACCAAGACCTTGATTTAAACAGCGAATGATTTCGGATCAGTGCCTGCCGAAATCGTGTTTTAAAAACGGTACAAATAAGCCCTCTGATTTTGACTCAATCCTTACTAAGTCCCAAAACTTAAATTCACCTCGGGCAACGTTCCCGAGTCACACACCTCGTAAAAATTCGAGTTCATCTCAGCATCCACTGAGTTCACTGAGCTCACTGAGTTCATCTCTGCCTAAAGGCAAAAGTTTTGCTAAGTCCACACCTCACGTGCCACAATGCGAGAGCACGTCGAGTCACACATCTCGGAAAAATCCGAGTTCATCTCAGCCTACACTGGGTCCCCTAAATTCTCTGAGTTCTAAAGAAAAATCACTGAGTCCACCTCTGTCTAAAGACAAGAGTTTTCCTAAATCTACACCTCACGTGCCACGATGCGAAAACACGTCGAGTCATGTTATTTTAAATCAAAACTCACCTCGAGAAAATTCGAGTACTACTAATTTTACTAAGTCAAAAAATACATCTCGTAACAAGTCGTATTCTACCACTTCTATATCCCGGCAAAATAAACAAAGGTCACTGAACCCTTCTACTAACTGCACTGAATTAAATCATACTACCGACTCTATTCCAATCTTTGAGACCTATACCAAAAAGGTGTCTCTACCACACATTTATTTACAAACTAGCCATTCTACGGAACCACTGTGTTTCCTCGTAGATACAGGCGCGAGCATCAGTATTGTCAAAAACTCAAGTCTCAGAGAAACTCCACACCTTTCACACGAAATTGTAAGACTCAAAGGCATAAGTAACACTGAATCTTTAATAAAAACATTAGGAACCTTTCAGATGGTAATTAACATACCCCAAGAATCATTGAATTACAAATTTCATGTTACAAGCGATGACGTCAGTTTGGAATACTATGACGGAATCATCGGCAGTGATTTCTTTAGTCATTTTAAAGTAAAAATTGACTACCACTTAAAAACTTTGCTAATTAAAGGTCAATCCCTACCTATTGTTTATAATCAGCCAACCTACATTATCCCGGCCCGCTCTGAGGCCGTTATCGAATGCGCAGTATCAAATTACTCGCCCGAGCTTTATCAAAATAATGAAGCCCTTATTCTAGATCATGTCTTATGCAATGGTGTTTATGTTGCTAATTGCATCGTCTCAATTAAATCTAATGCAAAAGTTAATGTCTCTGTTTTAAACACCACTGACTCAAGTATAGAAGTCAAAGACTATTATGTAAAACTAACACCATTCGAACAGAAGTTCCTTACTGAGTCTTGTCACAAAATAAATTCGATAAATACTTCTGAATCGGATCGATTAAATAGAGTGCTAAGTCAAATCCGCTGTTCTCATCTCAATGACGAAGAGAAAAGGTCACTATTCGAATGCTGTTCCCAGTACCCTGACATTTTCCATCTCGAAGGTGACCCTCTGTCTTTCACTCATGCTATCGAGCATTCTATTAATTCCGGTAATGCACCGCCTATTCACGTCAAATCATATCGCTTCCCTGAGTGTCATAAAGAGGAAGTCGACACTCAAGTCCAGAAAATGCTCGACCAAAATATAATCCGTCCCTCTGTTTCACCATGGAGTGCCCCTGTGTGGGTTGTCCCAAAGAAAATGGACGCTTCAGGCAAAAAGAAGTGGAGAATCGTCATCGATTACCGTCGCTTAAACGACGTCACTGTTTCAGAAAGCTATCCACTGCCTCTAATCACCGACATTCTTGACCAATTAGGACATTCCAAGTACTTCAGTACTTTGGATCTCGCGAGCGGATTTCACCAAATTAAAATGGTCTCAGTTGACGCCCCAAAAACTGGATTTACCGTGTCTACCAACTCTAGTAGCTCTGGCCACTACGAGTTTGTCAGAATGCCTTTCGGGTTGAAAAATGCCCCCGCTACTTTCCAACGCCTTATGAATACGGCGCTTTCAGGGCTTCAAGGTCTCCACTGCTATGTTTATTTAGACGACTGTATCATATACTCTCATGACCTTGACTCCCACATGACCAAGCTAAAGCTAGTCTTCGACCGACTGCGTGAATTCAACTTGAAACTGCAGCCGGACAAGTGTGAATTCTTACGCCGCGAAGTCGCATATTTAGGACACATCATAACGGACAAAGGCGTGTCTCCGAATCCTGAAAAAGTTAAATCCGTGACCAATTTTCCCACTCCGACTAACGTAAAACAAATCAAGTCCTTCCTAGGCCTAGTCGGATATTACAGACGATTTATTGAGAATTTTTCTAAGTTAACAAAACCACTGACTTCACTGCTTAAAAAGGATGTCCCATTTGATTGGACTCCAGAACAACAAATGCTTTCCAAATTCTCAAGGAGAAACTCACCACAGCCCCACTGCTTCAATACCCTGATTTTTCAGCTCCGTTTGTGATAACTTCGGATGCTAGTAACTATGCTGTCGGTGCAGTTCTCTCCCAAGGCGACATAGGTAAAGACCAGCCTATTGCCTACGCCTCGCGTACATTAAATAAGCCAGAAGGCAATTATTCAACTACCGAGAAGGAACTTCTCGCGATCATATTCGCAGTCAAAACTTTCCGTCCCTATATATTTGGTCGGAAATTCAAAATTGTCACAGACCATCGTCCCTTGGTATGGCTGTTCAACGTAAAGGATCCCGGTAGTAGACTCATTCGTTGGCGCCTTAAGCTTGAAGAGTACGACTACGAAATAGTGTACAAACAAGGTCGTCTCAACTCTAATGCTGACACGCGTTATCACGCTGTCCCGTCAACGCAATTCATGCTGATTCCCTGTTAAATTCAACTTACGAAAAGTATTTCAAGGAACAGTTTACAAACAAACTTCCAGATTCCAACACTGTTATTGAGGAGCACACGGAGGCTCTACAGCTGACTAAATTAAAATCAATAACATGTCCCGTCTCATTAGATCTCGACTACTCTTTGCCTCACTGCGAAGAGATATTGTCGCAACTCGACAATTCCGCTGACTTGTTCAATTCTGAGCGAGAACCTTTTACTGAGTTACATAAAGAACATAAATTCACGCTATCAACAGCATGATTGCACGAAGCTTACCCCTATAGAATTTGTTCTCAACTGTTTGGGAGCAACCGGGGGGACTCAGTTCTCTCACTCTCATTATTTGCACTTCTGGAATAACACTCATCATCCGGAGTGTTTGCCTTTGCGACACCTTATGCCAAATTTACCTGAGAGACTGAGGGTTTCTCTGCCCTTATCTCTGAAACTTGAAGTGCTCCAGGAGCTCAAGGATGTCTATAGTCGAGCGATTCTTGATCCGCTCTTCTGTGAGCGTCACGCCATGCATCCTGATCATGTAGAAGAACTAGTCGCCGATGTCTTGGCTAGAAGATGGCAGAAAGATTTGAGCGATTTACGATCTGTGAACGGAAAAGAACTTACCGGCGTAGCTGTTAAATATTTTAATAAACCAACTATACCTTTGAACGTCTTGCAGACGTCTCTTGTGCCTTACAATGACACCAGTCGGGTCTTCCTCCGTTACGATGTGGCTAGAGAGGTAAAGACCACGCATCCTTACTTGTATCCATGATTCACTAGCACGGGGTCTTCTCACAAGACGTATTAGCTCGGTTATCGGTGATTTGCGTTTTTTTTGCGTTAGCGAAAGTGTTCGTCAACTCTCTACGTTGCCGTAAAATAAAAAAGCCACAGGCTGCTTTTACCACGATGCAGGACCGCATTGATGAGAAAAGGTGTTTTATTTATGGCTCCAATGATATATAATAAGGTGCCAAATGATATTAAGGACATGCATTTAAATTTATTCAAAAGTAGTTTATTTAAGTTACTAATTGATAAATGTTACTACAGAATTATTGACTTTTTAGAGGATAAAACAATTTAATCTAATTTAATTTGACATTTAATCACAACAATTTTATAATTTGATTTGACATAATTATTGCATGCTTGCAGGAATATTCATACGCCCAGATGGGCAGCACATGGAATGCACTGAAACTCTGTATATAAAGATCTATTTTATTTACCCATGTACATGAATAAACGATACTTTACTTTACTTTACTTTACTTTACTGTTCAGAGCTTAAATAGTAACAATAAAATATATTACTTTCCATACACTAAGGTTCATCACTATGAAGAGACGAAGTACAAGGACATTTACAACTTGTTGATAAAACTTAGAGATCTTATTCTGAAAGATCACCCTGAAACCACTGATCTCGCAACATCCGACTTTACAGACCCATTTTCCAAAATTTCACATACGAAAATCTATAATATGATTTCCCAAGTCTTTAATAACACTAACATCAAAATTCATATCTACAAAAATCAACTGATCTACCCGACTCCTGTCGAGGTCCCGAAAATATTGAAGGAAAACCACGACTCTACTATCGCTGGTCACCCAGGATCAAAGCGGATGTACAATAGAATAAAAGCTGCCTATTACTGGAAAGGCATGCGTTCTGATATTGAGGATTATGTTAAGAAGTGTAAACTTTGTCAGGTCAATAAACCTTTGCGAAAATCAAATAAAGCCCCAATGGAGATTACGTCAACCTCTACGAGACCATTTGAACGATTGGCTCTCGATATAGTTGGTCCCCTACCCGACGCGGGTTTCCAAAACTTTAGATTCATCTTAACATTACAGGATGATTTAACTAAATTTTCAAGCGCATACCCCATGGTCACTGCGACAAGTGACGAGATAGCTAGAAATCTCGTACATTTTATGTCTCTTTTTGGATTTCCCAAAACAATACTCACTGATTTAGGTACTTGTTTTACCTCAGAATTGTTCAAACAGCTTACCGAAATCCTGAAAATCAAGTCTCTATTTACTACTCCTTACCACCCACAGACCAACGGAGCACTAGAACGTTCACATGCTACACTGAAGGAATACCTGAAATCCTTCGTCAACGAAAACCAAAACGACTGGCACTGTTATCTGTTTACTGCCATATTGGCATACAATACTACCCCTCATTGTACCACTGAGTTTACCCCATACGAACTTCTTTATGGTTACAAGCCTATTATTCCAAATTCCTTATATGAGACCTCCAGTAATACTACCTATAACGAGTACATTCGCGCATTGCAATACAGAATGCGTTTTAGCCGCGAAAAGGCTATCGAAAAGATTAGAGCCAGTAAAGAAAGGTCAAAGCAATATTATGACTCAAACTCTCGTGACGTCACATATAAAACAGGTGATATGGTTTATTTAAAGCAACACCATAGGCTTAGGAAAGCGCTTTCACCAATATGGAAAGGCACTTTTAAAATTATAAAAGTGCATAACAAGCACAATGTAACTCTTCAAGTCGGCCGTAAACATATGAAACACCACACAAACGAAATTAAGCCTGCTAAATCTTAACCTATTCCACTCTATTTATTTCCAGAGCCCTGCTCTATGGATGCTACGCTGAGTCTAAAGTTACTCCGATAGTACATAGTCCCGGAATTTATTTTGAACCTATTACAACGGTTCACTTTCATAACGATTACTGGAAGGTAATCACGCACATTGATCTTATAACCCTAGAGCCCTATCTTCAAAATGTAGAACACTTATTACAAAAGACTCAAGATCTTTGTAATAAAATACAATCATCCGACCTCATCCAATGTAAGGATGTCTCCAGCCCAATTGAAGTCTTAGTTGAGTCTAATTTTATCAAATTGCAATCACTATCTCATATTATCTCTACTCAAACCCCAACGAAGGTCAAACGATCTTTGGAATTCGGCGGAGAGATTCTAAAGTTTTTCTTCGGCACATTAGACGCGGACGACGCACGGAAATATGATGCCGCTATCGAATCTTGCAAAAAAAAGCGAGAACGAACTGTTTTATTTGATGAAAGACAACATTCATATTGTTAAATCGACAATTAATAATTTTAACTCTACGATTTATAAACTCAATCAGAATGAAATTAAACTGAATGCCCAAATTAATAATATGAATGAAATCTTATCTCAAATCACGAAAACAGATAATTGTTGTCTGGAATGGATTGTCTTTTACGGGGTTTTTATGGACATTGTTCTCGACAACTTACACAACGTATCCGATATAGAAATATATGCAGTATGGCCTAACAAAACACAAAGTTACACTCAAGGATGAAAAATCTTTTCAAGCAAGACTTATCAAATACTGCAATTGATTTGCATTTAAAAGCAGTATTTGTCAACGCTAAAATAATATGCTAGCAAAATATGAATAATACAAGTAACAGTCCAGTATATCCATATTTCAATTATTTTATAACACAGCTGAATAATGGAGTTTGGAAGTTTACTTGGGCATTTATTGCTAACAGGTTATTACAGCATCAATCGAAGCTGAATTCTCTGAGAATATAGTATTCTTATCATAATCAAACAAAAGGGAGAAACTAAACTAAACAAGTCAAACTAAATACTCGATTTTTGAAATGAAAGTTTTTTCAAAGGCTGGATTGTCTTTTACGGGGTTTTTATGGACATTGTTCTCGACAACTTTCACAACGTATCCAATATAGAAAGATATGCAGTATGGCCTAACAAAACACAAAGTTACACTCAAGGATGAAAAATCTTTTCAAGCAAGACTTATCAAATACTGCAATTGATTTGCATTTAAAAGCAGTATTTGTCAACGCTAAAATAATATGCTAGCGAAATATGAATAATACAAGTAACAGTCCAGTATATCCATATTTCAATTATTTTATAACACAGCTGAATAATGGAGTTTGGAAGTTTACTTGGGCATTTATTGCTGACAGGTTATTACAGCATCAATCGAAGCTGAATTCTCTGAGAATATAGAATTCTTATCATAATCAAACAAAAGGGAGAAACTAAACTAAACAAGTCAAAATAAACACTCGAATTTTTAAATGAAAGTTTTTTCAAAGGCTGAATTTTTCAAGGATAGATAGTCTTTTACGGGGGTTTTATGGACATCGTTCTCGACAACTTTTACAACGTATCCGATATAGAAAGATATGCAGTATGGCCTAACAAAACACAAAGTAACACTCAAGGATGAAAATCTTTTCAAGTAAGACTTTTCAAATACTGCAATTGATTTGCATTTAAAAGCAGTATTTGTCAACGCTAAAATAATATGCTAGCAAAAATGTGAATGATACAAGTAACAGTCCAGCATATCCATATTTCAGTTATTTTATAACACAGCTGAATAATGGAGTTTGGAAGTTTACTTGGGAATTTATTGCTAACCAATCGAAGCTGAATTCTCTGAGAATATAGAATTCTTATCATAATCAAACAAAAGGGAGAAACTAAACTAAAGAAGTCAAACTAAACACTCGAATTTTTAAATGAATGTTTTTTCAAAGGCTGTACGGGGTTTTTATGGACATTGTTCTCGACAACTTTCACAATGGATCAGATATAGAAAGATATGCAGTATGGCCTAACAAAACACAAAGTTACACTCAAGGATGAAAAATCTTTTCAAGCAAGACTTCTCAAATACTGCAATTGATTTGCATTTAAAAGCAGTATTTGCCAACGCTAAAATAATATGCTAGCAAAATATGAATAATACAAGTAACAGTCCAGTATATCCATATTTCAATTATTTTATAACACAGCTGAATAATGGAGTTTGGAAGTTTACTTGGGCATTTATTGCTAACAGGTTATTACAGCATCAATCGAAGCTGAATTCTCTGAGAATATAGAATTCAAACAAAAGGGAGAAACTAAACTAAACAAGTCAAACTAAATACTCGAATTTTTAAATGAAAGTTTTTTCAAAGGCTGGATTGTCTTTTACGGGGTTTTTATGGACATTGTTCTCGACAACTTTCACAACGTATCCGATATAGAAAGATATGCAGTATGGCCTAATAAAACACAAAGTTACACTCAAGGATGAAAAATCTTTTCAAGCAAGACTTCTCAAATACTGCAATTGATTTGCATTTAAAAGCAGTATTTGTCAACGCTAAAATAATATGCTAGCAAAATATGAATAATACAAGTAACAGTCCAGTATATCCATATTTCAATTATTTTATAACACAGCTGAATAATGGAGTTTGGAAGTTTACTTGGGCATTATTGCTAACAGGTTATTACAGCATCAATCGAAGCTGAATTCTCTGAGAATATAGAATTCTTATCATAATCAAACAAAAGGGAGAAACTAAACTAAACAAGTCAAACTAAATACTCGAATTTTTAAATGAAAGTTTTTTCAAAGGCTGGATTGTCTTTTACGGGGTTTTTATGGACATTGTTCTCGACAACTTTCACAACGTATCCGATATAGAAAGATATGCAGTATGGCCTAACAAAACACAAAGTTACACTCAAGGATGAAAAATCTTTTCAAGCAAGACTTATCAAATACTGCAATTGATTTGCATTTAAAAGCAGTATTTGTCGACGCTAAAATAATATGCTAGCAAAATATGAATAATACAAGTAACAGTCCAGTATATCCATATTTCAATTATTTTATAACACAGCTGAATAATGGAGTTTGGAAGTTTACTTGGGCATTTATTGCTAACAGGTTATTACAGCATCAATCGAAGCTGAATTCTCTGAGAATATAGAATTCTTATCATAATCAAACAAAAGGGAGAAACTAAACTAAACAAGTCAAAATAAACACTCGAATTTTTAAATGAAAGTTTTTTCAAAGGCTGAATTTTTCAAGGATAGATAGTCTTTTACGGGGGTTTTATGGACATCGTTCTCGACAACTTTCACAACGTATCCGATATAGAAAGATATGCAGTATGGCCTAACAAAACACAAAGTTACACTCAAGGATGAAAATCTTTTCAAGCAAGACTTTTCAAATACTGCAATTGATTTGCATTTAAAAGCAGTATTTGTCAACGCTAAAATAATATGCTAGCAAAATGTGAATGATACAAGTAACAGTCCAGCATATCCATATTTCAGTTATTTTATAACACAGCTGAATAATGGAGTTTGGAAGTTTACTTGGGCATTTATTGCTAACCAATCGAAGCTGAATTCTCTTGAGAATATAGAATTCTTATCATAATCAAACAAAAGGGAGAAACTAAACTAAACAAGTCAAAATAAACACTCGAATTTTTAAATGAAAGTTTTTTCAAAGGCTGAATTTTTCAAGGATAGATAGTCTTTTACGGGGGTTTTATGGACATCGTTCTCGACAACTTTCACAACGTATCCGATATAGAAAGATATGCAGTATGGCCTAACAAAACACAAAGTTACACTCAAGGATGAAAATCTTTTCCAGCAAGACTTTTCAAATACTGCAATTGATTTGCATTTAAAAGCAGTATTTGTCAACGCTAAAATAATATGCTAGCAAAATGTGAATGATACAAGTAACAGTCCAGCATATCCATATTTCAGTTATTTTATAACACAGCTGAATAATGGAGTTTGGAAGTTTACTTGGGCATTTATTGCTAACCAATCGAAGCTGAATTCTCTGAGAATATAGAATTCTTATCATAATCAAACAAAAGGGAGAAACTAAACTAAAGAAGTCAAACTAAACACTCGAATTTTTAAATGAATATTTTTTCAAAGGCTGTACGGGGTTTTTATGGACATTGTTCTCGACAACTTTCACAATGAATCAGATATAGAAAGATATGCAGTATGGCCTAAAAAAACACAAAGTTACACTCAAGGATGAAAAATCTTTTCAAGCAAGACTTCTCAAATACTGCAATTGATTTGCATTTAAAAGCAGTATTTGCCAACGCTAAAATGATATGCTAGCAAAATATGAATAATACAAGTAACAGTCCAGTATATCCATATTTCAATTATTTTATAACACAGCTGAATAATGGAGTTTGGAAGTTTACTTGGGCATTTATTGCTAACAGGTTATTACAGCATCAATCGAAGCTGAATTCTCTGAGAATATAGAATTCAAACAAAAGGGAGAAACTAAACTAAACAAGTCAAACTAAATACTCGAATTTTTAAATGAAAGTTTTTTCAAAGGCTGGATTGTCTTTTACGGGGTTTTTATGGACATTGTTCTCGACAACTTTCACAACGTATCCGATATAGAAAGATATGCAGTATGGCCTAACAAAACACAAAGTTACACTCAAGGATGAAAAATATTTTCAAGCAAGACTTATCAAATACTGCAATTGATTTGCATTTAAAAGCAGTATTTGTCAACGCTAAAATAATATGCTAGCAAAATGTGAATGATACAAGTAACAGTCCAGCATATCCATATTTCAGTTATTTTATAACACAGCTGAATAATGGAGTTTGGAAGTTTACTTGGGCATTTATTGCTGACAGGTTATTACAGCATCAATCGAAGCTGAATTCTCTGAGAATATAGAATTCTTATCATAATCAAACAAAAGGGAGAAACTAAACTAAACAAGTCAAAATAAACACTCGAATTTTTAAATGAAAGTTTTTTCAAAGGCTGAATTTTTCAAGGATAGATAGTCTTTTACGGGGGTTTTATGGACATCGTTCTCGACAACTTTCACAACGTATCCGATATAGAAAGATATGCAGTATGGCCTAACAAAACACAAAGTTACACTCAAGGATGAAAATCTTTTCAAGCAAGACTTTTCAAATACTGCAATTGATTTGCATTTAAAAGCAGTATTTGTCAACGCTAAAATAATATGCTAGCAAAATGTGAATGATACAAGTAACAGTCCAGCATATCCATGTTTCAGTTATTTTATAACACAGCTGAATAATGGAGTTTGGAAGTTTACTTGGGCATTTATTGCTAACCAATCGAAGCTGAATTCTCTGAGAATATAGAATTCTTATCATAATCAAACAAAAGGGAGAAACTAAACTAAAGAAGTCAAACTAAACACTCGAATTTTTAAATGAATATTTTTTCAAAGGCTGTACGGGGTTTTTATGGACATTGTTCTCGACAACTTTCACAATGAATCAGATATAGAAAGATATGCAGTTGGCCTAAAAAAACACAAAGTTACACTCAAGGATGAAAAATCTTTTCAAGCAAGACTTCTCAAATACTGCAATTGATTTGCATTTAAAAGCAGTATTTGCCAACGCTAAAATAATATGCTAGCAGAATATGAATAATACAAGTAACAGTCCAGTATATCCATATTTCAATTATTTTATAACACAGCTGAATAATGGAGTTTGGAAGTTTACTTGGGCATTTATTGCTAACAGGTTATTACAGCATCAATCGAAGCTGAATTCTCTGAGAATATAGAATTCAAACAAAAGGGAGAAACTAAACTAAACAAGTCAAACTAAATACTCGAATTTTTAAATGAATGTTTTTTCAAAGGCTGGATTGTCTTTTACGGGGTTTTTATGGACATTGTTCTCGACAACTTACACAACGTATCCGATATAGAAATATATGCAGTATGGCCTAACAAAACACAAAGTTACACTCAAGGATGAAAAATCTTTTCAAGCAAGACTTCTCAAATACTGCAATTGATTTGCATTTAAAAGCAGTATTTGTCAACGCTAAAATAATATGCTAGCAAAATGTGAATGATACAAGTAACAGTCCAGCATATCCATATTTCAGTTATTTTATAACACAGCTGAATAATGGAGTTTGGAAGTTTACTTGGGCATTTATTGCTGACAGGTTATTACAGCATCAATCGAAGCTGAATTCTCTGAGAATATAGAATTCTTATCATAATCAAACAAAAGGGAGAAACTAAACTAAACAAGTCAAAATAAACACTCGAATTTTTAAATGAATGTTTTTTCAAAGGCTGAATTTTTCAAGGATAGATAGTCTTTTACGGGGGTTTTATGGACATCGTTCTCGACAACTTTCACAACGTATCCGATATAGAAAGATATGCAGTATGGCCTAACAAAACACAAATTTACACTCAAGGATGAAAATCTTTTCCAGCAAGACTTTTCAAATACTGCAATTGATTTGCATTTAAAAGCAGTATTTGTCAACGCTAAAATAATATGCTAGCAAAATGTGAATGATACAAGTAACAGTCCAGCATATCCATATTTCAGTTATTTTATAACACAGCTGAATAATGGAGTTTGGAAGTTTACTTGGGCATTTATTGCTAACCAATCGAAGCTGAATTCTCTGAGAATATAGAATTCTTATCATAATCAAACAAAAGAGAGAAACTAAACTAAAGAAGTCAAACTAAACACTCGAATTTTTAAATGAATATTTTTTCAAAGGCTGTACGGGGTTTTTATGGACATTGTTCTCGACAACTTTCACAATGAATCAGATATAGAAAGATATGCAGTATGGCCTAACAAAACACAAAGTTACACTCAAGGATGAAAAATCTTTTCAAGCAAGACTTCTCAAATACTGCAATTGATTTGCATTTAAAAGCAGTATTTGCCAACGCTAAAATAATATGCTAGCAAAATATGAATAATACAAGTAACAGTCCAGTATATCCATATTTCAATTATTTTATAACACAGCTGAATAATGGAGTTTGGAAGTTTACTTGGGCATTTATTGCTAACAGGTTATTACAGCATCAATCGAAGCTGAATTCTCTGAGAATATAGAATTCAAACAAAAGGGAGAAACTAAACTAAACAAGTCAAACTAAATACTCGAATTTTTAAATGAAAGTTTTTTCAAAGGCTGGATTGTCTTTTACGGGGTTTTTATGGACATTGTTCTCGACAACTTACACAACGTATCCGATATAGAAATATATGCAGTATGGCCTAACAAAACACAAAGTTACACTCAAGGATGAAAAATCTTTTCAAGCAAGACTTCTCAAATACTGCAATTGATTTGCATTTAAAAGCAGTATTTGTCAACGCTAAAATAATATGCTAGCAAAATGTGAATGATACAAGTAACAGTCCAGCATATCCATATTTCAGTTATTTTATAACACAGCTGAATAATGGAGTTTGGAAGTTTACTTGGGCATTTATTGCTGACAGGTTATTTTATAACACAGCTGAATAATGGAGTTTGGAAGTTTACTTGGGCATTTATTGCTGACAGGTTATTACAGCATCAATCGAAGCTGAATTCTCTGAGAATATAGAATTCTTATCATAATCAAACAAAAGGGAGAAACTAAACTAAACAAGTCAAAATAAACACTCGAATTTTTAAATGAATGTTTTTTCAAAGGCTGAATTTTTCAAGGATAGATAGTCTTTTACGGGGGTTTTATGGACATCGTTCTCGACAACTTTCACAACGTATCCGATATAGAAAGATATGCAGTATGGCCTAACAAAACACAAAGTTACACTCAAGGATGAAAATCTTTTCCAGCAAGACTTTTCAAATACTGCAATTGATTTGCATTTAAAAGCAGTATTTGTCAACGCTAAAATAATATGCTAGCAAAATGTGAATGATACAAGTAACAGTCCAGCATATCCATATTTCAGTTATTTTATTGTTATAATACACAGCTGAATAATGGAGTTTGAAAGTTTACTTGGGCATTTATTGCTAACCAATCGAAGCTGAATTCTCTGAGAATATAGAATTCTTATCATAATCAAACAAAAGGGAGAAACTAAACTAAAGAAGTCAAACTAAACACTCGAATTTTTAAATGAATATTTTTTCAAAGGCTGTACGGGGTTTTTATGGACATTGTTTTCGACAACTTTCACAATGAATCAGATATAGAAAGATATGCAGTATGGCCTAAAAAAACACAAAGTTACACTCAAGGATGAAAAATCTTTTCAAGCAAGACTTCTCAAATACTGCAATTGATTTGCATTTAAAAGCAGTATTTGCCAACGCTAAAATAATATGCTAGCAAAATATGAATAATACAAGTAACAGTCCAGTATATCCATATTTCAATTATTTTATAACACAGCTGAATAATGGAGTTTGGAAGTTTACTTGGGCATTTATTGCTAACAGGTTATTACAGCATCAATCGAAGCTGAATTCTCTGAGAATATAGAATTCAAATAAAAAAAGGGAGAAACTAAACTAAACAAGTCAAACTAAATACTCGAATTTTTAAATGAAAGTTTTTTCAAAGGCTGGATTGTCTTTTACGGGGTTTTTATGGACATTGTTCTCGACAACTTTCAAAACGTATCCGATATAGAAAGATATGCAGTATGGCCTAACAAAACACAAAGTTACACTCAAGGATGAAAAATCTTTTCAAGCAAGACTTATCAAATACTGCAATTGATTTGCATTTAAAAGCAGTATTTGTCAACGCTAAAATAATATGCTAGCAAAATATGAATAATACAAGTAACAGTCCAGTATATCCATATTTCAATTATTTTATAACACAGCTGAATAATGGAGTTTGGAAGTTTACTTGGGCATTTATTGCTAACAGGTTATTACAGCATCAATCGAAGCTGAATTCTCTGAGAATATAGAATTCTTATCATAATCAAACAAAAGGGAGAAACTAAACTAAACAAGTCAAACTAAATACTCGATTTTTGAAATGAAAGTTTTTTCAAAGGCTGGATTGTCTTTTACGGGGTTTTTATGGACATTGTTCTCGACAACTTTCACAACGTATCCGATATAGAAAGATATGCAGTATGGCCTAACAAAACACAAAGTTACACTCAAGGATGAAAAATATTTTCAAGCAAGACTTATCAAATACTGCAATTGATTTGCATTTAAAAGCAGTATTTGTCAACGCTAAAATAATATGCTAGCAAAATGTGAATGATACAAGTAACAGTCCAGCATATCCATATTTCAGTTATTTTATAACACAGCTGAATAATGGAGTTTGGAAGTTTACTTGGGCATTTATTGCTGACAGGTTATTACAGCATCAATCGAAGCTGAATTCTCTGAGAATATAGAATTCTTATCATAATCAAACAAAAGGGAGAAACTAAACTAAACAAGTCAAAATAAACACTCGAATTTTTAAATGAAAGTTCTTTCAAAGGCTGAATTTTTCAAGGATAGATAGTCTTTTACGGGGGTTTTATGGACATCGTTCTCGACAACTTTCACAACGTATCCGATATAGAAAGATATGCAGTATGGCCTAACAAAACACAAAGTAACACTCAAGGATGAAAATCTTTTCAAGCAAGACTTTTCAAATACTGCAATTGATTTGCATTTAAAAGCAGTATTTGTCAACGCTAAAATAATATGCTAGCAAAATGTGAATGATACAAGTAAGAGCGCTTGTAGACGTCCGTTTTTTTCACCGGATAACGGACCGTGTTTTTTGCCGGATTCGCGGTGGTGTATGAATTATAATGAATGTGTGTACATGCACCGTACATCGGTCCGGCGAACAATTTACGCCGGATGCACCACCGCTTCCCCTCGGCGCGACGGACACCGGTCCGGTGTAAGAAAGGGCGGTAATCCACGCCAGTGTATTGGTGCGTGTTGACGCTGCCGGACGTATTGCCTGTTTTCTGTTAATTGAGTGCCGTCTACCCTGCGTACTTTTAAAAATGAGTGATATTGACATGGAAATGTTAATAAGTATGGTTGAAAATAGGCCTGTACTGTGGGACAAAACCCAAGAGTGCTATAGAAATAGACAGTCGAGTTTTGCCGCTTGGAGAGAAATATGTCTTGCGTTAAATGAAGGTTTTGAAACGATGTCCGAGAAAGAAAAAAATGATTTTGGTAAGTAACATTTTATTTTCATTATTTTTATGCATATTGATTTTGCCATGGTACACGCCCTACTGGTGACATGAAATACTCTGCATATTTGTTACGAATCATATTTGCTGTTACATTACCTCGTGTTGAATGGGAACGAGGCAAATGGCATAGAGTAGACATCATATTGTGTGAACTAGCATTGTCAGTATTAGGAATACCCTCTACTTTATGAATTATGTTTTGTAATAAGCAGCATGTTTTTACAATATTAACAGCAGTATCTATTGAAACATTTAATGGTCTATGCAAAATCCTCCATTTATTGGATAAAATACCAAATGCGCATTCGACGTTGCGTCTCGCTCTTGTGAGACGATAATTGAAAATTTTTTTTATTGAGTCAAGTTGATGCCCACCGTAAGGACGAAGTACGTGTTGATGTAAAGCGAAAGCTTCATCAGCAACAAATACATAAGGTAACTCACTGCCTGCACCTGGCAACTGCTTAGGTCGAGGAATATTTAATTTGTCGCCTACTATTCTTTTCCAAAATTCTGTTTCTTTAAATACTGCTGAATCGCATTCTTTGCCGTAGGCTCCAACATCAATAAAAACAAAATTATAGTTTGTGTCTACCACAGCCATTAATACTATTGAAAAATAGTGCTTGTAGTTGAAAAACATTGATCCACTTTCTTCTGGCTTGATGATTCGAATATGTTTGCCGTCGATGGCTCCCAAGCAATGAGGAAAATTTGCAATTGTCTCGAAATTTTTTGCTATTGTTAACCATTCGTCTTCCGATGGTAGTTTCATATAAATTGGAGAAAGGGTTTCCCACAATGCTTCAAATACTTCTTGTACAATACAGCTGATAGTTTTTATACCCATTCTGAAACTGTAATGTAGATCGCTAAATGTGTTCCCTGCAGCTAAATATCTGTAACAAATTTTTCTTTTTTAGGCAAAGATATCATAAAAAAATGGAACAATGCAAGAGATAACTGGATGAAATATCACAAAAAAGTTAAGGAATGTAAATCCGGCTCTGGTGCAAAAAGTCTACGAAAATATAAATTCTACGATCAAATGCTCTTTTTGTGTAAAATTGTGACTCGCCGAACAACGGAAGCAAGTATTACATCAGAAAAAAACATCACACAATCTCACAACAAAGAAACTGACTCACAAACCAATAATGACCCTACCGCACCAGCCAATACTACCGATAGAACAAAAAACAAGCAAGAAGAGAAAGACAGACTGTAGCGAAGTTGATCGACAAATGCTTACTTTTATTAAATCAGTTGAAGATGAAGACAAGAGTAAGAGTATGTGTTTTTTCAAAGGTATTGCTCCGATTGTAGACAAGTATAGTGACAACGATTATGTTGAATTCCAATATGAAGTCATTAAAGTTATAAGAAATTTAACTCGGAGAAATCAAGCGTCCATGCAGCAGCCAAATCACAATTACAATATTAATCGAGGCTACACTACGGCTACACCCGACTACAGGATACACGAATATCAACCAACACAACCCATTCCATCGACATCCAGGATGCACTATGAATATCAGCCAACACAACTCATTCCATCCACATCCATGATGCCTCAAGAACTCATGCAGCAAGATGATTCCCAATCTTCAATTATTACTGAATTAAGTTCAATCACATCGCCGGATTACGATTTCGATTTTTCTAAAACTCCTTAATTTCTTTTTTGAGTATAATAAAACTATTACTACCTACTAAATTTTGTTTTAATTAATACAGGTGATTACCTCTATTAATTTTCTATAATTTGAAATTGAACATCTCTTTAACATACCTTAGCGTAACGGCTAATCTCTCTGCCGGGGAAATAGATTTACGCATGTCAGTATCTTCGTGTCTTATTTTATCATATATGGCTGTTAATAATAGTTGAAAGGTTTCTTTCTTCATCCGAAAATAATTGTAAAATTTAGTTTCATCCTCTTCCAACTGCGTAAAAAGAGTTTGAAATGCACCATATTTATCCCTTTCCAATAATATAGGATGAACCCACGATGACCTTTTACGTTTTTCTATTTCTTTTTGTTTCTTCTTGTACAAATAGTAGGCCAATACGAGTTTTTTTTTCTTATTATTCGACATTTCACACGTGTGTAATCTCTTGACTGCCAGTTCAAAACTAACGCATATAGACGGCAGTCCATCCATCCGGTAAAAAAAATATGTATACAAGGATAGCCGTTTATTGACGGTCCGTTATCCGGTGAAAAAAACGGACGTCTACAAGCGCTCTAACAGTCCAGCATATCCATATTTCAGTTATTTTATAACACAGCTGAATAATGGAGTTTGGAAGTTTACTTGGGCATTTATTGCTAACCAATCGAAGCTGAATTCTCTGAGAATATAGAATTCTTATCATAATCAAACAAAAGGGAGAAACTAAACTAAAGAAGTCAAACTAAACACTCGAATTTTTAAATGAATGTTTTTTCAAAGACTGTACGGGGTTTTTATGGACATTGTTCTCGACAACTTTCACAATGAATCAGATATAGAAAGATATGCAGTATGGCCTAAAAAAACACAAAGTTACACTCAAGGATGAAAAATCTTTTCAAGCAAGACTTCTCAAATACTGCAATTGATTTGCATTTAAAAGCAGTATTTGCCAACGCTAAAATAATATGCTAGCAAAATATGAATAATACAAGTAACAGTCCAGTATATCCATATTTCAATTATTTTATAACACATCTGAATAATGGAGTTTGGAAGTTTACTTGGGCATTTATTGCTAACAGGTTATTACAGCATCAATCGAAGCTGAATTCTCTGAGAATATAGAATTCAAACAAAAGGGAGAAACTAAACTAAACAAGTCAAACTAAATACTCGAATTTTTAAATGAAAGTTTTTTCAAAGGCTGGATTGTCTTTTACGGGGTTTTTATGGACATTGTTCTCGACAACTTACACAACGTATCCGATATAGAAATATATGCAGTATGGCCTAACAAAACACAAAGTTACACTCAAGGATGAAAAATCTTTTCAAGCAAGACTTATCAAATACTGCAATTGATTTGCATTTAAAAGCAGTATTTGTCAACGCTAAAATAATATGCTAGCAAAATATGAATAATACAAGTAACAGTCCAGTATATCCATATTTCAATTATTTTATAACACAGCTGAATAATGGAGTTTGGAAGTTTACTTGGGCATTTATTGCTAACAGGTTATTACAGCATCAATCGAAGCTGAATTCTCTGAGAATATAGAATTCTTATCATAATCAAACAAAAGGGAGAAACTAAACTAAAGAAGTCAAACTAAACACTCGAATTTTTAAATGAATATTTTTTCAAAGGCTGTACGGGGTTTTTATGGACATTGTTCTCGACAACTTTCACAATGAATCAGATATAGAAAGATATGCAGTATGGCCTAAAAAAACACAAAGTTACACTCAAGGATGAAAAATCTTTTCAAGCAAGACTTCTCAAATACTGCAATTGATTTGCATTTAAAAGCAGTATTTGCCAACGCTAAAATAATATGCTAGCAAAATATGAATAATACAAGTAACAGTCCAGTATATCCATATTTCAATTATTTTATAACACAGCTGAATAATGGAGTTTGGAAGTTTACTTGGGCATTTATTGCTAACAGGTTATTACAGCATCAATCGAAGCTGAATTCTCTGAGAATATAGAATTCAAACAAAAGGGAGAAACTAAACTAAACAAGTCAAACTAAATACTCGAATTTTTAAATGAAAGTTTTTTCAAAGGCTGGATTGTCTTTTAGGGGGTTTTTATGGACATTGTTCTCGACAACTTTCAAAACGTATCCGATATAGAAAGATATGCAGTATGGCCTAACAAAACACAAAGTTACACTCAAGGATGAAAAATCTTTTCAAGCAAGACTTATCAAATACTGCAATTGATTTGCATTTAAAAGCAGTATTTGTCAACGCTAAAATAATATGCTAGCAAAATATGAATAATACAAGTAACAGTCCAGTATATCCATATTTCAATTATTTTATAACACAGCTGAATAATGGAGTTTGGAAGTTTACTTGGGCATTTATTGCTAACAGGTTATTACAGCATTAATCGAAGCTGAATTCTCTGAGAATATAGAATTCAAACAAAAGGGAGAAACTAAACTAAACAAGTCAAACTAAATACTCGAATTTTTAAATGAAAGTTTTTTCAAAGGCTGGATTGTCTTTTACGGGGTTTTTATGGACATTGTTCTCGACAACTTACACAACGTATCCGATATAGAAATATATGCAGTATGGCCTAACAAAACACAAAGTTACACTCAAGGATGAAAAATCTTTTCAAGCAAGACTTATCAAATACTGCAATTGATTTGCATTTAAAAGCAGTATTTGTCAACGCTAAAATAATATGCTAGCAAAATATGAATAATACAAGTAACAGTCCAGTATATCCATATTTCAATTATTTTATAACACAGCTGAATAATGGAGTTTGGAAGTTTACTTGGGCATTTATTGCTAACAGGTTATTACAGCATCAATCGAAGCTGAATTCTCTGAGAATATAGAATTCTTATCATAATCAAACAAAAGGGAGAAACTAAACTAAACAAGTCAAACTAAATACTCGATTTTTGAAATGAAAGTTTTTTCAAAGGCTGGATTGTCTTTTACGGGGTTTTTATGGACATTGTTCTCGACAACTTTCACAACGTATCCGATATAGAAAGATATGCAGTATGGCCTAATAAAACACAAAGTTACACTCAAGGATGAAAAATCTTTTCAAGCAAGACTTCTCAAATACTGCAATTGATTTGCATTTAAAAGCAGTATTTGTCAACGCTAAAATAATATGCTAGCAAAATATGAATAATACAAGTAACAGTCCAGTATATCCATATTTCAATTATTTTATAACACAGCTGAATAATGGAGTTTGGAAGTTTACTTGGGCATTATTGCTAACAGGTTATTACAGCATCAATCGAAGCTGAATTCTCTGAGAATATAGAATTCTTATCATAATCAAACAAAAGGGAGAAACTAAACTAAACAAGTCAAACTAAATACTCGAATTTTTAAATGAAAGTTTTTTCAAAGGCTGGATTGTCTTTTACGGGGTTTTTATGGACATTGTTCTCGACAACTTTCACAACGTATCCGATATAGAAAGATATGCAGTATGGCCTAACAAAACACAAAGTTACACTCAAGGATGAAAAATCTTTTCAAGCAAGACTTATCAAATACTGCAATTGATTTGCATTTAAAAGCAGTATTTGTCGACGCTAAAATAATATGCTAGCAAAATATGAATAATACAAGTAACAGTCCAGTATATCCATATTTCAATTATTTTATAACACAGCTGAATAATGGAGTTTGGAAGTTTACTTGGGCATTTATTGCTAACAGGTTATTACAGCATCAATCGAAGCTGAATTCTCTGAGAATATAGAATTCTTATCATAATCAAACAAAAGGGAGAAACTAAACTAAACAAGTCAAAATAAACACTCGAATTTTTAAATGAAAGTTTTTTCAAAGGCTGAATTTTTCAAGGATAGATAGTCTTTTACGGGGGTTTTATGGACATCGTTCTCGACAACTTTCACAACGTATCCGATATAGAAAGATATGCAGTATGGCCTAACAAAACACAAAGTTACACTCAAGGATGAAAATCTTTTCAAGCAAGACTTTTCAAATACTGCAATTGATTTGCATTTAAAAGCAGTATTTGTCAACGCTAAAATAATATGCTAGCAAAATGTGAATGATACAAGTAACAGTCCAGCATATCCATATTTCAGTTATTTTATAACACAGCTGAATAATGGAGTTTGGAAGTTTACTTGGGCATTTATTGCTAACCAATCGAAGCTGAATTCTCTTGAGAATATAGAATTCTTATCATAATCAAACAAAAAGGAGAAACTAAACTAAACAAGTCAAAATAAACACTCGAATTTTTAAATGAAAGTTTTTTCAAAGGCTGAATTTTTCAAGGATAGATAGTCTTTTACGGGGGTTTTATGGACATCGTTCTCGACAACTTTCACAACGTATCCGATATAGAAAGATATGCAGTATGGCCTAACAAAACACAAAGTTACACTCAAGGATGAAAATCTTTTCCAGCAAGACTTTTCAAATACTGCAATTGATTTGCATTTAAAAGCAGTATTTGTCAACGCTAAAATAATATGCTAGCAAAATGTGAATGATACAAGTAACAGTCCAGCATATCCATATTTCAGTTATTTTATAACACAGCTGAATAATGGAGTTTGGAAGTTTACTTGGGCATTTATTGCTAACCAATCGAAGCTGAATTCTCTGAGAATATAGAATTCTTATCATAATCAAACAAAAGGGAGAAACTAAACTAAAGAAGTCAAACTAAACACTCGAATTTTTAAATGAATATTTTTTCAAAGGCTGTACGGGGTTTTTATGGACATTGTTCTCGACAACTTTCACAATGAATCAGATATAGAAAGATATGCAGTATGGCCTAAAAAAACACAAAGTTACACTCAAGGATGAAAAATCTTTTCAAGCAAGACTTCTCAAATACTGCAATTGATTTGCATTTAAAAGCAGTATTTGCCAACGCTAAAATAATATGCTAGCAAAATATGAATAATACAAGTAACAGTCCAGTATATCCATATTTCAATTATTTTATAACACAGCTGAATAATGGAGTTTGGAAGTTTACTTGGGCATTTATTGCTAACAGGTTATTACAGCATCAATCGAAGCTGAATTCTCTGAGAATATAGAATTCAAACAAAAGGGAGAAACTAAACTAAACAAGTCAAACTAAATACTCGAATTTTTAAATGAAAGTTTTTTCAAAGGCTGGATTGTCTTTTACGGGGTTTTTATGGACATTGTTCTCGACAACTTTCACAACGTATCCGATATAGAAAGATATGCAGTATGGCCTAACAAAACACAAAGTTACACTCAAGGATGAAAAATATTTTCAAGCAAGACTTATCAAATACTGCAATTGATTTGCATTTAAAAGCAGTATTTGTCAACGCTAAAATAATATGCTAGCAAAATGTGAATGATACAAGTAACAGTCCAGCATATCCATATTTCAGTTATTTTATAACACAGCTGAATAATGGAGTTTGGAAGTTTACTTGGGCATTTATTGCTGACAGGTTATTACAGCATCAATCGAAGCTGAATTCTCTGAGAATATAGAATTCTTATCATAATCAAACAAAAGGGAGAAACTAAACTAAACAAGTCAAAATAAACACTCGAATTTTTAAATGAAAGTTTTTTCAAAGGCTGAATTTTTCAAGGATAGATAGTCTTTTACGGGGGTTTTATGGACATCGTTCTCGACAACTTTCACAACGTATCCGATATAGAAAGATATGCAGTATGGCCTAACAAAACACAAAGTTACACTCAAGGATGAAAATCTTTTCAAGCAAGACTTTTCAAATACTGCAATTGATTTGCATTTAAAAGCAGTATTTGTCAACGCTAAAATAATATGCTAGCAAAATGTGAATGATACAAGTAACAGTCCAGCATATCCATATTTCAGTTATTTTATAACACAGCTGAATAATGGAGTTTGGAAGTTTACTTGGGCATTTATTGCTAACCAATCGAAGCTGAATTCTCTTGAGAATATAGAATTCTTATCATAATCAAACAAAAAGGAGAAACTAAACTAAACAAGTCAAAATAAACACTCGAATTTTTAAATGAAAGTTTTTTCAAAGGCTGAATTTTTCAAGGATAGATAGTCTTTTACGGGGGTTTTATGGACATCGTTCTCGACAACTTTCACAACGTATCCGATATAGAAAGATATGCAGTATGGCCTAACAAAACACAAAGTTACACTCAAGGATGAAAATCTTTTCCAGCAAGACTTTTCAAATACTGCAATTGATTTGCATTTAAAAGCAGTATTTGTCAACGCTAAAATAATATGCTAGCAAAATGTGAATGATACAAGTAACAGTCCAGCATATCCATATTTCAGTTATTTTATAACACAGCTGAATAATGGAGTTTGGAAGTTTACTTGGGCATTTATTGCTAACCAATCGAAGCTGAATTCTCTGAGAATATAGAATTCTTATCATAATCAAACAAAAGGGAGAAACTAAACTAAAGAAGTCAAACTAAACACTCGAATTTTTAAATGAATATTTTTTCAAAGGCTGTACGGGGTTTTTATGGACATTGTTCTCGACAACTTTCACAATGAATCAGATATAGAAAGATATGCAGTATGGCCTAAAAAAACACAAAGTTACACTCAAGGATGAAAAATCTTTTCAAGCAAGACTTCTCAAATACTGCAATTGATTTGCATTTAAAAGCAGTATTTGCCAACGCTAAAATAATATGCTAGCAAAATATGAATAATACAAGTAACAGTCCAGTATATCCATATTTCAATTATTTTATAACACAGCTGAATAATGGAGTTTGGAAGTTTACTTGGGCATTTATTGCTAACAGGTTATTACAGCATCAATCGAAGCTGAATTCTCTGAGAATATAGAATTCAAACAAAAGGGAGAAACTAAACTAAACAAGTCAAACTAAATACTCGAATTTTTAAATGAAAGTTTTTTCAAAGGCTGGATTGTCTTTTACGGGGTTTTTATGGACATTGTTCTCGACAACTTTCACAACGTATCCGATATAGAAAGATATGCAGTATGGCCTAACAAAACACAAAGTTACACTCAAGGATGAAAAATATTTTCAAGCAAGACTTATCAAATACTGCAATTGATTTGCATTTAAAAGCAGTATTTGTCAACGCTAAAATAATATGCTAGCAAAATGTGAATGATACAAGTAACAGTCCAGCATATCCATATTTCAGTTATTTTATAACACAGCTGAATAATGGAGTTTGGAAGTTTACTTGGGCATTTATTGCTGACAGGTTATTACAGCATCAATCGAAGCTGAATTCTCTGAGAATATAGAATTCTTATCATAATCAAACAAAAGGGAGAAACTAAACTAAACAAGTCAAAATAAACACTCGAATTTTTAAATGAAAGTTTTTTCAAAGGCTGAATTTTTCAAGGATAGATAGTCTTTTACGGGGGTTTTATGGACATCGTTCTCGACAACTTTCACAACGTATCCGATATAGAAAGATATGCAGTATGGCCTAACAAAACACAAAGTTACACTCAAGGATGAAAATCTTTTCAAGCAAGACTTTTCAAATACTGCAATTGATTTGCATTTAAAAGCAGTATTTGTCAACGCTAAAATAATATGCTAGCAAAATGTGAATGATACAAGTAACAGTCCAGCATATCCATATTTCAGTTATTTTATAACACAGCTGAATAATGGAGTTTGGAAAGTTTACTTGGGCATTTATTGCTAACCAATCGAAGCTGAATTCTCTGAGAATATAGAATTCTTATCATAATCAAACAAAAGGGAGAAACTAAACTAAAGAAGTCAAACTAAATACTCGAATTTTTAAATGAAAGTTTTTTCAAAGGCTGGATTGTCTTTTACGGGGTTTTTATGGACATTGTTCTCGACAACTTTCACAACGTATCCAATATAGAAAGATATGCAGTATGGCCTAACAAAACACAAAGTTACACTCAAGGATGAAAAATCTTTTCAAGCAAGACTTATCAAATACTGCAATTGATTTGCATTTAAAAGCAGTATTTGTCAACGCTAAAATAATATGCTAGCAAAATATGAATAATACAAGTAACAGTCCAGTATATCCATATTTCAATTATTTTATAACACAGCTGAATAATGGAGTTTGGAAGTTTACTTGGGCATTTATTGCTGACAGGTTATTACAGCATCAATCGAAGCTGAATTCTCTGAGAATATAGAATTCTTATCATAATCAAACAAAAGGGAGAAACTAAACTAAACAAGTCAAAATAAACACTCGAATTTTTAAATGAAAGTTTTTTCAAAGGCTGAATTTTTCAAGGATAGATAGTCTTTTACGGGGGTTTTATGGACATCGTTCTCGACAACTTTAACAACGTATCCGATATAGAAAGATATGCAGTATGGCCTAACAAAACACAAAGTAACACTCAAGGATGAAAATCTTTTCAAGTAAGACTTTTCAAATACTGCAATTGATTTGCATTTAAAAGCAGTATTTGTCAACGCTAAAATAATATGCTAGCAAAATGTGAATGATACAAGTAACAGTCCAGCATATCCATATTTCAGTTATTTTATAACACAGCTGAATAATGGAGTTTGGAAGTTTACTTGGGAATTTATTGCTAACCAATCGAAGCTGAATTCTCTGAGAATATAGAATTCTTATCATAATCAAACAAAAGGGAGAAACTGAACTAAAGAAGTCAAACTAAACACTCGAATTTTTAAATGAATGTTTTTTCAAAGGCTGTACGGGGTTTTTATGGACATTGTTCTCGACAACTTTCACAATGGATCAGATATAGAAAGATATGCAGTATGGCCTAACAAAACACAAAGTTACACTCAAGGATGAAAAATCTTTTCAAGCAAGACTTCTCAAATACTGCAATTGATTTGCATTTAAAAGCAGTATTTGCCAACGCTAAAATAATATGCTAGCAAAATATGAATAATACAAGTAACAGTCCAGTATATCCATATTTCAATTATTTTATAACACAGCTGAATAATGGAGTTTGGAAGTTTACTTGGGCATTTATTGCTAACAGGTTATTACAGCATCAATCGAAGCTGAATTCTCTGAGAATATAGAATTCAAACAAAAGGGAGAAACTAAACTAAACAAGTCAAACTAAATACTCGAATTTTTAAATGAAAGTTTTTTCAAAGGCTGGATTGTCTTTTACGGGGTTTTTATGGACATTGTTCTCGACAACTTTCACAACGTATCCGATATAGAAAGATATGCAGTATGGCCTAATAAAACACAAAGTTACACTCAAGGATGAAAAATCTTTTCAAGCAAGACTTCTCAAATACTGCAATTGATTTGCATTTAAAAGCAGTATTTGTCAACGCTAAAATAATATGCTAGCAAAATATGAATAATACAAGTAACAGTCCAGTATATCCATATTTCAATTATTTTATAACACAGCTGAATAATGGAGTTTGGAAGTTTACTTGGGCATTATTGCTAACAGGTTATTACAGCATCAATCGAAGCTGAATTCTCTGAGAATATAGAATTCTTATCATAATCAAACAAAAGGGAGAAACTAAACTAAACAAGTCAAACTAAATACTCGAATTTTTAAATGAAAGTTTTTTCAAAGGCTGGATTGTCTTTTACGGGGTTTTTATGGACATTGTTCTCGACAACTTTCACAACGTATCCGATATAGAAAGATATGCAGTATGGCCTAACAAAACACAAAGTTACACTCAAGGATGAAAAATCTTTTCAAGCAAGACTTATCAAATACTGCAATTGATTTGCATTTAAAAGCAGTATTTGTCGACGCTAAAATAATATGCTAGCAAAATATGAATAATACAAGTAACAGTCCAGTATATCCATATTTCAATTATTTTATAACACAGCTGAATAATGGAGTTTGGAAGTTTACTTGGGCATTTATTGCTAACAGGTTATTACAGCATCAATCGAAGCTGAATTCTCTGAGAATATAGAATTCAAACAAAAGGGAGAAACTAAACTAAACAAGTCAAACTAAATACTCGAATTTTTAAATGAAAGTTTTTTCAAAGGCTGGATTGTCTTTTACGGGGTTTTTATGGACATTGTTCTCGACAACTTTCACAACGTATCCGATATAGAAAGATATGCAGTATGGCCTAACAAAACACAAAGTTACACTCAAGGATGAAAAATATTTTCAAGCAAGACTTATCAAATACTGCAATTGATTTGCATTTAAAAGCAGTATTTGTCAACGCTAAAATAATATGCTAGCAAAATGTGAATGATACAAGTAACAGTCCAGCATATCCATATTTCAGTTATTTTATAACACAGCTGAATAATGGAGTTTGGAAGTTTACTTGGGCATTTATTGCTGACAGGTTATTACAGCATCAATCGAAGCTGAATTCTCTGAGAATATAGAATTCTTATCATAATCAAACAAAAGGGAGAAACTAAACTAAACAAGTCAAAATAAACACTCGAATTTTTAAATGAAAGTTTTTTCAAAGGCTGAATTTTTCAAGGATAGATAGTCTTTTACGGGGGTTTTATGGACATCGTTCTCGACAACTTTCACAACGTATCCGATATAGAAAGATATGCAGTATGGCCTAACAAAACACAAAGTTACACTCAAGGATGAAAATCTTTTCAAGCAAGACTTTTCAAATACTGCAATTGATTTGCATTTAAAAGCAGTATTTGTCAACGCTAAAATAATATGCTAGCAAAATGTGAATGATACAAGTAACAGTCCAGCATATCCATATTTCAGTTATTTTATAACACAGCTGAATAATGGAGTTTGGAAAGTTTACTTGGGCATTTATTGCTAACCAATCGAAGCTGAATTCTCTGAGAATATAGAATTCTTATCATAATCAAACAAAAGGGAGAAACTAAACTAAAGAAGTCAAACTAAATACTCGAATTTTTAAATGAAAGTTTTTTCAAAGGCTGGATTGTCTTTTACGGGGTTTTTATGGACATTGTTCTCGACAACTTACACAACGTATCCGATATAGAAATATATGCAGTATGGCCTAACAAAACACAAAGTTACACTCAAGGATGAAAAATCTTTTCAAGCAAGACTTATCAAATACTGCAATTGATTTGCATTTAAAAGCAGTATTTGTCAACGCTAAAATAATATGCTAGCAAAATATGAATAATACAAGTAACAGTCCAGTATATCCATATTTCAATTATTTTATAACACAGCTGAATAATGGAGTTTGGAAGTTTACTTGGGCATTTATTGCTAACAGGTTATTACAGCATCAATCGAAGCTGAATTCTCTGAGAATATAGAATTCTTATCATAATCAAACAAAAGGGAGAAACTAAACTAAACAAGTCAAACTAAATACTCGATTTTTGAAATGAAAGTTTTTTCAAAGGCTGGATTGTCTTTTACGGGGTTTTTATGGACATTGTTCTCGACAACTTTCACAACGTATCCAATATAGAAAGATATGCAGTATGGCCTAACAAAACACAAAGTTACACTCAAGGATGAAAAATCTTTTCAAGCAAGACTTATCAAATACTGCAATTGATTTGCATTTAAAAGCAGTATTTGTCAACGCTAAAATAATATGCTAGCAAAATATGAATAATACAAGTAACAGTCCAGTATATCCATATTTCAATTATTTTATAACACAGCTGAATAATGGAGTTTGGAAGTTTACTTGGGCATTTATTGCTGACAGGTTATTACAGCATCAATCGAAGCTGAATTCTCTGAGAATATAGAATTCTTATCATAATCAAACAAAAGGGAGAAACTAAACTAAACAAGTCAAAATAAACACTCGAATTTTTAAATGAAAGTTTTTTCAAAGGCTGAATTTTTCAAGGATAGATAGTCTTTTACGGGGGTTTTATGGACATCGTTCTCGACAACTTTTACAACGTATCCGATATAGAAAGATATGCAGTATGGCCTAACAAAACACAAAGTAACACTCAAGGATGAAAATCTTTTCAAGTAAGACTTTTCAAATACTGCAATTGATTTGCATTTAAAAGCAGTATTTGTCAACGCTAAAATAATATGCTAGCAAAATGTGAATGATACAAGTAACAGTCCAGCATATCCATATTTCAGTTATTTTATAACACAGCTGAATAATGGAGTTTGGAAGTTTACTTGGGAATTTATTGCTAACCAATCGAAGCTGAATTCTCTGAGAATATAGAATTCTTATCATAATCAAACAAAAGGGAGAAACTAAACTAAAGAAGTCAAACTAAACACTCGAATTTTTAAATGAATGTTTTTTCAAAGGCTGTACGGGGTTTTTATGGACATTGTTCTCGACAACTTTCACAATGGATCAGATATAGAAAGATATGCAGTATGGCCTAACAAAACACAAAGTTACACTCAAGGATGAAAAATCTTTTCAAGCAAGACTTCTCAAATACTGCAATTGATTTGCATTTAAAAGCAGTATTTGCCAACGCTAAAATAATATGCTAGCAAAATATGAATAATACAAGTAACAGTCCAGTATATCCATATTTCAATTATTTTATAACACAGCTGAATAATGGAGTTTGGAAGTTTACTTGGGCATTTATTGCTAACAGGTTATTACAGCATCAATCGAAGCTGAATTCTCTGAGAATATAGAATTCAAACAAAAGGGAGAAACTAAACTAAACAAGTCAAACTAAATACTCGAATTTTTAAATGAAAGTTTTTTCAAAGGCTGGATTGTCTTTTACGGGGTTTTTATGGACATTGTTCTCGACAACTTTCACAACGTATCCGATATAGAAAGATATGCAGTATGGCCTAATAAAACACAAAGTTACACTCAAGGATGAAAAATCTTTTCAAGCAAGACTTCTCAAATACTGCAATTGATTTGCATTTAAAAGCAGTATTTGTCAACGCTAAAATAATATGCTAGCAAAATATGAATAATACAAGTAACAGTCCAGTATATCCATATTTCAATTATTTTATAACACAGCTGAATAATGGAGTTTGGAAGTTTACTTGGGCATTATTGCTAACAGGTTATTACAGCATCAATCGAAGCTGAATTCTCTGAGAATATAGAATTCTTATCATAATCAAACAAAAGGGAGAAACTAAACTAAACAAGTCAAACTAAATACTCGAATTTTTAAATGAAAGTTTTTTCAAAGGCTGGATTGTCTTTTACGGGGTTTTTATGGACATTGTTCTCGACAACTTTCACAACGTATCCGATATAGAAAGATATGCAGTATGGCCTAACAAAACACAAAGTTACACTCAAGGATGAAAAATCTTTTCAAGCAAGACTTATCAAATACTGCAATTGATTTGCATTTAAAAGCAGTATTTGTCGACGCTAAAATAATATGCTAGCAAAATATGAATAATACAAGTAACAGTCCAGTATATCCATATTTCAATTATTTTATAACACAGCTGAATAATGGAGTTTGGAAGTTTACTTGGGCATTTATTGCTAACAGGTTATTACAGCATCAATCGAAGCTGAATTCTCTGAGAATATAGAATTCTTATCATAATCAAACAAAAGGGAGAAACTAAACTAAACAAGTCAAAATAAACACTCGAATTTTTAAATGAAAGTTTTTTCAAAGGCTGAATTTTTCAAGGATAGATAGTCTTTTACGGGGGTTTTATGGACATCGTTCTCGACAACTTTCACAACGTATCCGATATAGAAAGATATGCAGTATGGCCTAACAAAACACAAAGTTACACTCAAGGATGAAAATCTTTTCAAGCAAGACTTTTCAAATACTGCAATTGATTTGCATTTAAAAGCAGTATTTGTCAACGCTAAAATAATATGCTAGCAAAATGTGAATGATACAAGTAACAGTCCAGCATATCCATATTTCAGTTATTTTATAACACAGCTGAATAATGGAGTTTGGAAGTTTACTTGGGCATTTATTGCTAACCAATCGAAGCTGAATTCTCTTGAGAATATAGAATTCTTATCATAATCAAACAAAAAGGAGAAACTAAACTAAACAAGTCAAAATAAACACTCGAATTTTTAAATGAAAGTTTTTTCAAAGGCTGAATTTTTCAAGGATAGATAGTCTTTTACGGGGGTTTTATGGACATCGTTCTCGACAACTTTCACAACGTATCCGATATAGAAAGATATGCAGTATGGCCTAACAAAACACAAAGTTACACTCAAGGATGAAAATCTTTTCCAGCAAGACTTTTCAAATACTGCAATTGATTTGCATTTAAAAGCAGTATTTGTCAACGCTAAAATAATATGCTAGCAAAATGTGAATGATACAAGTAACAGTCCAGCATATCCATATTTCAGTTATTTTATAACACAGCTGAATAATGGAGTTTGGAAGTTTACTTGGGCATTTATTGCTAACCAATCGAAGCTGAATTCTCTGAGAATATAGAATTCTTATCATAATCAAACAAAAGGGAGAAACTAAACTAAAGAAGTCAAACTAAACACTCGAATTTTTAAATGAATATTTTTTCAAAGGCTGTACGGGGTTTTTATGGACATTGTTCTCGACAACTTTCACAATGAATCAGATATAGAAAGATATGCAGTATGGCCTAAAAAAACACAAAGTTACACTCAAGGATGAAAAATCTTTTCAAGCAAGACTTATCAAATACTGCAATTGATTTGCATTTAAAAGCAGTATTTGCCAACGCTAAAATAATATGCTAGCAAAATATGAATAATACAAGTAACAGTCCAGTATATCCATATTTCAATTATTTTATAACACAGCTGAATAATGGAGTTTGTAAGTTTACTTGGGCATTTATTGCTAACAGGTTATTACAGCATCAGTCGAAGCTGAATTCTCTGAGAATATAGAATTCAAACAAAAGGGAGAAACTAAACTAAAGAAGTCAAACTAAACACTCGAATTTTTAAATGAATGTTTTTTTCAAAGGCTGTACGGGGTTTTATGGACATTGTTCTCGACAACTTTCACAATGAATCAGATATAGAAAGATATGCAGTATGGCCTAAAAAAACACAAAGTTACACTCAAGGATGAAAAATCTTTTCAAGCAAGACTTCTCAAATACTGCAATTGATTTGCATTTAAAAGCAGTATTTGCCAACGCTAAAATAATATGCTAGCAAAATATGAATAATACAAGTAACAGTCCAGTATATCCATATTTCAATTATTTTATAACACAGCTGAATAATGGAGTTTGGAAGTTTACTTGGGCATTTATTGCTAACAGGTTATTACAGCATCAATCGAAGCTGAATTCTCTGAGAATATAGAATTCAAACAAAAGGGAGAAACTAAACTAAACAAGTCAAACTAAATACTCGAATTTTTAAATGAAAGTTTTTTCAAAGGCTGGATTGTCTTTTACGGGGTTTTTATGGACATTGTTCTCGACAACTTACACAACGTATCCGATATAGAAATATATGCAGTATGGCCTAACAAAACACAAAGTTACACTCAAGGATGAAAAATCTTTTCAAGCAAGACTTCTCAAATACTGCAATTGATTTGCATTTAAAAGCAGTATTTGTCAACGCTAAAATAATATGCTAGCAAAATGTGAATGATACAAGTAACAGTCCAGCATATCCATATTTCAGTTATTTTATAACACAGCTGAATAATGGAGTTTGGAAGTTTACTTGGGCATTTATTGCTGACAGGTTATTACAGCATCAATCGAAGCTGAATTCTCTGAGAATATAGAATTCTTATCATAATCAAACAAAAGGGAGAAACTAAACTAAACAAGTCAAAATAAACACTCGAATTTTTAAATGAATGTTTTTTCAAAGGCTGAATTTTTCAAGGATAGATAGTCTTTTACGGGGGTTTTATGGACATCGTTCTCGACAACTTTCACAACGTATCCGATATAGAAAGATATGCAGTATGGCCTAACAAAACACAAAGTTACACTCAAGGATGAAAATCTTTTCCAGCAAGACTTTTCAAATACTGCAATTGATTTGCATTTAAAAGCAGTATTTGTCAACGCTAAAATAATATGCTAGCAAAATGTGAATGATACAAGTAACAGTCCAGCATATCCATATTTCAGTTATTTTATAACACAGCTGAATAATGGAGTTTGGAAGTTTACTTGGGCATTTATTGCTAACCAATCGAAGCTGAATTCTCTGAGAATATAGAATTCTTATCATAATCAAACAAAAGGGAGAAACTAAACTAAAGAAGTCAAACTAAACACTCGAATTTTTAAATGAATATTTTTTCAAAGGCTGTACGGGGTTTTTATTGACATTGTTCTCGACAACTTTCACAATGAATCAGATATAGAAAGATATGCAGTATGGCCTAAAAAAACACAAAGTTACACTCAAGGATGAAAAATCTTTTCAAGCAAGACTTCTCAAATACTGCAATTGATTTGCATTTAAAAGCAGTATTTGCCAACGCTAAAATAATATGCTAGCAAAATATGAATAATACAAGTAACAGTCCAGTATATCCATATTTCAATTATTTTATAACACAGCTGAATAATGGAGTTTGGAAGTTTACTTGGGCATTTATTGCTAACAGATTATTACAGCATCAATCGAAGCTGAATTCTCTGAGAATATAGAATTCAAACAAAAGGGAGAAACTAAACTAAACAAGTCAAACTAAATACTCGAATTTTTAAATGAAAGTTTTTTCAAAGGCTGGATTGTCTTTTACGGGGTTTTTATGGACATTGTTCTCGACAACTTTCAAAACGTATCCGATATAGAAAGATATGCAGTATGGCCTAACAAAACACAAAGTTACACTCAAGGATGAAAAATCTTTTCAAGCAAGACTTATCAAATACTGCAATTGATTTGCATTTAAAAGCAGTATTTGTCAACGCTAAAATAATATGCTAGCAAAATATGAATAATACAAGTAACAGTCCAGTATATCCATATTTCAATTATTTTATAACACAGCTGAATAATGGAGTTTGGAAGTTTACTTGGGCATTTATTGCTAACAGGTTATTACAGCATCAATCGAAGCTGAATTCTCTGAGAATATAGAATTCTTATCATAATCAAACAAAAGGGAGAAACTAAACTAAACAAGTCAAACTAAATACTCGATTTTTGAAATGAAAGTTTTTTCAAAGGCTGGATTGTCTTTTACGGGGTTTTTATGGACATTGTTCTCGACAACTTTCACAACGTATCCGATATAGAAAGATATGCAGTATGGCCTAACAAAACACAAAGTTACACTCAAGGATGAAAAATATTTTCAAGCAAGACTTATATATATAAGTAACAGTCCAGTATATCCATATTTCAATTATTTTATAACACAGCTGAATAATGGAGTTTGGAAGTTTACTTGGGCATTTATTGCTAACAGGTTATTACAGCATCAATCGAAGCTGAATTCTCTGAGAATATAGAATTCTTATCATAATCAAACAAAAGGGAGAAACTAAACTAAAGAAGTCAAACTAAACACTCGAATTTTTAAATGAATATTTTTTCAAAGGCTGTACGGGGTTTTTATGGACATTGTTCTCGACAACTTTCACAATGAATCAGATATAGAAAGATATGCAGTATGGCCTAAAAAAACACAAAGTTACACTCAAGGATGAAAAATCTTTTCAAGCAAGACTTCTCAAATACTGCAATTGATTTGCATTTAAAAGCAGTATTTGCCAACGCTAAAATAATATGCTAGCAAAATATGAATAATACAAGTAACAGTCCAGTATATCCATATTTCAATTATTTTATAACACAGCTGAATAATGGAGTTTGGAAGTTTACTTGGGCATTTATTGCTAACAGGTTATTACAGCATCAATCGAAGCTAGATTCTCTGAGAATATAGAATTCAAACAAAAGGGAGAAACTAAACTAAACAAGTCAAACTAAATACTCGAATTTTTAAATGAAAGATTTTTCAAAGGCTGGATTGTCTTTTAGGGGGTTTTTATGGACATTGTTCTCGACAACTTTCAAAACGTATCCGATATAGAAAGATATGCAGTATGGCCTAACAAAACACAAAGTTACACTCAAGGATGAAAAATCTTTTCAAGCAAGACTTATCAAATACTGCAATTGATTTGCATTTAAAAGCAGTATTTGTCAACGCTAAAATAATATGCTAGCAAAATATGAATAATACAAGTAACAGTCCAGTCAGTGATGCCAACTTAGGGTAATTTACCCTAGATTTAGGGTAAAAATCATCCCGCAGGGTAATTTTCAGGGTATAAATTTTCCTAGGGTATTTTTTAGGGTAATTTATTTACTTGGGGTTGTTTTTGGAGTAAGGAAGTAGTAGCTAGTAGATTTTTTTTTATGTCAACAAACATTGTAACTCTAAAAGAAATAGGCTTTCTCTGCCCATGATACAGAGTATAATGACTGTAAGGTATAACGTAAAGATATTTCACAAATCTTGTGTTAACTTCACTCCTACAAAAACAATGTTAGACAAATTTAATAATAACATGTATGAGTATCACAAAAATGATAGTGATACAGCAGAGGAGACTTTCATTGTTATGTGCGAATAATATTATTAAAAATAATTATTATTGTTTTATTTGTAACAATATATGGAATTTTTATTTAGGGTATTTTTTCAAAATTGTAAAGAATCTAGGGTAAATTGAGACGAAACCTGGGGTAATCTGAAAATTTGACCTGGCAACACTGAGTCCAGTATATCCATATTTCAATTATTTTATAACACAGCTGAATAATGGAGTTTGGAAGTTTACTTGGGCATTTATTGCTAACAGGTTATTACAGCATCAATCGAAGCTGAATTCTCTGAGAATATAGAATTCAAACAAAAGGGAGAAACTAAACTAAACAAGTCAAACTAAATACTCGAATTTTTAAATGAAAGTTTTTTCAAAGGCTGGATTGTCTTTTACGGGGTTTTTATGGACATTGTTCTCGACAACTTACACAACGTATCCGATATAGAAATATATGCAGTATGGCCTAACAAAACACAAAGTTACACTCAAGGATGAAAAATCTTTTCAAGCAAGACTTATCAAATACTGCAATTGATTTGCATTTAAAAGCAGTATTTGTCAACGCTAAAATAATATGCTAGCAAAATATGAATAATACAAGTAACAGTCCAGTATATCCATATTTCAATTATTTTATAACACAGCTGAATAATGGAGTTTGGAAGTTTACTTGGGCATTTATTGCTAACAGGTTATTACAGCATCAATCGAAGCTGAATTCTCTGAGAATATAGAATTCTTATCATAATCAAACAAAAGGGAGAAACTAAACTAAACAAGTCAAACTAAATACTCGAATTTTTAAATGAAAGTTTTTTCAAAGGCTGGATTGTCTTTTACGGGGTTTTTATGGACATTGTTCTCGACAACTTACACAACGTATCCGATATAGAAATATATGCAGTATGGCCTAACAAAACACAAAGTTACACTCAAGGATGAAAAATCTTTTCAAGCAAGACTTATCAAATACTGCAATTGATTTGCATTTAAAAGCAGTATTTGTCAACGCTAAAATAATATGCTAGCAAAATATGAATAATACAAGTAACAGTCCAGTATATCCATATTTCAATTATTTTATAACACAGCTGAATAATGGAGTTTGGAAGTTTACTTGGGCATTTATTGCTAACAGGTTATTACAGCATCAATCGAAGCTGAATTCTATGAGAATATAGAATTCTTATCATAATCAAACAAAAGGGAGAAACTAAACTAAACAAGTCAAACTAAATACTCGATTTTTGAAATGAAAGTTTTTTCAAAGGCTGGATTGTCTTTTACGGGGTTTTTATGGACATTGTTCTCGACAACTTTCACAACGTATCCAATATAGAAAGATATGCAGTATGGCCTAACAAAACACAAAGTTACACTCAAGGATGAAAAATCTTTTCAAGCAAGACTTATCAAATACTGCAATTGATTTGCATTTAAAAGCAGTATTTGTCAACGCTAAAATAATATGCTAGCAAAGTATGAATAATACAAGTAACAGTCCAGTATATCCATATTTCAATTATTTTATAACACAGCTGAATAATGGAGTTTGGAAGTTTACTTGGGCATTTATTGCTAACAGGTTATTACAGCATCAATCGAAGCTGAATTCTCTGAGAATATAGAATTCAAACAAAAGGGAGAAACTAAACTAAACAAGTCAAACTAAATACTCGAATTTTTAAATGAAAGTTTTTTCAAAGGCTGGATTGTCTTTTAGGGGGTTTTTATGGACATTGTTCTCGACAACTTTCAAAACGTATCCGATATAGAAAGATATGCAGTATGGCCTAACAAAACACAAAGTTACACTCAAGGATGAAAAATCTTTTCAAGCAAGACTTATCAAATACTGCAATTGATTTGCATTTAAAAGCAGTATTTGTCAACGCTAAAATAATATGCTAGCAAAATATGAATAATACAAGTAACAGTCCAGTATATCCATATTTCAATTATTTTATAACACAGCTGAATAATGGAGTTTGGAAGTTTACTTGGGCATTTATTGCTAACAGGTTATTACAGCATCAATCGAAGCTGAATTCTCTGAGAATATAGAATTCAAACAAAAGGGAGAAACTAAACTAAACAAGTCAAACTAAATACTCGAATTTTTAAATGAAAGTTTTTTCAAAGGCTGGATTGTCTTTTACGGGGTTTTTATGGACATTGTTCTCGACAACTTACACAACGTATCCGATATAGAAATATATGCAGTATGGCCTAACAAAACACAAAGTTACACTCAAGGATGAAAAATCTTTTCAAGCAAGACTTATCAAATACTGCAATTGATTTGCATTTAAAAGCAGTATTTGTCAACGCTAAAATAATATGCTAGCAAAATATGAATAATACAAGTAACAGTCCAGTATATCCATATTTCAATTATTTTATAACACAGCTGAATAATGGAGTTTGGAAGTTTACTTGGGCATTTATTGCTAACAGGTTATAACAGCATCAATCGAAGCTGAATTCTCTGAGAATATAGAATTCTTATCATAATCAAACAAAAGGGAGAAACTAAACTAAACAAGTCAAACTAAATACTCGATTTTTGAAATGAAAGTTTTTTCAAAGGCTGGATTGTCTTTTACGGGGTTTTTATGGACATTGTTCTCGACAACTTTCACAACGTATCCAATATAGAAAGATATGCAGTATGGCCTAACAAAACACAAAGTTACACTCAAGGATGAAAAATCTTTTCAAGCAAGACTTATCAAATACTGCAATTGATTTGCATTTAAAAGCAGTATTTGTCAACGCTAAAATAATATGCTAGCAAAATATGAATAATACAAGTAACAGTCCAGTATATCCATATTTCAATTATTTTATAACACAGCTGAATAATGGAGTTTGGAAGTTTACTTGGGCATTTATTGCTGACAGGTTATTACAGCATCAATCGAAGCTGAATTCTCTGAGAATATAGAATTCTTATCATAATCAAACAAAAGGGAGAAACTAAACTAAACAAGTCAAAATAAACACTCGAATTTTTAAATGAAAGTTTTTTCAAAGGCTGAATTTTTCAAGGATAGATAGTCTTTTACGGGGGTTTTATGGACATCGTTCTCGACAACTTTTACAACGTATCCGATATAGAAAGATATGCAGTATGGCCTATCAAAACACAAAGTAACACTCAAGGATGAAAATCTTTTCAAGTAAGACTTTTCAAATACTGCAATTGATTTGCATTTAAAAGCAGTATTTGTCAACGCTAAAATAATATGCTAGCAAAATGTGAATGATACAAGTAACAGTCCAGCATATCCATATTTCAGTTATTTTATAACACAGCTGAATAATGGAGTTTGGAAGTTTACTTGGGAATTTATTGCTAACCAATCGAAGCTGAATTCTCTGAGAATATAGAATTCTTATCATAATCAAACAAGAGGGAGAAACTAAACTAAAGAAGTCAAACTAAACACTCGAATTTTTAAATGAATGTTTTTTCAAAGGCTGTACGGGGTTTTTATGGACATTGTTCTCGACAACTTTCACAATGGATCAGATATAGAAAGATATGCAGTATGGCCTAACAAAACACAAAGTTACACTCAAGGATGAAAAATCTTTTCAAGCAAGACTTCTCAAATACTGCAATTGATTTGCATTTAAAAGCAGTATTTGCCAACGCTAAAATAATATGCTAGCAAAATATGAATAATACAAGTAACAGTCCAGTATATCCATATTTCAATTATTTTATAACACAGCTGAATAATGGAGTTTGGAAGTTTACTTGGGCATTTATTGCTAACAGGTTATTACAGCATCAATCGAAGCTGAATTCTCTGAGAATATAGAATTCAAACAAAAGGGAGAAACTAAACTAAACAAGTCAAACTAAATACTCGAATTTTTAAATGAAAGTTTTTTCAAAGGCTGGATTGTCTTTTACGGCGTTTTTATGGACATTGTTCTCGACAACTTTCACAACGTATCCGATATAGAAAGATATGCAGTATGGCCTAATAAAACACAAAGTTACACTCAAGGATGAAAAATCTTTTCAAGCAAGACTTCTCAAATACTGCAATTGATTTGCATTTAAAAGCAGTATTTGTCAACGCTAAAATAATATGCTAGCAAAATATGAATAATACAAGTAACAGTCCAGTATATCCATATTTCAATTATTTTATAACACAGCTGAATAATGGAGTTTGGAAGTTTACTTGGGCATTATTGCTAACAGGTTATTACAGCATCAATCGAAGCTGAATTCTCTGAGAATATAGAATTCTTATCATAATCAAAAAAAAGGGAGAAACTAAACTAAACAAGTCAAACTAAATACTCGAATATTTAAATGAAAGTTTTTTCAAAGGCTGGATTGTCTTTTACGGGGTTTTTATGGACATTGTTCTCGACAACTTTCACAACGTATCCGATATAGAAAGATATGCAGTATGGCCTAACAAAACACAAAGTTACACTCAAGGATGAAAAATCTTTTCAAGCAAGACTTATCAAATACTGCAATTGATTTGCATTTAAAAGCAGTATTTGTCGACGCTAAAATAATATGCTAGCAAAATATGAATAATACAAGTAACAGTCCAGTATATCCATATTTCAATTATTTTATAACACAGCTGAATAATGGAGTTTGGAAGTTTACTTGGGCATTTATTGCTAACAGGTTATTACAGCATCAATCGAAGCTGAATTCTCTGAGAATATAGAATTCTTATCATAATCAAACAAAAGGAAGAAACTAAACTAAACAAGTCAAACTAAATACTCGAATTTTTAAATGAAAGTTTTTTCAAAGGCTGGATTGTCTTTTACGGGGTTTTTATGGACATTGTTCTCGACAACTTTCACAACGTATCCGATATAGAAAGATATGCAGTATGGCCTAACAAAACACAAAGTTACACTCAAGGATGAAAAATCTTTTCAAGCAAGACTTATCAAATACTGCAATTGATTTGCATTTAAAAGCAGTATTTGTCAACGCTAAAATAATATGCTAGCAAAATGTGAATGATACAAGTAACAGTCCAGCATATCCATATTTCAGTTATTTTATAACACAGCTGAATAATGGAGTTTGGAAGTTTACTTGGGCATTTATTGCTGACAGGTTATTACAGCATCAATCGAAGCTGAATTCTCTGAGAATATAGAATTCTTATCATAATCAAACAAAAGGGAGAAACTAAACTAAACAAGTCAAAATAAACACTCGAATTTTTAAATGAAAGTTCTTTCAAAGGCTGAATTTTTCAAGGATAGATAGTCTTTTACGGGGGTTTTATGGACATCGTTCTCGACAACTTTCACAACGTATCCGATATAGAAAGATATGCATGCAGTATGGCCTAACAAAACACAAAGTTACACTCAAGGATGAAAAATCTTTTCAAGCAAGACTTCTCAAATACTGCAATTGATTTGCATTTAAAAGCAGTATTTGCCAACGCTAAAATAATATGCTAGCAAAATATGAATAATACAAGTAACAGTCCAGTATATCCATATTTCAATTATTTTATAACACAGCTGAATAATGGAGTTTGGAAGTTTACTTGGGCATTTATTGCTAACAGGTTATTACAGCATCAATCGAAGCTGAATTCTCTGAGAATATAGAATTCAAACAAAAGGGAGAAACTAAACTAAACAAGTCAAACTAAATACTCGAATTTTTAAATGAAAGTTTTTTCAAAGGCTGGATTGTCTTTTACGGCGTTTTTATGGACATTGTTCTCGACAACTTTCACAACGTATCCGATATAGAAAGATATGCAGTATGGCCTAATAAAACACAAAGTTACACTCAAGGATGAAAAATCTTTTCAAGCAAGACTTCTCAAATACTGCAATTGATTTGCATTTAAAAGCAGTATTTGTCAACGCTAAAATAATATGCTAGCAAAATGTGAATGATACAAGTAACAGTCCAGCATATCCATATTTCAGTTATTTTATAACACAGCTGAATAATGGAGTTTGGAAGTTTACTTGGGAATTTATTGCTAACCAATCGAAGCTGAATTCTCTGAGAATATAGAATTCTTATCATAATCAAACAAGAGGGAGAAACTAAACTAAAGAAGTCAAACTAAACACTCGAATTTTTAAATGAATGTTTTTTCAAAGGCTGTACGGGGTTTTTATGGACATTGTTCTCGACAACTTTCACAATGGATCAGATATAGAAAGATATGCAGTATGGCCTAACAAAACACAAAGTTACACTCAAGGATGAAAAATCTTTTCAAGCAAGACTTCTCAAATACTGCAATTGATTTGCATTTAAAAGCAGTATTTGCCAACGCTAAAATAATATGCTAGCAAAATATGAATAATACAAGTAACAGTCCAGTATATCCATATTTCAATTATTTTATAACACAGCTGAATAATGGAGTTTGGAAGTTTACTTGGGCATTTATTGCTAACAGGTTATTACAGCATCAATCGAAGCTGAATTCTCTGAGAATATAGAATTCAAACAAAAGGGAGAAACTAAACTAAACAAGTCAAACTAAATACTCGAATTTTTAAATGAAAGTTTTTTCAAAGGCTGGATTGTCTTTTACGGCGTTTTTATGGACATTGTTCTCGACAACTTTCACAACGTATCCGATATAGAAAGATATGCAGTATGGCCTAATAAAACACAAAGTTACACTCAAGGATGAAAAATCTTTTCAAGCAAGACTTCTCAAATACTGCAATTGATTTGCATTTAAAAGCAGTATTTGTCAACGCTAAAATAATATGCTAGCAAAATATGAATAATACAAGTAACAGTCCAGTATATCCATATTTCAATTATTTTATAACACAGCTGAATAATGGAGTTTGGAAGTTTACTTGGGCATTATTGCTAACAGGTTATTACAGCATCAATCGAAGCTGAATTCTCTGAGAATATAGAATTCTTATCATAATCAAAAAAAAGGGAGAAACTAAACTAAACAAGTCAAACTAAATACTCGAATTTTTAAATGAAAGTTTTTTCAAAGGCTGGATTGTCTTTTACGGGGTTTTTATGGACATTGTTCTCGACAACTTTCACAACGTATCCGATATAGAAAGATATGCAGTATGGCCTAACAAAACACAAAGTTACACTCAAGGATGAAAAATCTTTTCAAGCAAGACTTATCAAATACTGCAATTGATTTGCATTTAAAAGCAGTATTTGTCGACGCTAAAATAATATGCTAGCAAAATATGAATAATACAAGTAACAGTCCAGTATATCCATATTTCAATTATTTTATAACACAGCTGAATAATGGAGTTTGGAAGTTTACTTGGGCATTTATTGCTAACAGGTTATTACAGCATCAATCGAAGCTGAATTCTCTGAGAATATAGAATTCTTATCATAATCAAACAAAAGGAAGAAACTAAACTAAACAAGTCAAACTAAATACTCGAATTTTTAAATGAAAGTTTTTTCAAAGGCTGGATTGTCTTTTACGGGGTTTTTATGGACATTGTTCTCGACAACTTTCACAACGTATCCGATATAGAAAGATATGCAGTATGGCCTAACAAAACACAAAGTTACACTCAAGGATGAAAAATCTTTTCAAGCAAGACTTATCAAATACTGCAATTGATTTGCATTTAAAAGCAGTATTTGTCAACGCTAAAATAATATGCTAGCAAAATGTGAATGATACAAGTAACAGTCCAGCATATCCATATTTCAGTTATTTTATAACACAGCTGAATAATGGAGTTTGGAAGTTTACTTGGGCATTTATTGCTGACAGGTTATTACAGCATCAATCGAAGCTGAATTCTCTGAGAATATAGAATTCTTATCATAATCAAACAAAAGGGAGAAACTAAACTAAACAAGTCAAAATAAACACTCGAATTTTTAAATGAAAGTTCTTTCAAAGGCTGAATTTTTCAAGGATAGATAGTCTTTTACGGGGGTTTTATGGACATCGTTCTCGACAACTTTCACAACGTATCCGATATAGAAAGATATGCATGCAGTATGGCCTAACAAAACACAAAGTTACACTCAAGGATGAAAAATCTTTTCAAGCAAGACTTCTCAAATACTGCAATTGATTTGCATTTAAAAGCAGTATTTGCCAACGCTAAAATAATATGCTAGCAAAATATGAATAATACAAGTAACAGTCCAGTATATCCATATTTCAATTATTTTATAACACAGCTGAATAATGGAGTTTGGAAGTTTACTTGGGCATTTATTGCTAACAGGTTATTACAGCATCAATCGAAGCTGAATTCTCTGAGAATATAGAATTCAAACAAAAGGGAGAAACTAAACTAAACAAGTCAAACTAAATACTCGAATTTTTAAATGAAAGTTTTTTCAAAGGCTGGATTGTCTTTTACGGCGTTTTTATGGACATTGTTCTCGACAACTTTCACAACGTATCCGATATAGAAAGATATGCAGTATGGCCTAATAAAACACAAAGTTACACTCAAGGATGAAAAATCTTTTCAAGCAAGACTTCTCAAATACTGCAATTGATTTGCATTTAAAAGCAGTATTTGTCAACGCTAAAATAATATGCTAGCAAAATGTGAATGATACAAGTAACAGTCCAGCATATCCATATTTCAGTTATTTTATAACACAGCTGAATAATGGAGTTTGGAAGTTTACTTGGGCATTTATTGCTAACCAATCGAAGCTGAATTCTCTGAGAATATAGAATTCTTATCATAATCAAACAAAAGGGAGAAACTAAACTAAAGAAGTCAAACTAAACACTCGAATTTTTAAATGAATGTTTTTTCAAAAGCTGTACGGGGTTTTTATGGACATTGTTCTCGACAACTTTCACAATGAATCAGATATAGAAAGATATGCAGTATGGCCTAAAAAAACACAAAGTTACACTCAAGGATGAAAAATCTTTTCAAGCAAGACTTCTCAAATACTGCAATTGATTTGCATTTAAAAGCAGTATTTGCCAATGCTAAAATAATATGCTAGCAAAATATGAATAATACAAGTAACAGTCCAGTATATCCATATTTCAATTATTTTATAACACAGCTGAATAATGGAGTTTGGAAGTTTACTTGGGCATTTATTGCTAACAGGTTATTACAGCATCAATCGAAGCTGAATTCTCTGAGAATATAGAATTCAAACAAAAGGGAGAAACTAAACTAAACAAGTCAAACTAAATACTCGAATTTTTAAATGAAAGTTTTTTCAAAGGCTGGATTGTCTTTTACGGGGTTTTTATGGACATTGTTCTCGACAACTTACACAACGTATCCGATATAGAAATATATGCAGTATGGCCTAACAAAACACAAAGTTACACTCAAGGATGAAAAATCTTTTCAAGCAAGACTTATCAAATACTGCAATTGATTTGCATTTAAAAGCAGTATTTGTCAACGCTAAAATAATATGCTAGCAAAATATGAATAATACAAGTAACAGTCCAGTATATCCATATTTCAATTATTTTATAACACAGCTGAATAATGGAGTTTGGAAGTTTACTTGGGCATTTATTGCTAACAGGTTATTACAGCATCAATCGAAGCTGAATTCTCTGAGAATATAGAATTCTTATCATAATCAAACAAAAGGGAGAAACTAAACTAAACAAGTCAAAATAAACACTCGAATTTTTAAATGAAAGTTTTTTCAAAGGCTGAATTTTTCAAGGATAGATAGTCTTTTACGGGGGTTTTATGAACATCGTTCTCGACAACTTTCACAACGTATCCGATATAGAAAGATATGCAGTATGGCCTAACAAAACACAAAGTTACACTCAAGGATGAAAATCTTTTCAAGCAAGACTTTTCAAATACTGCAATTGATTTGCATTTAAAAGCAGTATTTGTCAACGCTAAAATAATATGCTAGCAAAATGTGAATGATACAAGTAACAGTCCAGCATATCCATATTTCAGTTATTTTATAACACAGCTGAATAATGGAGTTTGGAAGTTTACTTGGGCATTTATTGCTAACCAATCGAAGCTGAATTCTCTTGAGAATATAGAATTCTTATCATAATCAAACAAAAAGGAGAAACTAAACTAAACAAGTCAAAATAAACACTCGAATTTTTAAATGAAAGTTTTTTCAAAGGCTGAATTTTTCAAGGATAGATAGTCTTTTACGGGGGTTTTATGGACATCGTTCTCGACAACTTTCACAACGTATCCGATATAGAAAGATATGCAGTATGGCCTAACAAAACACAAAGTTACACTCAAGGATGAAAATCTTTTCCAGCAAGACTTTTCAAATACTGCAATTGATTTGCATTTAAAAGCAGTATTTGTCAACGCTAAAATAATATGCTAGCAAAATGTGAATGATACAAGTAACAGTCCAGCATATCCATATTTCAGTTATTTTATAACACAGCTGAATAATGGAGTTTGGAAGTTTACTTGGGCATTTATTGCTAACAGGTTATTACAGCATCAATCGAAGCTGAATTCTCTGAGAATATAGAATTCAAACAAAAGGGAGAAACTAAACTAAACAAGTCAAACTAAATACTCGAATTTTTAAATGAAAGTTTTTTCAAAGGCTGGATTGTCTTTTACGGGGTTTTTATGGACATTGTTCTCGACAACTTTCACAACGTATCCGATATAGAAAGATATACAGTATGGCCTAACAAAACACAAAGTTACACTCAAGGATGAAAAATATTTTCAAGCAAGACTTATCAAATACTGCAATTGATTTGCATTTAAAAGCAGTATTTGTCAACGCTAAAATAATATGCTAGCAAAATGTGAATGATACAAGTAACAGTCCAGCATATCCATATTTCAGTTATTTTATAACACAGCTGAATAATGGAGTTTGGAAGTTTACTTGGGCATTTATTGCTGACAGGTTATTACAGCATCAATCGAAGCTGAATTCTCTGAGAATATAGAATTCTTATCATAATCAAACAAAAGGGAGAAACTAAACTAAACAAGTCAAAATAAACACTCGAATTTTTAAATGAAAGTTTTTTCAAAGGCTGAATTTTTCAAGGATAGATAGTCTTTTACGGGGGTTTTATGGACATCGTTCTCGACAACTTTCACAACGTATCCGATATAGAAAGATATGCAGTATGGCCTAACAAAACACAAAGTTACACTCAAGGATGAAAATCTTTTCAAGCAAGACTTTTCAAATACTGCAATTGATTTGCATTTAAAAGCAGTATTTGTCAACGCTAAAATAATATGCTAGCAAAATGTGAATGATACAAGTAACAGTCCAGCATATCCATATTTCAGTTATTTTATAACACAGCTGAATAATGGAGTTTGGAAAGTTTACTTGGGCATTTATTGCTAACCAATCGAAGCTGAATTCTCTGAGAATATAGAATTCTTATCATAATCAAACAAAAGGGAGAAACTAAACTAAAGAAGTCAAACTAAACACTCGAATTTTTAAATGAATGTTTTTTTCAAAGGCTGTACGGGGTTTTTATGGACATTGTTCTCGACAACTTTCACAATGAATCAGATATAGAAAGATATGCAGTATGGCCTAAAAAAACACAAAGTTACACTCAAGGATGAAAAATCTTTTCAAGCAAGACTTCTCAAATACTGCAATTGATTTGCATTTAAAAGCAGTATTTGCCAACGCTAAAATAATATGCTAGCAAAATATGAATAATACAAGTAACAGTCCAGTATATCCATATTTCAATTATTTTATAACACAGCTGAATAATGGAGTTTGGAAGTTTACTTGGGCATTTATTGCTAACAGGTTATTAC
>CATKWH010000027.1:0-55000 GCA_949825045.1 Argyresthia goedartella | reverse complement strand
ATTTACGTTTATAACTATCTTCTTACAGTACTCTAAAAATGAATCTTTATGCGTGCCACTTATTATTTTCGCGAAATTTCCACTCTCGATTTTTTCATTTATCTCCTGCTCTACCTCAAACCTTTCTTTGGCAAATATTGGGCATTCGGCTATGATGTGGGGGACTGTTTCGCTCACGGCTGGGTCGCAGGCGCACGATGGGCTATCCTTACGCTTGAAACGGTGTAGGTATTCGGAAAACCCACCATGCCCTGTGAAAAGTTGTGTTGTGATGTATGATTGTACAATATTTCGTGCTGTTTTGTACGCCGCTGATGCATCAGGGAAAAACAGCTTGGTAATTGCAGCCGTTTTCCCGCCTTTATATCTCCTGTTCCATTCGGCAATTGTTTCTAGTCTGTTCATACGCTTGACGAATGAAACAGGACATAGGTCGTATTGTGGCCGGGTTTTTGACCTGAGAGCAGCATCTTTTGCGAGCTGATCGGCTCTCTCATTTCCTTCCAGTCCTGCATGGGCTTTGATCCAGAACAGAGAAACACACTTGTTCTGGCGTCTACAAAGTGTCAATTTTTCTCTAATTTCAACTGCTAGGGGATGAGTAGAACCGACGTTTGTTGCCGTTTGGAGAGCCGTCATCGAGTCGCTGCAGATACCCACTGTGGTGCACGACGGGTGCTTGAGCACTTCTCTAACCGCTTGACAGAGCGCCAGGAGTTCTGCCTGGTAGACAGTGCAGTAAGGCGATAACTTAAGCTTCAAGAATCGGATCTCTGTTTCGCCTCTCCACAGGGACAGCGCCGCACCCACTTTACCCTCAATCTTGCTGCCATCGGTGAATATGCAAATTTCGAAATTCGAGATTGCCTTATATTGTTCCTCGTCCGCCAAGATGCCGAACTCGAGGCTCGTTTACTCGGCGGGGTGTGGGAAATCTATTTTGCGAGCCATCCGCTCCACCCCCCCGTCACCCAGCGCCGGCTTGGGAATGCCTCACGAATTCGGAGATCGAGAGGGAGTATTCCTGCCAACACCAGGGCTGAGTCCAGGGACACAGTGCGGTAAGCTCTGCACATTTTTTGAGCAAATCCTCTCTGCACCACACTCAACTGCTTGCGGATACCCAATTTATTAGCGGTTGGCGCCCACGCACTCGCAGCATACAGCAGCACAGGCTCGATTGCTGCTGTGTAAATCAACCTAACCACCTCCGGGTGTAAACCCTAGCTGACATGAGCTGCTCTCGCCAATTGTTTATAAATGGATATTGCTCTTTTGCAGGCTAGGGTTACATGTTTGTTAAAAGTGAGCTTATCATCAATGGTGAGACCAAGTAGTTTGATTTCTCGAGACAGGCCGATCCCGACCCCGCCCATGCTCAAACGTGGTGTGTCGTACTTTAACCTTCTGGTTACCACCATCGCACAGGTTTTGTGCGGTGCAAACTTCATACGGTTTCTGACACCCCACGCTCGAACATGCTCAAGAGTGAGATTTGCCTCTCAATCTCAAGCGCTGTATTCCCGTCGAACACCAAGACGATATCATCGGCGAATGCTTGGCAGTAGATGCCTCTTTCTTCTAACTGCCGAAGGAGTGGGTCCAACAAAAGGTTCCAGAGGATTGGCCCACCTATGGAGCCCTGAACGCAACCTTTACTCGTACCCATACAGTGTTCCTGTCCAGCATATTTAACTCTCACCGATCTGTCTTCAAGATAGCTACCGATTACTCGCCTCAAGTTCACTGGGCAGTCCACCTCTGCCAGACGCACTTTTATGGCTGGCCACCAGGCACTATCAAAAGCCCCCTCTATATCCAGTGACACAACTGTAAGTATTTTCTTTTGGTCTAAATTCATACGGATGTACTGAATTAGGGTGTAGAGGGAGTCTTCAGTGCTTTTCTGGGGCATAAATCCATATTGGTGTGGGCTAATGGTAGGCAAAACGTAATACTTGAGGCGAGCAACCAGCATCTTTTCGTAGATCTTTCCTAGCACAGGCAAAAGTTCGATCGGTCGATACGATTTAGGTACGGAGTAAGTTTCTTTATTTGGTTTTCTCAAAACCACTACCGTTGCCTCCTTCCATACTTTTGGGAAGTAGTGGCAAGCCAAACACTTGTTCAATAGTGCCAAAAAGTATTCGGTATCGCATTTTATTGCATGGACGCATATATCAGCTGTAAATCCATCAGCTCCCGGAGCCTTCTTTGGATTAAAGGACTCTGCTGCATGGTTCAGTTCCCTTACGGTAAACGGTGGGTCATGATGCTCAGCATGACTCCACGCGTTTACTTGGTCAGCTACTGCTCTTACTTGTTGATGTTCCAAGCTGTCGTCCTCTTGTTTGTCCTCAGGGTAAAAGGTCTCGGCCAGTAGTCGTGCCGATTCCCTGGCGTCTAGTATTTGCCCATTCTTCTCAAGTGGAATATCTTCTTCCCTCTTTGCGGTTCTTCTTATTATTCTGTATATTCCTTCCCAAACACCCTCCTTATCCTGTTTACCACAAAACTCCTTCCAGCTCTCAGTTTGAGCTTTCTTTTCTGCTAACTCATATTCTTCTTTCTTTTTCAAGTACAGGCCAACCACAGTATCTCTTCGGACCGGTGCTGCATTTTTTATCCTTCGTCTTCTGGTGTTGACTTCCCTTTTCATCTCAGCAAGCTCCTGAGACCACCACGGTATTGTAAGTGTTTCTGTGTGTTTCTTAGTAGGTATTGTTTGTGTACTTGTTTGTGTAATGGCTTTTGAGTATGTGTCTATTGTTATCTCTAGCTGTTGAACAGATGTGATTAGTTCTATTTCTTGTGTAGTAAGTTTGTTGCTATGCATAATTTGAGACAGTTTCTCATGAAACTGGCTCCAATTAGCTTTTCGTGTGTTGTATATTCTTGTTGTCCGTTTTATATTTGTGCCTTTTGATTTCTCCAGGTTTATGTTAAATTGAATACCGTTGTGGTCGGAGCTTGTAAGACCTTCCTCTGTATGCCAATCGCTCACCAGATTAAGCATATCCATTGAACAAGCCGTCACATCAACATAGCTTGTGTATCGCTTGCCTCCCCTAATGGTATCGAAGGTTGGGGCATCCCCTGTATTCAAAATGTGGAAGCCAAGTTCATCGATAGCTCCACACATTAGCTCTCCTCTTACGTCCTCAAATGGGCTACCCCACCAAGTACTCTTTGCATTAGCATCCCCACCAATGATCAGTCTGTTTGGTCCTGTTTCACGTTTGATCATTTTGATCTGCTCCAAGTATGGCTCTATGGGCTTTTTGTCTTCAAAATAATAGGATACCAAAGTGACTCTCCAAGATTTGGTTTGGATTCCTACTACTACGATATTGTGAGTGGTGAGTTGCGGGTATTGTATTATATCGAGATCTTTGTCTAATACGGCTACTGCTGCTTTCACAACCCCGTCTCCTCCACTAGAACCTTGAAATATTCTGACTCCTCGGTAATCCTTTACTCTTCCTATGGCACCTATGTAGGGCTCCTGGAGCAGAGCAATTGATATTTTTTTGGTAGTCGCTTCGAGTAGGAGTTCGTTTGTGGACAGTCGGCTCCGCTGAAGATTTGCCTGGAGGATTTTATACTGTTTGTTCTCGTAGACCACTTTAGCAATACGCTACGGAGGCTCGCGCCAGTAATTCCCATTTCCTCCTTATGGGACATTCATTACTAAAAGCATTGTGTTGAGTGTTCTCTATTTAGGTTAGGTTAGGTTAGGTAAGGTTTTTTTTTTTTCTGGACACGGTGAAAATCCTCATGGACGCCAGGGAAGGGAGGCCCTGGCAGTGTCGGACTTTTACCGACTAAAAACACCGTATGCCCACTTTCTTTTTTTCCACCTCGTGGGTGAGGTGCCTTTATACATCGTTTATTTCTAATTTTTTGGCGTCTCCTTACAATTCATCAAAATTTAAATCCTATCGTACAAACATTTATTACATTCAAATATGAAATTATAATTATAGATATTATCTTTATTATTTTTATACATTTTTATTTCTTTATTATATACAGTATATATATTGTTAGCGGCTTCGGCAGGCAGCCGTGGGGCGGGCAGCAGCGCGCCTATATAAAGCGAGGCGCAGACCGCGTGCGAGGCGAAAGATTTTTACGTTTTGAAGGGAAACCAGAGTAAGATCTCCACCGCCCGCGAGGGCCCCCCGATGACCTGTCCATAGGAGTGGACAGAGGCGCTTCTTCAGGAAGAGATCCGATGATCTGACCCTGACTCCCCACGCCCCAGAATGGGTGCGTGAGATGATAACTTGATTGCGTGCGAGGCACTTGCCCAGTCGTCGTGAAAGATTCAACACCTCGCCATTATTGTTGTCACACTGTCCGATATCTTTATTCGTTTTGATAATTGTTATTAGAGTCCATTTCTGTTCAAATTATAATCAGTCAGTTTCAGTGTGTTTCTTTTTAAAAATCATCTCGGCCTCTGGTTTCTAACATCAGTAGTGGGATACGATTCCTGTGATTCTATCTCACACGCCTACATACATTTTAAATTGTACGAGTGAAAGATGTCGGATTGTGAACAACGTCGTAGCCGCCGTGAAAGTAGTCGTTCACGTGAACGACCTTTTAATGTGAAAAGTGAAAACGATACAAGGAGCATACTCCTGAAGGCCAGTTGCGACAGGAAATGTCTGCGATCTTGGCTCGTCACTGTGCGTTAGAAAAACGCAAAATAGTTGGACCCGTGGCTCAATTCTACCCGTCGATGGCGCCTCCCGCAAACAATTTTGGCGCGCGACCCACTGCCGCCGCCGCCAGCATGGCGTCATGCACCTGAGTTGGCTCGATGCGTGGATCTCCACACTTCCGCACGTGCCTCGAGTCTGCGGGCCTGCTGGGGCTGTGTCGGAAAGTATTCATACAAACGTGAATACTAGCGAGGTATATATGCTGACAAAAATAGTTCGATGGCAGAACAATTTGTGGATGCGATTCGGGCAATTGGTATCTACGATGAGATCTAACCATCATTTTTACATCTATAGTTTTCATAATATTGAGGATTTGTGTGAGAAGGTAGATCGCGCCTTATCACAAAACAATTGGAGTGACTATGAATGATTTCGGCGATAGTGCAGTGCCTTGTTACTGATCCACACATTAGAATAGCAGCCACAGACACAAAACTACATCCAAGTAACCTAGTAGATTTTTGCTCAATCTATGTCAAGCCTAGGGTGCATAAAAATATTCCGTCTACCGTTCGTACTAGTACGTCACAAAGTATGATCCCCACGAAAGGCAAACCCGTTGCGTTTTGTAGAAAGCGCAAGTTTTGAAGATGATGATTTTCACATGTTGTGGGACAGTCAGGACACAGGCAAGCTTCCTGTAATAGGCAATCTAGGAAGAATACATGGGGAGGTTCGAGTACTTCAATATACAGTGGTTCTAATAATAATGTCCCTTCCTAGCGAAGGATATTGAATGTTTTGGCAGGCATGACTATTAGCGAGGGTCAGGTACGGCCGAGCCATGATAAAGTTGTGATTTTGTTCAGAAAACCGAATGCATTGCTGCACTCACTCGGAAAAGAATTAATTTCAATTAGAGACCGGAATAGCAGGTTTTGCGCGGAGATATGGTGGAGTTTCCTACTACAGTAAGTTATTACAAGGTGTGGAAATAAAGTACGCTGCGAGCTCTGCAGCATTAGAGGCCCTATGTTGTGGGTGTAGGCTTCACTATTGTAACTGACTACATTGAGTCGACAGCGTGCAACAGAGTTGCTCGTTGCCAATCAGCGGCGACAGAATGCGCATGCTAATGAAGGTCGTAAGGAACCTAAGACGTTTTCTAATGGTGACTTTGGTTTTCGTACCTCGAGGCCCTGGCGCCTTTCCAGCCGCTGGCCATGAAGGCGTTCCACTGTCCCATCGACACCTCGCTCAACTACTCGCAGGCCAACAAGCTGGTGCGGGAGCTGAGGCCGCGCGCGCTGGCGCTGCCTGACCAGTACGCGCCGCCTAGCGCCGGGTCGGCGGGCGCAGGCGCGGCGGGCGCAGGCGCAGGCAAGGCGGGCGGCGCACGCGCACACATCGCGGCCGACGTGCCGCTGGTGGTGCTGCGGCGCGGCGGCGTGCGGCGTGCGGCGCCGGGCAGCGCGCGGCACGCTGGCGCCCGAGCTGGCAGCCGACCTGCAGCCGCTGCAGCCGCTCTGTGTCGCCGTGTCGCATAGGGATAACAGAGTGCTGGCAAGCTGGACTCCTGCATGGCCGCTCCTTACGAAACCGTGCAGGGCTGGCTGCCTCACCAACGCTACGAGAGTGAACTGCTGACGGGTACAGCAGCACATGGTGCTGTGGCGTGGCGAGTGGACACCAGACGCCTGCGCAGCTTTCTTCGAGGGCGTCGGCGAGCCGTAGCAGATAGAGGATGCTATGAGTGGGCAGCGGGTGTTCCCGGCTATATGAGACGGTGCAACCGTCTGCAGATACTAATCTGGCGTGACTTTTGTCACGGGGGCTATAGCAAGCGGAAAATTGGGCCTCTGTTATAAGCCTGGAGGCCGTGGGCCTGGAGACTGAGTACCTGGAGGCCGTGGGGCCTGGAGTCTGTGAGCCTGGTTTAGTATAACATTAGCACTCAAATATGTGCTTAAGTTATGCAGTGTTGGCGAGGAGAGTGGTGTCCCGAGACGTGTGCCGCTTTCTTCGAATGTGAGAGCCCATAGATTTTTGATCCATATGGTACTGTGTCACTGTAATAGGAAAGTACATAATTGCAAACTCCCTTAACCTATCTTGTTAATTATCCCTTTCGTAGACTTATTCTCTTACTTATGTGTGACTACAGACTTACTGACTACCTTTATGACAATATGTGGTGATCACTGTGCAATGTGTATCAAAATATCTAGACGGCGATTGGTGATACCTTGGGTGATTTTTATTATGCTGGGCCTTCCCGTGGTATGCACTTTCTGGGTATGCTCAACTTAATGCCTCTACCTCTAAATGCTGTTTTGTTTATTTTGCGGTATGGGATTGCGCTACCTACCGGACCGGTGCGGTCGTTGCATTGAGTGCACCCGTATCCGTCGGTGCTGAACAGTGTTTACGGCAAACTTAGTAGTTGTAAGTCCCACACTGTGTCGGTTACCGGGGTGACAGTTGGGACGCCTTCTGTTCACGTTGATCGAGTCGAGCTCCAACGGGTTGCGACGGTCTACAGCCTGAGCCTCGGCGCGACGGCCCTTGCTGCCTCGCTGCCAGTTCCTGAGCCTCGGTGTGACGGCCCTTGCTGCCTCGCTGCCAGTTCCTGAGCTACGGCGCGACGGCCCAAGCTGCCTCGCTGCCAGTTCCAGAGCCTTGGCGCGACGGCCCTTGCTGCCTCGCTGCCAGTTCCTGAGCCTCGGCGCGACGGCCCTTGCTGCCTCGCTGCCAGTTCCTGAGCCTCGGTGTGACGGCCCTTGCTGCCTCGCTGCCAGTTCCTGAGCTACGGCGCGACGGCCCAAGCTGCCTCGCTGCCAGTTCCAGAGCCTTGGCACGACGGCCCTTGCTGCCTCGCTGCCAGTTCCTGAGCCTCGGCGCGACGGCCCTTGCTGCCTCGCTGCCAGTTCCTGAGCCTCGGTGTGACGGCCCTTGCTGCCTCGCTGCCAGTTCCTGAGCTACGGCGCGACGGCCCAAGCTGCCTCGCTGCTAGTTCCAGAGCCTTGGCGCGACGGCCCTTGCTGCCTCGCTGCCAGTTCCTGAGCCTCGGCGCGACGGCCCTTGCTGCCTCGCTGCCAGTTCCTGAGCCTCGGTGTGACGGCCCTTGCTGCCTCGCTGCCAGTTCCTGAGCCTCGGCGCGACGGCCCTTGCTGCCTCGCTGCCAGTTCCCGATCCACGGCGCGACGGCCCTTGCTGCCTCGCTGCCAGTTCCTGAGCTACGGCGCGACGGACCTCAGCCTCACTTCGGGCGCCACTTCGCACGCTACGCTACTTCTGGTTACCACGTATCACGTAGGAGTGTTATGAATGACATAAAGGAAAGAAGTGTTTGCCAATCTCTGAAGAGTGGTATTTTTAAATGGTGATGATTGCCATAAAGGAAAGGAGTATGTTGCCGATGTCTGAAAAGTGCTATTTTTAAATGGTGTGTTAGAGTGACACTATGAAAGAGTTGAAAGAAGCTGAGTGATAGGGCTATGCTCGCATAATAGGTTCTGATGTCGACTGTGATTTCAGATGACATTAAAGACTTTGGCTGCCAACCAGATGACTCCGGGGCCTGATGAGCTGTCTGCTAACGCCAAGTTGCTTGCCGATGACGACCAGCAGCCTAGTACTTCTTCTGCCAGCATTGCTGTTCCACCGAGCGCCGCCACTGTGCTCGTGCCTCATGAGCTGCAAGACAGCGGTTCACCTTCTATGAGCCGGAGCCAGCATCGCTGCCCTGCCAAGCGCCGCCACTGTGCTTGTGCCCCATGAACCGCAAGACAGCCCTTCACCCCCTACGAGCCTGAGCCAGAATCGCTGTCCTGCCGAGCGCCACTGCTGTGCTTGTGCCCCATGAGCCCCAAGACAGCGCTTCACCTTCTACGAGTTGGAGTTAGCGATCTCAATGCCGATGCCGGAGACTGAACTGAGAGCCTTCTGTCCTCTGTCATTGGTGTTGTGGTGCATGAATGTTGGTCTGTTTGTTCTATCTGGGGCTATTGGTTTGTGATTTGAATAAAATCATAAATGAATTTGCTTCAACTTATCTATTTTCAGTTCATTTATTGTGTGGCTATGGGCAACTAAACAAAACCTTAACAAACTAACACAGGTAAAACTGCTCGCAACCACTGTAATTTGTAACCTTGCGTACATATGTGTGGTTTCAGATCCGACTGATGAAGAAGTTGATCCAAGTGGTGTGCGAGACTTTGATCAACCGGGTCCCTCGTCTGCACCAGGTCAGCCTGGATCAGCATCTGGGCCCTGTTCAACGCCTGATCTGCCTGAGAGTCCTGTCGAGGACGCCAGGGTGTCAGGAGAGGCCGTGTTAGCGGCTTCGGCAGGCAGCGGTGGGGCGGGCAGCAGCGCGCCTATATAAAGCGAGGCGCAGACCGCGTGCGAGGCGGAGTGTCGTCGACCGTCACGTACACGGACCTACACCTCTCGCCGTTCCTCTGCAGTTCGCCCGCCGCTTCGTCGCAAGCGGACGTGCGCAACACGCGCCCGTGCGCGTCGCGATAGTACCGTCGCGAGTGTTTGCACGGAGGGGAATACCTTCTAGGAACGGACGCCGGCTTCGCCTAAGGTCGTACCTGGTCGGTACCCCCTTCGGGCAGCCAACTTGTCCATAGCCCGCCGCTATGGACAAGTTCAAAAGCCCTTCTAAGGGCTACAGTGCCATCGACATTGTAAGTGTTTGTGCTAGTGACAGTGACGATGCCGTGATAGCGAACAGCCCGCCGCTGGGTGAAACCCCGCGCCGGCGCCGAGCGCAGCGATCGGCATCACTAGAAGGCCTGCTCCCTATCTCCACGTCGACGGAGTACGGGTCGCCCGTGGTGCGGCGTCCTGTGTCCCCGAGGGCAGAGCTTGAGCTGGACGAATTATATTTAATTCGGGCCGCTCAAGCCAACCTGTTTTCGGCGGGCCTACTTCGTGCCATGGAGGCATACGTCGCCGCAAGCCGCGCTGCCCTGTCGGGCAAGCCCACGGCTTGTATCGACGCCGAGCTCCTCGACGCGCAATTAGTGGAGCAGGCAAAAACGCGGCCTTTGGTGCTGCCACCAACCCGCGGGACGAGGCGCCCGCGTAGCGAAAGCCCGAGCGACGAGCTGCGTCTCCGAGGAGATGGAAAGCGAGTCCAGCTTGCGGACTCGCCGACCCCGCCACCGACGAACCAGCCGCCGCCGAGGAAGACGGGCCTCGACATGCCGTCGCTGTCGCCCTGGACGGGCGCGCTTCAGGCACCCGCCCCCGTCCCTGGACTGTCCGCCGCCGCGAGTGACTATGAGAGTGCTTCAACACAAACAGGTACGAATGTTTTACCTAATAAGTGCTCTCCTACAGTGTCGTTTGCCGCGGCGGCCGCGACCGCATCTACCGTGTCTGGGGCACCGCGCCCCAGCACCGCGTCCCCCCCCCCCGTTCAGTGAGGCACCCGGTGCCGCCAACCGCGCGTCCGCCCGCCCCGTCGGCGACCACGTCGCGAGTGCCCGCCCGCCCCACGCGCTCCGCCGCAGCGCCCGCGATAGTGCCCGCCCGCCCTACGCGCCCCGCCGCCGCGCCCGCGAACCCGCCCACCGCCGCGACTGTGCCCGCCCGCCCTACGCGCCCCGCCGCTGCGCCTGCGAACCCGCACGCCACCGCACCCGCGATAGGGCCCGCCCGCCCAATGCCGCCCGCCTGCCCAACGCCGCCTGCCATTGCCGCCGCCCAAACCGCAGCCGCGATTGCCACCGCCACCGCCGTCCCGTCGGGAGTCGCTGCGCCACAGCAGCCCCGCCAGCCGCGCTATCCGCCCCTTATTGTGGAGGTCCTACCCAACTGGGCCGACCACTTCAGGGCGATAGCCAGCGAGCTCGGCCGGGCTCCCAGCGCGCGCGCCTACCAAAAGGGTGTGCGCTTTACCCCAACGGCCGAAGACGAATACCGGCTTCTGCAACGTTACCTGTGCAGGCTGGAGAAGGACCACGGTGTGAGGTGGTTCTCATACTCGTTGCCGGCCGACAAGACCCAGAAGGTGGCGATCCGCGGGCTGCCTTCTAACACCGCGCCGGAGGAGATAGTCGCGGCGCTTGCAGAACTCGGTGTGGAGGCCGAGTACTGTAAGCAGATCCGGGCGCGCAAAGAAAGACCCGGCTGCATCTTCTTCGCCAGCCTGAAGAAGAATCCAGACCGTGCCCCCGGCGCTGTGTACGAGATCACGGAGCTCTTGTACATGCCGGGGGTGAAGATCGAGGCCTGGCGCTCGAAGCAGGGCCCGGCCCAGTGCCACAGGTGCCAGCAATTCCGGCACTCGTCGCATATGTGCCACCGCCCCCTAGCGTGCGTACGTTGCGGCGGTCCCCACTCGGCGCGGGAATGCCCCCGCCTGAAAGACCAGCCGCCGAGGTGCGCCAACTGCGGTGGACCGCACACGGCAAATAATGCGACGTGCCCCGTGTTCCGCCAGGAGGCGCGGAACAAGAAGGCCGGCACTGTGGCGCTCACCAACGCGCCCGGGCCCAAGAAGGTGCAGCCTCCCCCTCTGCCTCGTCCCGATCTGCAGGAACCAACGGCGCCCGCCTCGCTTATGGCGCAGGCGAACGACGGAGCCCCCAGGCAGAAGACGAAGCGGGGGGGGAAGAAGAAGAAGAAGGCGACGGCTCCACCTGCCGCCGGCGCCGCGGCGGCTACTCTCACCGCCAGCGAGACTGCGGCCGCCGCTGGCGCCGCCACTCCGGCTGCGGCGATAGGGCAGCAGGACTTGGGGCACCTCACAGCCCTGCTCGCTCTCCTCAGCGACCCCACTGCCCTGGGCAGACTCACCGCTCTGCTCCGCAATGCATGAGGCGCTCAGGGTCGTCCACTGGAACGCGCAGTCGCTGACAGGGAAGAAGCGGCTGCTCCACGTGTTCCTGAGGGACTACCGCGTCGACGTGATGCTCATCAGCGAGACACACCTAGCCGGAAACGACAAGCTGTCGCTGCCCGGCTACTTCGTCTACCGCAAGGACGAGAAGACCTCCAGCGGCCGGACCTTTCGAGGCTTGGCAGTCATCGTCGGCAGGAAGATCGTCCACCAGCTCGTTGACGCCCAGGAGTATACATCCCTGTATGCGTTGGGCGTCGACCTCCAGGTCGCCGGCCAGGAGCTGCGACTGTTCGCCGTGTACAAGCCCCCCAGTACCCCAATCCGCACCTCTGAACTACGGGGGTTGCTACAGTCGCCGCATCCGACACTCGTCGCTGGCGACCTCAACGCCAAGCACACCGTCTGGAACTCCACCAGGGTGTGCCCAGCTGGACGCGCCATCCTTGCCGACTCCGTGAGCCACAACTACGACGTCATCGGTCCCGACGAGCCCACACACTTCGACACGCGGGCCGAATGGGACATCATCGACGTCGTGGTCGTCAGAGGTCTCCGGACACCGCCGAGCCAGGAGGTTCTCCCTGACCTCCCTTCGGACCACAGGCCTGTTCTTCTCGTCCTGGCGGATCTGCCCACCCGGGTATCTCCGCCAGCATCACGTCGCCGCTACCAATGGGGCGCCTTCACCGCCGCCCTAGACCAACCCTCCACCAGTTGCCCCGTCAACCAGCCGGAAGACGTTGACCGCCTGGCATCGCTGCTAACTACCCAGATCCAAGACGCGCTCGACCTATCATCGCACACCGTAGCACGCGGGGGGAAGCCCAACCCTCTTCCTGCTGAGCTACGCGCACTCATCTGCGATAAGCGCTCTCTCCGGAAGCAGTGGCAGCAAACCCGCTGCCCCACGATGAAGACCAGGCTCAACGCCATGACGGCAGAGCTGAAGCGCCAACTTGATCTCCACGCTGAAGAATCTTGGGAACGCCACGTCGAGTCCATGGGCGACCACGTCCCCTCCGTGCATCGCCTATGCCGGGCTTTGTCGACCACTCCTGCTCCTGTTCGACCAATCCTGGGCAGCGACGGCCTACCAAGATTCCGAGCCCAAGACCGTGCGGAGATCTTCGCCGAATGCCTCGAGAAGCAATTCAAGCCGAACCCAACGGATGATGTGGAGCACGTCGCAACAGTCGAGAGACACCTGCGAGAGTACTTCGCCACGCCGATAGCTCCCGAAGAGGACCCCATCGTCGTCACGCCCGGCCAGATTGTGCGTGCATTCCGACGTACCAAGCCCAGGAAAGCCCCGGGCGCAGACCGAATACCCAACACGGCGCTGTTACATTTGCCGCCACGCACTGTGGCGGCCGTTGCGCGCCTGTTTAACGGTATCTTGCGCACGGGTCACTTTCCAACCCAATGGAAGGAGGGCTTGGTTATCATGTTGCCCAAGCCGGGCAAGGACACCAAGCTGCCTGAGAGCTATCGGCCGATCACCCTACTGAGCACCATCTCAAAGGTATTTGAGAAGCTCCTGTTAGCGAAGTTACTGCCCCACATCCAGCCGCGCCCGGAACAGTTCGGCTTCAGGCCCGAGCATTCTACGACGCTTCAGCTCACCAGAGTACTGAATGACATGACGGTCTGTTTGAACAAAAAATAATACACTGTCGCAGTACTTCTGGATATGGAGAAGGCGTTCGACAGAGTATGGCACGAGGGGTTGCTGTACAAGCTGTCGACGTCCCCTGCCCCAAGAAGAACGGTCAAGACAATCGCCTCTTTCCTGAAGAATCGCCGCTTCCGAGTGATGGTGGAAGACGCCGTCTCCGAGGAACATCCCGTCGCAGCCGGCGTCCCCCAGGGCTCTTGCCTGTCTCCCGCCTGCTACGCCCGATACACGGACGACATCCCCGTCGGGCCGGGTGCCCAGCTGGCACTCTTTGCAGACGACGCAGCCTACTATGCGTCGTTGTTCCAGGCTCCGCACGCTGCCATCAAACTGCAGCGCACCCTGGACATCTTGCCCGACTGGCTCGCCAAGTGGCGACTGTCCGTCAATGTTGGGAAAACGCAGGCGCTCATCACAGGCCAGAGTCTCCTTCCGCCATCGCTCCAGCTCCAGAGACAGCACATCGAGTGGTCTTCGCAGGTGAAGAACCTGGGAGTGACCATTGATCGCCGGCTCACCATGAAGCAACACGTCGACAACGTCGTCAGCCAGGTCAAGGTGGCACGCGCCAAGCTGCGTCCACTTTTCGACTCCAGCCTCCCTCTGAGGGCGAAGCTCGGGATCTACAAGACCTACGTGAGATCCCGCCTCACCTACGCGGCTCCGGCATGGTACGCCCTGTGCTCGGAGACGAACAAACGGAGACTCCGAGCTCAAGAGAACCTCTCTCTGCGTACCATCGTATGCGCCCCCCGCTACGTGAGGAACGCGACAATCCAGAGGGACCTAAGATGGGAAACCGTGGACCAGTTTGTCCAGAGGCTGGCGAAGGGCATGTTCGCGCGTGCGGATGCATCACACCTCCCGCACATCGCCGAACTGGCGCCGCACCACGCGCGCCCGCCCGACCGCCGCCGCCTGCCACGCGACTTGGTTGCCTAGCCGGCGATCATTCACTGCATACCAGCGCCACAAGAAGACCACCGCCCGCAGGGGCCATCCGATGACCTGTCCACAGGAGTGGACAGAGGCGATTCTTCGGGAAGAGGTCCGTCGACCTGACCCCGACTCCCCACGCCCCAGAAGGGGTGCGTGAGATGACTATGAAGAAGAGCGTGCGAGGCACTTGCCCAGTCGTCGTGAAAGATTCAACACCTCGCCATTATTGTTATCACACTGTCCGATATCTTTATTCGTTTTGATAATTGTTATTAGAGTCCATTTCTGTTCAAATTATAATCAGTCAGTTTCAGTGTGTTTCTTTTTAAAAATCATCTCGGCCTCTGGTTTCTGTGCAATAAAGAATATATATATATATTTTTTTTTTCCTCTTTTTTTTTTTTTTTGTTATTTGGAGACGCCAGAATCATACAGGTTTGCCCTAAACATTATTAACCCAAACTTAGTATTAACATTATTAACTTAATCCTAAAATATTTACATTGTTGACACCAAGTTGCGTCTATTTAACTTACTTATTACCATAATCAATGACATTGACATTAACAATAACATAAAAATCACTTCAATAAATAAACAGTCAAAATAATTAATCAACAATTCATTCAAAAATTAATAACTAACCAATAATTACTTGGATCGGTGCCCGGATAGAACCTATTTATTTCTTATATTGCATCAAAATCAAATCATCAAAATCAAAATGTATTTATTGAGCCAAAAGAAACATAATTACAAAAACTTTTGTAAATTCTAAACCCCAAACTAATATTAATTGTATCTTGGAGTTTAGTGTTTCCGTTCTGGATGAACTTAATTAAAAATTATGTTGTCACAGTCTATGTAATGCACTTAACAAAACAAGTACCTAATGCCTACTAGATTAAATTAAAAGACAAGCCTAAACAATTATGGCTCACTTTTTAAGTATCTTACTACAAGTATTATATTAAATATATCTGATATAATATTATATGTATATGAGTAATTATTATATTAATAACATCATTATATTATAATAGACATACCTAAATATATATATTATATTATTATAAACTTACATGAATATTTAATTAACTATTAAAATTAGATGAATATAATATTTAACTATACTTAGATACATAGATATTCTTATTTTATTTAGATTCTCGATAATGTATTGTTTCAAGATAGCAAATGTAATATTATTACTTATCAGCACAGAAACTTACTTTGTAAAGCGAAATTGTATGGTCACGGTAATGTAGGGTAGGTTAGAATTAATAAAAGTTTGGCATGGTAACAGAAAGCATAGCAAGTTAACAACCACTGTATGGTGGCCGGGCTATCCCTATGTTCAGGCTTAGTGCTAGGATCAATCCGCACTGGTCAATAAAGAATGGTCAAGAGTCCAATACTAATTGACCCAGTCCGCCTTCACCATGTACCCAGTATAGGGCCAACATACACTGGTCACAGGTTATGGAAAAAACTGTAGCCAGAGACCTATGCTGTAGTAGAAGCGACATAAAGTATGATTAGTTAATAGTTGTTTAGACAATGTAGGTAACACAACTTTATGGGCTTAGTAGCTTTTCGGTCTGATCATAGTCCAGTTCTTGTAAATATTTTTTTAGTATTCTAATGCAAGTAAATTTGTTCAAGCAATGAATATTGATTATTTTGTTTATCTTATTGTAAATAGTTGGCCCAATGTAGTTAATAAACCTTTTGGCAAATGAAGTTCGTATAAAAGGGATTTGGAATATTTTATGCATAAGGCGTCTATTTTTCTTTTTTATTAGATTGGAGGAACTGGTTGAGGAATTTTGATGTTGATGAAGTACAATTGCTTTGATGTAGGATTGGCGTACTGAAAGTATTTGGGACTCATTATATACTTTAGTAGTAGGGTATCTTCGTGGTTTATTTATCATAATTTTTAGTACATATCTCTGGGCTCTTTCAAGGTTCAGAAGGTGGGTTTTATAGGCACCACCCCAGGCTCTGATGCAGTACGTTAACAGAGAATGAGAGAAAGCAAAGTATACGATTTTTAGGGTCCGCAAATCAGTAATATGCCTAAGAGTTTTGATTATATTTACGGTTCTACGCACTCTCCTCACCGTCAAGTTAATGTGGTCAGCCCACGATAGATACCTGTCCACTATAACGCCTAGGTACCGAATTTTCGAGACCCTTTCCAAGTCCTCGCAGTTACAGGCAGATGAAGTCGGATTACAAGAGTGAATCTTTAAGGCAATTTCGTTTTCGCGCAGTTGAGTGGTACACCTTGTACTAAAAGTAATAAATTTGGATTTACTAACATTGAGGGTAAGTAAATTTGCGTCGAGCCAGTTGGCTATAGTGGAAAGGCCAGCGTTAGCTATAGATGCCACATCTTTCCATGTCTTGTGGTGAAACACAATAGCTGTGTCATCGGCAAAAGTAACAATTTTGCAGTTTGTAAGTTCCATTTCACATAACTTATTTATGTAGACTAGGAAAAGGGTTGGACCCAGAACACTGCCCTGTGGGACACCAAAGCTGACTGTCATAAAGTCACTAGTAGTTGAGTCAATTTTAACAGCCTGTGTCCTGTCACTGAGGTAACTTTTTAGTAGTTCTAGAGGTAAACCCCGTATCCCTAAGACGCTAAGTTTCTGTAGGAGGATGGGGATGGAGACAGTGTCGAACGCTTTGGCAAAATCTAGGAATATAGTTGCACATCTTTCGCCTTTGTCGAGTTTGTCGACAATATGTTTAGTTAGAACCGTGACAGCATCTTCCGTAGATTTTTGTTTTCTAAAGCCAAATTGATTATTTGAAAGGTATTTGTTTGACTCTAGATAATTAACTAATCGTTTGTTGATGATTTTTTCAAATAATTTTGATAGAGTTGGCAATAATGAAATGGGCCTATAGTTTCCGACACTGTCTACATCTCCACCCTTGTGTATAGGCCGAATAATAGATTTTTTGAAAACGTCTGGAAATATTCCTGTGGCAATACAGAGGTTAAACACATAAGTCAAAGGTGAAGTTAAAAATGTATTTAAAATTTTAAGAATAGTGGCTGTAATTCCGTCCCATCCGCAAGACGAGCTATTTTTTAGGGATTTTATGAGATTAGAAACTTCAACCTCATCAGTAGGGTAAATGAAAAATGAACTTGTTGGCGTTACTGGTTTAGTATTTGTAGGATTATAAATAATTTGATTTACATTAACATTTTTTGTAGATATTATTTTATTAGCTAAGTTTTTCCCCACATTAGAGAAGAATTCATAACCGCACGATCTCCCTCATGAATGCTGCCAGGACTGGGCGCGTTGTTTTGTCCTGTAGGAGGTTTGGTAGGTTCGACTTAGTTATTTGGCCGCCCATGACCATCTCGGCCTCGAACCTTCTCCTCCCATACAACGGACACTCTATGAAAATGTGCAGCGGGTCCTCATCCGCATCACCACAGGGGCATGTGGGGCTGTCCCTCAGTTTGAACCTATGTAGGTACTGAAGGAACCCGCCATGCCCCGAGAGCGCTTGGGTGAGGAAATTGTCGAGCTGCATATGGAGCATCGTGCGGTGTGCTTGGGCGACATCTGGGAGGAACGCTTTTGTGACTGAAGCGGTGTCTCCGAATTCGTACCGGCTCTGCCATTCGGCAATGGACTCCTGCCGTATCATTCCTTTAGCGAACGATACTGGGTACCGGTCGTAGTCGGCACGCGATTTTTTTGTGGGCCGCACGTTTTGCGAGCTCGTCTGCTCGCTCGTTGCCGGGCGTCCCCACATGCGCCCGTACCCAGAACAGCCGCAGCTCACCACCCACTGCCCTCAACTCTGTGGCAGCGCGACGCGTTGCAAGCGCCAGCGGGTGGGTCACTCGACCGCTCGACAGGAGCTCCAGAGACGACCGCGAGTCACTGAATATGTTAATGACGGACTCTTTGCGATCTCGAGCCCGTTCCACTGCCATTTTGATTGCGTACATATCCGCCTGGAAAACTGTACAGTATGGTTCCAGGCGGAATGTTCTAAAGGCCGCTTCCACCCCATCCTTCCACCAGGTGAAAGCGGCCCCCACCCCGCCCCCAATCTTACTGCCGTCAGTGTAGACTTGGGGGCCGACGATGTTAAGGTGGTCGACAGTGGTGGGCGCAAAATCTTCCAGGCACTCGAATGTCAGTGGTTCGTCTCGCGCTGGATGTGGTGCCTCCGCAAATTGGCCCGCCCCTCTTTGCCTTGTAAAGTTTAACTTGTTCTTTAATTCTGATATCAAGGGGGAGCAGGCCAGCCAGTACCAGTGCTGCATTTAGGGAAATGGTCCTATAACCCTTCACTATCTTCTGGAGGAACCCCCGCTGCACAGAATTGAGCACTTTTTGCGTCATCTGTTTGTCAGCGGCGGCTCCCCAGACACATGCCGCGTAAAGGATTACAGGTACCACTACCGCGACGTAGATTGTCCTGACTACCTCCGGATTCAGCCCCCACGTGGTTTTTGCGGCGCAAGCGAGCTGTCTATATATGTTGGTCGCCTTTTTGCATACGGCTACCACGTGGGAGCCGAACGTAAGTTTACGGTCGATGATGACTCCCAGAAGCTCCTTTACCAGTGCAATCGGTACGCCGCCCATCTGGATGTGGGGGTCGTTATACTTGAGCTTTTTTGTGACGACCATTGCACTGGTTTTATGGGGGGCGAATTTAAGCTTATTTCTAACCCCCCAGGAGAAGACTACTGCCAGGACTCTGTTAGCTTCAGCCTCCAGGGCCACCACCGACTTTCCGGAGAATATCAGGACTACGTCATCTGCAAAGGCCTGGCTATAGACTTGGAGGGTGTCCATCTCATTGAGGAGGGGATTGAGCACCACATTCCACAGGGTGGGTCCAGCTATTGAACCCTGGACACAACCCTTTGTGGTGCTCTTTTCCGCCTCCCCTCCAGCATACTTGATTTCCACCCTCCTTTCCCTAAAGTAGTCTTCTATAATGTTATATAGGTTATCCGGGCACCCCAATTCTAATAGTTGCAGTTTAATAGCCGGCCACCAGGCGTTGTCGAACGCCCCCTCGATGTCGAGAGACACAACTATAACAATATTCTTTCGTTTAACTTCCGCTAGTATGTGTGTCACCGCATCATAGAGGGCGTCTTCAGTGGATCTTTGTGGCATGAAGCCATACTGCCTAGGATTCAATTTGGGCAGTATATGGTACTGGAGTCGCTTTACTACCATTTTCTCCAGCACTTTGCCCAAGACAGAGAGGAGGCCAATCGGTCGGTATGATTTGGGCTGCGCATAATCATCCTTCCCGGGCTTTCTCAACACGCAAATGGCCGCCTCTTTCCATGACCTCGGGAAGCATCCCAGGCTCAGGCATCTGTTCGCCAGAGCCAGGAATACATCCCGGTGCCTCTCGATGGCGGCCACACAAATGTCTGCTGAGAAACCATCTGGGCCCGGGGCCTTTTTTGGGCAAAAGGAACGCACAGCCTTCATCATTTCTGCCTCCTCAAATGGTGGGTCTTGGGCGGCTTCATGATCGCCAGGTGACCGGTCAATAGTTGCCTGCCTTACGAGGAGGTGGTCCTGGTTGTCTGAGGCGTCGTCATCACCCGGGAAGAAAGTGGCCGCCAGGGCTGCAGCCGAGCCTTCGGGGTCTAGGCAGGTCCCGCTCCTGTCTTTGAGCAGCACGTCATCGGGCCTTCGCGTTGTTTTGCGAAGGACCCGATATATACCATCCCAGAGGCTCTCGCGGTCTTGGGCGGCACAGAAGGACTTCCAGCTAGTGATCATCGCTTCTTTGACCGCCCTGCCGTATCTTACGCGAGCCTCCAGGTACTAGTCTACGACGTGTGCTCTTCGGTGAGGAGCGGCGTTTCTAATGTGACCCCTTTTTCGACTCACTTCTATTTTGAGTGAGTCTAGCTCAGCCGTCCACCATGGAAACTTCCTTCCCTTTGCTGGAGAAATTTTTGGTATCGACGCCTCGCATGCCTTGGTAATGCTAAGTTCGAGTTTATCAACCAGGTTTCCAACCTCCTCTGCAGTTTGACATTCCGCGATGGAGGATGCGGAGATAAAATGTTCCGACAGTGCACTTGCAAGGACCTCACCAAAGTGCCCCCAATCTCCTTTCTTTGTGTTATACAGGCGGGTGCCCACAGACCTTGGAGGATCCGGCGCATGACCCAGGAACAGACCGCACGCCACCGCGTTGTGGTCGGAAGAGGTCCAACCACGTTCCACCTCCCAGTCGAATATTTTGTCGACTAGGGATGGACTGAATACGGTGACGTCGACTCTGCTCCTGCACCACCGACCGTCGCGAAGGACTTCGAAAGTTGGTATGTCGCCAATGTTGAGCACGTGGAAGTTCATATCATCGAAGGAGCTACAAGCCTCTCCTCGGGCATTTTCTGTCACACTTCCCCACCAGGGGCTCCAGGCATTAAAGTCCCCTCCGACGATGATATTCCTCGTGCCCAAACGCTCACATATCGCCCGAACCACGCGAAGGTCTGGTTAGGTTAGGTTAGGTTAGGTTAGGTTAGGTTAGGTTAGGTTAGGTTAGGTTTTTTTTTTTTTTTTTTTCTGGACACACGGTGAAAATCCTCATGGACGCCAGGGAAGGGAGGCCCTGGCAGTGTCGGACTCTTACCGACTAAAAACAGCGTATGCCCACTTTCTTTTTTTTCCACCTCGTGGGTGAGGTGCCTTTATACATCGTTTTTTTTTTTTTTGGCTTTAGACTTAGTATTAACATAATTAACTTAATCCTAAAATATTTACATTTTTGTCATTAAGTTGCGTCTATTTAATTTACTTATAAACATAATACAATGACATTGACATTACTAATAACATAAAAATCATTTCAATAAATAAATACTCAAAATAATTAATTTACAATTCATTTAATAATGAACAGTTAGGTTAATTTAATAATTAATAGTTAGGTTAATAAGTTAGGTTAGGTTAGGTTAGGTTAGGTTAGGTTAGGTTAGGTTAGGTTAGGTTAGGTTAGGTTAGGTTAGGTTAGGTTAGGTTAGGTTAGGTTAGGTTAGTTTAGGTTAGGTTAGGTAAGGTAAGGTAAGGTTAGGTTAGGTTAGGTTAGGTTAGGTTAGGTTAGGTTAGGTTAGGTTAGGTTAGGTTAGGTTAGGTTAGGTTAGGTTAGGTTAGGTTAGGTTAGGTTAGGTTAGGTTAGGTTAGGTTAGGTTAGGTTAGGTTAGGTTAGGTTAGGTTAGGTTAGGTTAGGTTAGGTTAGGTTAGGTTAGGTTAGGTTAGGTTAGGTTAGGTTAGGTTTTTTTTTTTTTTTTTTTTTTTGTTTTCTGGACACACGGTGAAAATCCTCATGGACGCCAGGGAAGGGAGGCCCTGGCAGTGTCGGACTCTTACCGACTAAAAACACCGTATGCCCACTTTCTTTTTTTTCCACCTCGTGGTTGAGGTGCCTTTATACATCGTTTATTTATTTTTTTTTTTTTTGGCTTTAAACTTAGTATTAACAAAATTAACTTAATCCTAAAATATTTACATTTTTGACGTTAAGTTGCGTCTATTTAATTTACTCATTAACATAATACAATGACATTGACATTAGCAATAACATAAATATCATTTCAATAAATAAATACTCAAAATAATTAATTCACAATTCATTCAATAATTAATTAATAATTACTTGGATCGGTGCCCGGATAGAACCTATTTATTTCTTATATTGCATAACCGCACGATCTCCCTCATGAATGCCGCCAGGACTGGGCGCGTTGTTTTGTCCTGTAGGAGGTTTGGTAGGTTCGACTTAGTTATTTGGCCGCCCATGACCATCTCGGCCTCGAACCTTCTCCTCCCATACAACGGACACTCTATGAAAATGTGCAGCGGGTCCTCATCCGCATCACCACAGGGGCATGTGGGACTGTCCTTCAGTTTGAACCTATGTAGGTACTGAAGGAACCCGCCATGCCCCGAGAGCGCTTGGGTGAGGAAATTGTCGAGCTGCACATGGAGCATCGTGCGGTGTGCTTGGGCGACATCTGGGAGGAACGCTTTTGTGACTGAAGCGGTGTCTCCGGATTCGTACCGGCTCTGCCATTCGGCAATGGACTCCTGCCGTATCGTTCTTTTAGCGAACGATACTGGGTACCGGTCGTAGTCGGCACGCGTTTTTTTGTGGGCCGCACGTTTTGCGAGCTCGTCTGCTCGCTCGTTGCCGGGCGTCCCCACGTGCGCCCGTACCCAGAACAGCCGCAGCTCACCACCCACTGCCCTCAACTCTGTGGCAGCGCGACGCGTTGCAAGCGCCAGCGGGTGGGTCACTCGACCGCTCGACAGGAGTTCCAGAGACGACCGCGAGTCACTGAATATGTTAATGACGGACTCTTTGCGATCTCGAGCCCGTTCCACTGCCATTTTGATTGCGTACATTTCCGCCTGGAAAACTGTACAGAATGGTTCCAGGCGGAATGTTCTAAAGGCCGCTTCCACCCCATCCTTCCACCAGGTGAAAGCGGCCCCCACCCCGCCCCCAATCTTACTGCCGTCAGTGTAGACTTGGGGGCCGACGATGTTAAGGTGGTCGACAGTGGTGGGCGCAAAGTCTTCCAGGCACTCGAATGTCAGTGGTTCGTCTCGCGCTGGATGTGGTGCCTCCGCAAAGGGGGCGCGTTCCTCTATTTTCCTATCTGACGGGATGTCGTCGGTTAGGTTAGGTTAGGTTAGGTTAGGTTAGGTTAGGTTAGGTTAGGTTAGGTTAGGTTAGGTTAGGTTAGGTTAGGTTGGGTTAGGTTAGGTTAGGTTAGGTTAGGTTAGGTTAGGTTAGGTTAGGTTAGGTTAGGTTAGGTTAGGTTAGGTTAGGTTAGGTTAGGTTAGGTTAGGTTAGGTTAGGTTAGGTTAGGTTAGGTTAGGTTAGGTTAGGTTAGGTTAGGTTAGGTTAGGTTAGGTTAGGTTAGGTTAGGTTAGGTTAGGTTAGGTTAGGTTAGGTTAGGTTAGGTTAGGTTAGGTTAGGTTAGGTTAGGTTAGGTTAGGTTAGGTTAGGTTAGGTTAGGTTAGGTTAGGTTAGGTTAGGTTAGGTTAGGTTAGGTTAGGTTAGGTTAGGTTAGGTTAGGTTAGGTTAGGTTAGGTTAGGTTAGGTTAGGTTAGGTTAGGTTAGGTTAGGTTAGGTTAGGTTAGGTTAGGTTAGGTTAGGTTAGGTTAGGTTAGGTTAGGTTAGGTTAGGTTAGGTTAGGTTAGGTTAGGTTAGGTTAGGTTAGGTTAGGTTAGGTTAGGTTAGGTTAGGTTAGGTTAGGTTAGGTTAGGTTAGGTTAGGTTAGGTTAGGTTAGGTTAGGTTAGGTTAGGTTAGGTTAGGTTAGGTTAGGTTAGGTTAGGTTAGGTTAGGTTAGGTTAGGTTAGGTTAGGTTAGGTTAGGTTAGGTTAGGTTAGGTTAGGTTAGGTTAGGTTAGGTTAGGTTAGGTTAGGTTAGGTTAGGTTAGGTTAGGTTAGGTTTTTTTTTTTTTTTTTTTTGTTTCTGGACACACGGTGAAAATCCTCATGGACGCCAGGGAAGGGAGGCCCTGGCAGTGTCGGACTCTTACCGACTAAAAACACCGTATGCCCACTTTTTTTTTTTTTTTCACCTCGTGGTTGAGGTGCCTTTATACATCGTTTATTTATATATATATATTTTTTTTTTTTTTTGGCTTTAAACTTAGTATTAACAAAATTAACTTAATCCTAAAATATTTACATTTTTGACGTTAAGTTGCGTCTATTTAATTTACTCATTAACATAATACAATGACATTGACATTAGCAATAACATAAATATCATTTCAATAAATAAATACTCAAAATAATTAATTCACAATTCATTCAATAATTAATTAATAATTACTTGGATTGGTGCCCGGATAGAACCTATTTATTTCTTATATTGCATAACCGCACGATCTCCCTCATGAATGCCGCCAGGACTGGGCGCGTTGTTTTGTCCTGTAGGAGGTTTGGTAGGTTCGACTTAGTTATTTGGCCGCCCATGACCATCTCGGCCTCGAACCTTCTCCTCCCATACAACGGACACTCTATGAAAATGTGCAGCGGGTCCTCATCCGCATCACCACAGGGGCATGTGGGACTGTCCTTCAGTTTGAACCTATGTAGGTACTGAAGGAACCCGCCATGCCCCGAGAGCGCTTGGGTGAGGAAATTGTCGAGCTGCACATGGAGCATCGTGCGGTGTGCTTGGGCGACATCTGGGAGGAACGCTTTTGTGACTGAAGCGGTGTCTCCGGATTCGTACCGGCTCTGCCATTCGGCAATGGACTCCTGCCGTATCGTTCTTTTAGCGAACGATACTGGGTACCGGTCGTAGTCGGCACGCGTTTTTTTGTGGGCCGCACGTTTTGCGAGCTCGTCTGCTCGCTCGTTGCCGGGCGTCCCCACGTGCGCCCGTACCCAGAACAGCCGCAGCTCACCACCCACTGCCCTCAACTCTGTGGCAGCGCGACGCGTTGCAAGCGCCAGCGGGTGGGTCACTCGACCGCTCGACAGGAGTTCCAGAGACGACCGCGAGTCACTGAATATGTTAATGACGGACTCTTTGCGATCTCGAGCCCGTTCCACTGCCATTTTGATTGCGTACATTTCCGCCTGGAAAACTGTACAGAATGGTTCCAGGCGGAATGTTCTAAAGGCCGCTTCCACCCCATCCTTCCACCAGGTGAAAGCGGCCCCCACCCCGCCCCCAATCTTACTGCCGTCAGTGTAGACTTGGGGGCCGACGATGTTAAGGTGGTCGACAGTGGTGGGCGCAAAATCTTCCAGGCACTCGAATGTCAGTGGTTCGTCTCGCGCTGGATGTGGTGCCTCCGCAAAGGGAGCGCGTTCCTCTATTTTCCTATCTGACGGGATGTCGCCCATTGGCCCGCCCCTCTTTGCCTTGTAAAGTTTAACTTGTTCTTTAATTCTGATATCAAGGGGGAGCAGGCCAGCCAGTACCAGTGCTGCATTTAGGGAAATGGTCCTATAACCCTTCACTATCTTCTGGAGGAACCCCCGCTGCACAGAATTGAGCACTTTTTGCGTCATTTGTTTATCAGCGGCGGTTCCCCAGACACTTGCCGCGTAAAGGATTACAGGCTCCACTACCGCGACGTAGATTGTCCTGACCACCTCCGGATTCAGCCCCCACGTGGTTTTTGCGGCGCAGGCAAGCTGTCTATATATGTTGGTCGCCTTTTTGCATACGGCTACCACGTGGGAGCCGAACGTAAGTTTACGGTCGATGATGACTCCCAGAAGCTTTATCTCCTCCACCAGTGCAATCGGTACGCCGCCCATCTGGATGTGGGGGTCGTCATACTTGAGCTTTTTTGTGACGACCATTGCACTGGTTTTATGGGGGGCGAATTTAAGTTTGTTTCTAACCCCCCAGGAGAAGACTGCCGCCAGGACTCTGTTAGCTTCAGCCTCCAGGGCCACCACCGACTTTCCGGAGAATATCAGGACCACGTCATCTGCAAAGGCCTGGCTATAGACTTGGAGGGTGTCCATCTCATTGAGGAGGGGATTGAGCACCACATTCCACAGGGTGGGTCCAGCTATGGAACCCTGGACACAACCCTTTGTGGTGCTTTTTTCCGCCTCCCCTCCAGCATACTTGATTTTCACCCTCCTTTCCCTAAAATAGTCTTCTATAATGTTATATAAGTTATCCGGGCACCCCAATTCCAATAGTTGTAGTTTAATAGCCGGCCACCAGGCGTTGTCGAACGCCCCCTCGATGTCGAGAGACACAACTATAACAATATTCTTTCGTTTGACTTCCGTTGTTATGTGTGTCACCGCATCATAGAGGGCGTCTTCAGTGGATCTTTGTGGCATGAAGCCATACTGCCTAGGATTCAATTTGGGCAGTATATGGTACTGGAGTCGCTTTACTACCATTTTCTCCAGCACTTTGCCCAAGACAGAGAGGAGGCCAATCGGTCGGTATGATTTGGGCTGCGCATAATCATCCTTCCCGGGCTTTCTCAAGACGCAAATGGCCGCCTCTTTCCATGGCCTCGGGAAGCATCCCAGGCTCAGGCATCTGTTCGCCAGAGCCAGGAATACATCCCGGTGCCTCTCGATGGCGGTCACACAAATGTCTGCTGAGAAACCATCTGGGCCCGGGGCCTTTTTTGGGCAAAAGGAACGCACAGCCTTCATCATTTCTGCCTCCTCAAATGGTGGGTCTTGGGCGGCTTCATGATCGCCAGGTGACCGGTCAATAGTTGCCTGCCTTACGAGGAGGTGGTCCTGGTTGTCTGAGGCGTCGTCATCATCCGGGAAGAAAGTGGCCGCCAGGGCTGCAGCCGAGCCTTCGGGGTCTAGGCAGGTCCCGCTCCTGTCTTTGAGCAGCACGTCATCGGGCCTTCGCGTTGTTTTGCGAAGGACCCGATATATACCATCCCAGAGGCTCTCGCGGTCTTGGGCGGCACAGAAGGACTTCCAGCTAGTGATCATCGCTTCTTTGACCGCCCTGCCGTATCTTCCGCGAGCCTCCAGGTACTGGTCTACGACGTGTGCTCTTCGTTGAGGAGCGGCGTTTCTAATGTGACCCCTTTTTCGACTCACTTCTATTTTGAGTGAGTCTAGCTCAGCCGTCCACCATGGGAACTTCCTTCCCTTTGCTGGAGAATTTTTTGGTATCGACGCCTCGCATGCCTTGGTAATGCTAAGTTCGAGTTTATCAACCAGGTTTCCAACCTCCTCTGCAGTTTGACATTCTGCGATGGAGGATGCGGAGATAAAATGTTCCGACAGTGCACCTGCAAGGACCTCACCAAAGTGCCCCCAATCTCCTTTCTTTGTGTTATACAGGCGGGTGCCCACAGACCTTGGAGGATCCGGCGCATGCCCCAGGAACAGACCGAACGCCACCGCGTTGTGGTCGGAAGAGGTCCAACCACGTTCCACCTCCCAGTTGAATATTTTATCGACTAGGGATGGACTGCATACGGTGACGTCGACTCTGCTCCTGCACCACCGACCGTCGCGAAGGACTTCGAAAGTTGGTATGTCGCCAATGTTGAGCACGTGGAAGTTCATATCATCGAAGAAGGAGCTACAAGCCTCTCCTCGGGCATTTTCTGTCACACTTCCCCACCAGGGGCTCCAGGCATTAAAGTCCCCTCCGACGATGACATTCCTCGTGCCCAAACGCTCACATATAGCCCGAACCACGTGTAAGGATGGGCCTATTAGGTGTGGAATGAGACAGTCACATGTTCGAAAGACAGTTGTATATTGAGTCATGAATCATAATAAAGAGGCTATTTATAGATGTAAGTAGGGTTCAGGTGTGCATACACTACACCTTCCCCCTTTTTTGAAAGTAAAAAATATGCATATAATTTTTATGACATTTAACAATTTAGATCTAATAACATCAAAACAACAATCTAATAAGTAACTAATTTCTGTAAAAATAACAATAAAATAAATCACCTGTGTAAAATATCAATTGAAAATTTAAAATCTGTAAAAAAATATAACAAATGAAAACCTTTTATATTTTTGTTTGCTGGATACAATTTTTTCAATACTATCAAAATCAACTATAACCATTTATTACTATTTCTCACCCCTTTTTAACACCTATTTTTAAACAACTTCATTAAAGTACATTGATAATGATTACATAAGAACATCAGGTTATGTATTTTCTAAAACTAATTTTGAATACACGAAATAAACGAATAAGTACATACACAAGTAAATACACGAAACTAAAATATCTATCTGTTTTAGGGGTAGGGTTGACGACATGAACGAATTTTATACATTTAAACAAAATAACACAAAATCATAAAATAAATGAAACGCAAAACAAAAGTACATATTTCTCAATCCTTCATCAAACATGAGAACGTTTTATTTTTAACACATTGAACTTTTACACAAAATTATAACAATTAATCAGTTGCAATTTCAAAACTCCACATTTCTCATTCCTTCTAAATCTCTTTCCTTTCTTCACGCATTTATTTACTTTTGTCAAATTTTATTCCATAATCACTAACTACTTTTTTGTTTATTTATCCATTGCATACCTACTTCCATCTCAAAAGAAAATCGTCACATCTTATAAAAATATAAATCTTCATTGCAAAACTATCAAAAATATACTCGCTTTTCATAAACAATCGCTATCAATCAAAGTCTCTATTTTATTATAATCTCCTTATCACTTCATATAGGTACTTTAATTATCGGGATCCGGACCCTTAATATTCACATGTAGTGAGTGCACATTTATAGGTACTTTTTATACACACTGGTATTTACTTTATAAGGTACTTTTTATAATAATACTTAAATACATAGACTACTAGTACCTGGCTCCAGGTCTACCTGCCTGAGCCTGCTCGCGAGCTTATTAGGTCATCGATATCCAACTTTCTCACGAAGGAAACTCGTTCACATCATGATCGAAGAGGAAGGATTCGTGCCTTGTACCTTGTACCTTTGAGACTTTGATGAAAATACAATAACATATCGGACTCGCCAATAGTTACGTACCATACTAAAAACATAACTTATACTCAATCAATACGAATCCTTCGAGTTTTAAGATATTCTGTAAAGATTGGATGATCAGTCCAACTTTTCTCGAAAACTTAACAAACGAAGTGTTCCCAACTAACTTACTCTGTGGCCTAGAGTAACCTATCCTGCACATTCCATACCTTCTCTCAAATTCATACTTTTTATTCCTAACGACAACAATAATCTACATTCCCAAATCCAAACAAAAATATAACTTTCTTAGGTAATACGTACTCACATAACATAACTTAAAACTTGCAAATATTAAATAAATCTTCACATCAGTGGTTAACTTTTCGTTCCATTTCATTTTCATACTTTTCAACTCTCACTATCAACCAATATTTTCTCACTTTTATGAAGTATCCGAATCCGAAGTGACCATATCCGCTGGTCAGACTATAATTCTATTAATAAACTCGAATGCAATCTGTAAAATAAATGCAAGTACAATTTCTAAACAAACTTTTATGATAAACTAACGTTAGTGGTTCCGTCGTACGTTTTTTTTTTAAGTATATCTGTGATTAAAGCTGAACTTCTTTTGCATACTAAATATTTTGTACATACATACACAATATGAAATTTATACATCTCATACTATTCAAATTCATTCCGTATTATAACTTGAAAATGGTTTCATACTTAATCTCTCTGCGGTACCCTAAACTCGCTATCAATCATCCATCACCTTTTATGTATCTTCCATATTAGTCGCATGAAACTAAAATCTTTCGCTCTATACAAGTCGCACTGCGGTAACATGAACTACTAATTATTATAATAACAATTCTGTTTCTCTGTAATCAAAACATGTGTTATGTTCTAATCTAATTTGGTTTCTTCTGCAGTGTAGCATGTCCATATTTGGTTCGCCTGCGAACACTGGATTGAATTTCTATACTTAACTTTTGGATAACTTTGACTGTTACCAAGTCAAATGAACAACTGAATCATTTATGTACTTGATTGTACATTTGGAGTAAATCAGAATTATGATGCAATATAAAAAAAATACTAGCGTTTATAAAACAAAAAAAATAACAATACTTTCAACTTCTTACTTCACACTTTTTATCACATTATTCCCATATTTTTCAAAATCTCCTCAAAAAAAAACTACTGTCAAATCATCTCATCCCAAATAACTCGTGTCTAACTTATTTACTTTTCGGCTTTCAAAAATATCTCCATTCCTAAAAAATAATATCAATCGTTCATTCACACTTCTCTTGCTGACTATACTGTACTACTAACTTTTCGTTCTATGCCATTCATCATAATACTATTTTAGTTACTTCATGCTATCTTCATTTGGAAAAATAATTATATTAATATTGATCGTATCGTCAACCCTTTGACAATACAAAATCTAGCCAAAACTTAAATATACTAATCGACAAATAATTTAATTTACTTACATGTCATACGTATAATAAAACCCATTGTCCAAAAAAACACATTGACGCCACGACGTCATCGCCCGTGTCGCACGCAGCTCGCTCGGAGTCAGCACATCCTGGGAACCGTACATCTCCCAGCTGCGCCTCACTTGACCCGTACGGTTACGCCCAGCGCCCTGCTTCCACATCATCAGGCTTAGGAAATCGCCCGGCACCCGGCAGCACAAATCTTCTGTAATATTTTCTTTTCTCTTCTTGTGTAAATATATTCTTTCTTCTATAATTATCTTCTTTCTTCTATTTATCCGTCTTCTTCTGGCTGCAATCCGCTATTCTCTTCATAGGTCATCCCGTTCTTTTTCTCTATATATTTATCTTCGTTATATTTCTCGTTTCCAAGTTCTTCAAGTATTATTTAAATATTATTTGAATTTATTTAATCGCCATTCGGCACAGCACTACCTCGCGAGAGGTAGGCTGGCCTGGCCCGGTCGCCATGTAAGGATGGGCCTATTAGGTGTGGAATGAGACAGTCACATGTTCGAAAGACAGTTGTATATTGAGTCATGAATCATAATAAAGAGGCTATTTATAGATGTAAGTAGGGTTCAGGTGTGCATACACTACACACGCGAAGGTCTTCCTCTATGTCCTCGCTGCTACCCTCCAAGTAAACGGACACCACGCCTATTTCTGTATTGCCTATCTTGAACCTTGCCGCAGCCACCGTTTCGGTCATGATGTCCTGGTTCTCAACAACTTGTATCCTACTGTCGAGAACCAGGATGGCTGCCTTGACGGGCTTTGTTCTGGCTCCGGTTTTTTGTAAGACCCGGGAGCCCCTTGGGTACGTTAGTTCGCCCTTGCTTCCCACGTAGGGTTCCTGCAGCAGGGCGAATGCTACCTTTCGTTTTTGGGACTCCACGAGTAACTCCGCCGTGGCCAACTCTGCTCTCTGGAGATTGGCTTGCACCACGGCGAGTTTGACCGAAGCCATGTTTCTCATTTGGCTGCCCTCAGCAGTACGTCACCCTAGATCTCGCGATACTGTCCCACTTCTGGCGGACGGGACAGTTACTACTGAAGGCATTGTGGCAAGGCTCGTTTTTAGTGCACGCACAGTTTATACATTTGGGGGCTTCTTCACGCTTTTTACAATCTTTAATGTGGTGAGGCCCGGCACAGTGTGAGCAGCTATCGGTGTGCTCGTCACAATGTCTCCGCGTATGGCCGTATCCTAAACACCGCAGGCACTGCACCAGCGGTGAGTGGTCGAGCACTCGGAGCCGCTGGATGTTAATATGGACGTGCCCCGCGTGAGTCAGTCGCAGCCACAGTGGTCCTGATACCTCCAGGACGACATGTCGTTGTAGCGGGTTTCTTGCCGCTTTGCGGAACCGCACGGCCACCTTCAGTTGCTCTTCACTGAGTCCATCCACGATGCGACGGTTTTGAGCTACAAGATACTGAATTATGTCTTCATCCTTGCAGTCAGCCATCACATCGCGGATGATTACCAGTGGGTTTCGGGGCCGTACTTCTTCCACTCTGACATTCCCGCCACTTGTGAGCCTTTTTCTCACTTCGTCCACGTCACCCCTTGTCGGACATGTCAGGACCACCTTTTGCCCCTTGGCTTTTCTGGCCCGGTCCACGCAGACTCCTCCTCTCCGGGCGTCCACCGCGCCACTCACCCTCTTCATCACCTCCTCGCTTGTGTCCTGTCCATTTTTCGAAGATATGATAAGAGAGTAGCTAGGTCTTGGCTCGGTTGGAACCTCCCGGTGGATTGCCGTCTTTGCCGCCATCTCGGCGTATGTGGGAGTTACTATGCTCGCGACCGCTGTACAGACCTCTTTAATGAAGTGTTTCTTTTCACTTGGTGACTGTACGGCGGCTTTGAGCTCCTCCATAGTCGAGGCCAGGCCAGCAATAGTCGGCACGTCTTCAGAAGCGACCACTCGGGCACATACGTCGTCCAGCTTCCGGCCCATCTGCTCAAGGCGAGCCGAGAGAGCGCCGAGAGCTGCAGCATCCGTGGATACATTCAGTTGGGCGCTGACGGTTTCCATACGCGAAGCCAATTGTGCAAGAGCCGACGCGTCGCATGCGTTAGGCATCCGCGACTTCCTCTCCGCATCCTCCCGCGTGTGCTTCAACTCCTCCAGCACATCGTGCACCACCAATAGCCTCGTCGCCTTTACCTCCCCTAGCACCTCTCCCTGCACGCACGCTAGCGCAGCGAGTTCGCGCCCCTGCGTTTCTCGCAGCTTCTGCAGACTCGCAGCCCGCGCGGCGTCCTCCACCACCCGAGTGCGCATTGTCGCCGCTCTCTCTCGAAAGTACTTTGTAATGTGGTGCGCGCGAGAATCCGCCAATGACAGTATCATTTCATATAGCGATTGTAGTCCCGCGCACACCGCCTCTTTTATTTCCCTTTTGAGATTACCAGACTTCTCTATCTCAGAGCGTGTCTTCAGGAGAATCTCATTTGCTGCTTTCGGGATATCATTCAGGCAGACCCCCGGGGGCGCCCCGGACCCGCAGTATACGGAGTCCTCGCCAGCGTCACCCGGCGTTGCCTCCCCGACGGCAGACACGTCCGCGCGCACGCTCGCATCCTCGGCCGCACGAAGCTGCGCCCGCACCCGGAGCAGAGCGGCCGACGCGGGCGCACCGCGCGGCGTCGCGACGGGGGGTCGAGGTTGCGGGCGCCGGGGCGACCGGCGGCTCCGCACAAGTGCTCGGCTCGGGCGGGGCGCACACGGCGGGCCGCGGTAAGTCAGCGGGCGAACTCTCGGCGGTCCCCAGAGGAGTGCGTGGCACTTGCGGGGTCGAGTCGAGAGATGACGGCGCGGCGGCAGCGATCGCAATCGGGGCCGCAGGAGACTTGGTGAGAGTAGCAGCCGCTTTGCAGGTGGTTGGGGAAGCCGATGGCTCGGATCCACTGGGGCCGGGGTTCGTTGTGGGCTGCTTAACGGCGGCGGCACGGGCGTGTGTGGCACCCTTGGACGTGTTACGCGTTACAGGGGGGGGCAAGGTTGGCTTCTGGCGTTTTGGGCCCGATGGTTCTGTTACTTTTGTACTTGCGATTGCCTTTTTCATTTTGAATCTATTATTTTTACTGGCTGGAGGAGAAGCACAATCTTAGCGGAAGTTCACAATAGAGTTTAAATTAATTAGAGTTAAAATGTCAGGGGAATTCAATTGTAATAAAATTCAAATGTCAATGGGATTAAACTAAGATACAAAGGTCACAATAAAATATAAATGAGTCAGAATTAAAATGTCAAGGGGATAAAATTATATTTAAATTAACATGTCAATAGGATTAAAATTAGATACAAAGTTCACAATAAAATAAAAATGAATCAGAATTTAAATGTCAAGGGAATAAAATTGTAATGCAATTCAAATGTAAATAGGATTAATAGTTGAGAAAATAAAAATAAAATAATTTTCAGAATTTTCCTGTAAATGTTTTGTGACACACCTTACACTGAAATGAATTGAATTCGATAAATGCTCTATGACACACCTTACACTATGATGGTGTCCAGGAAATAATGTATGACACACTTAACACTCTTATAGCTAATATTTGTTTGCTGAAGAAGTTGTATGATACACCTCACACTGAAGAAGCTAATTTTAATTATTAAGATAATGGTTTATGACACACTTTACACTAAAGTGTAATATGATGGTTACGCCGAAATCAATTCTATAAATAGTCTAGTACATTAACACAATAATGTTTTCTTGTAAATGTTTTGTGACACACCTTACACTGAAATGAATTGAATTCGATAAATGCTCTGTTAAATAAATACAAAAAATAAAATGAATCAGAATTTAAATGTCAAAAGGAATAAAATTGTAATGCAATTCAAGTGTAAATACGATTAATAGTTGAGAAAATAAAATTAAAATAATTTTCAGAATTTTCCTGTAAATGTTTTGTGACACACCTTACACTGAAATGAATTGAATTCGATAAATGCTCTATGACACACCTTACACTATAATGGTGTCTGGGAAAATAATGTATGACACACTTAACACTCTTATAGCTAATGTTTGTTTGCTAAAAAAGTTGTATGATACACCTCACACTGAAGAGGCTAATATTAATAATTAAGATAATGGTTTCTGACACACTTAACACTAAAGTGTAATATATGGTTACGTCGAAATCAATTCTATAAATAGTCTAGTACATACTTAACAAAATAATGTTTTCCTGTAAATGTTTTGTGACACACCTTACACTATAACGGTGTCCGGGAAATAATGTATGACACACTTAACACTCTTATAGCTAATGTTTGTTTGCTGCAAAAGTTGTATGATACACCTCACACTGAAGAGGCTAATATTTATTGTTAGGATAATGGTTTCTGACACACTTTACACTAAGGTTTGGGGGGGGGGGGGGGGAATATGGATGATAGGTATTCCCGAATTCCCGAGTGACCCGACGATGGAGTGAAACCGTCAAGTGTGAGGTTTCTTACACGTGCCTTCAATCTACTTAGTCATACACGTGCCGTCTTATCCAAGTGAATTGTAAACAACTCGAGGTCAACTCTTACACGTGTCGTCGATCTACTAAGGCTTACACGTGCCGTCCTTTCTGAGTAAACAACTCGAGGTCAATGTCTTCCTGATATATGGCGGCAAATGAGGTACACTGATTCCCTTCGTAACGTCGGCGTTTGTAGTCCGATTTACACGGGGTTTTCAGCAAAATTACGGCAGTAAAAAGATCTATAAAAAGGCGTTTACCACGTAGTTATAACTGTCCTGGTTCTACAGCAGCTTTGTCCCGAAGTTGGAGTCCCGAAAACTCTGGAACCACTGTAGGGATCACTTTTATCACACGCACCCTGGTTAGCCAGTCACCTAGTAATCACGCAACATCACTTTCAAGCGCGTAGCTCTTTAAACGCGATTTATAGAATTTTTTAACGCGGAGCTATATCTTGTTTGTAACGCGGTTGGCTTAGAACTCGGGTTAGGTTAGGTTAGGTTAGGTTAGGTTAGGTTAGGTTAGGTTAGGTTAGGTTAGGTTAGGTTAGGTTAGGTTAGGTTAGGTTAGGTTAGGTTAGGTTAGGTTAGGTTAGGTTAGGTTAGGTTAGGTTAGGTTAGGTTAGGTTAGGTTAGGTTAGGTTAGGTTAGGTTAGGTTAGGTTAGGTTAGGTTAGGTTAGGTTAGGTTAGGTTAGGTTAGGTTAGGTTAGGTTAGGTTAGGTTAGGTTAGGTTAGGTTAGGTTAGGTTAGGTTAGGTTAGGTTAGGTTAGGTTAGGTTAGGTTAGGTTAGGTTAGGTTAGGTTAGGTTAGGTTAGGTTAGGTTAGGTTAGGTTAGGTTAGGTTAGGTTAGGTTAGGTTAGGTTAGGTTAGGTTAGGTTAGGTTAGGTTAGGTTAGGTTAGGTTAGGTTAGGTTAGGTTAGGTTAGGTTAGGTTAGGTTAGGTTAGGTTAGGTTAGGTTAGGTTAGGTTAGGTTAGGTTAGGTTAGGTTAGGTTAGGTTAGGTTAGGTTAGGTTAGGTTAGGTTAGGTTAGGTTAGGTTAGGTTAGGTTAGGTTAGGTTAGGTTAGGTTAGGTTAGGTTAGGTTAGGTTAGGTTAGGTTAGGTTAGGTTAGGTTAGGTTAGGTTAGGTTAGGTTAGGTTAGGTTAGGTTAGGTTAGGTTAGGTTAGGTTAGGTTAGGTTAGGTTAGGTTAGGTTAGGTTAGGTTAGGTTAGGTTAGGTTAGGTTAGGTTAGGTTAGGTTAGGTTTTTTTTTTTTTTTTTTTTATAATCTGGACACACGGTGAAAATCCTCATGGACGCCAGGGAAGGGAGGCCCTGGCAGTGTCGGACTCTTACCGACTAAAAACACCGTATGCCCACTTTCTTTTTTTTTCCACCTCGTGGTTGAGGTGCCTTTATACATCGTTTATTTATATATTTTTTTTTTTTTTTTTTTTTTGGCTTTAAACTTAGTATTAACAAAATTAACTTAATCCTAAAATATTTACATTTTTGACGTTAAGTTGCGTCTATTTAATTTACTCATTAACATAATACAATTCATTGACATTAGCAATAACATAAAAATCATTTCAATAATAAATACTCAAAATAATTAATTCACAATTCATTCAATAATTAATTAATAATTACTTGGATCGGTGCCCGGATAGAACCTATTTATTTCTTATATTGCATAACCGCACGATCTCCCTCATGAATGCCGCCAGGACTGGGCGCGTTGTTTTGTCCTGTAGGAGGTTTGGTAGGTTCGACTTAGTTATTTGGCCGCCCATGACCATCTCGGCCTCGAACCTTCTCCTCCCATACAACGGACACTCTATGAAAATGTGCAGCGGGTCCTCATCCGCATCACCACAGGGGCATGTGGGACTGTCCTTCAGTTTGAACCTATGTAGGTACTGAAGGAACCCGCCATGCCCCGAGAGCGCTTGGGTGAGGAAATTGTCGAGCTGCACATGGAGCATCGTGCGGTGTGCTTGGGCGACATCTGGGAGGAACGCTTTTGTGACTGAAGCGGTGTCTCCGGATTCGTACCGGCTCTGCCATTCGGCAATGGACTCCTGCCGTATCGTTCTTTTAGCGAACGATACTGGGTACCGGTCGTAGTCGGCACGCGTTTTTTTGTGGGCCGCACGTTTTGCGAGCTCGTCTGCTCGCTCGTTGCCGGGCGTCCCCACGTGCGCCCGTACCCAGAACAGCCGCAGCTCACCACCCACTGCCCTCAACTCTGTGGCAGCGCGACGCGTTGCAAGCGCCAGCGGGTGGGTCACTCGACCGCTCGACAGGAGTTCCAGAGACGACCGCGAGTCACTGAATATGTTAATGACGGACTCTTTGCGATCTCGAGCCCGTTCCACTGCCATTTTGATTGCGTACATTTCCGCCTGGAAAACTGTACAGAATGGTTCCAGGCGGAATGTTCTAAAGGCCGCTTCCACCCCATCCTTCCACCAGGTGAAAGCGGCCCCCACCCCGCCCCCAATCTTACTGCCGTCAGTGTAGACTTGGGGGCCGACGATGTTAAGGTGGTCGACAGTGGTGGGCGCAAAATCTTCCAGGCACTCGAATGTCAGTGGTTCGTCTCGCGCTGGATGTGGTGCCTCCGCAAAGGGGGCGCGTTCCTCTATTTTCCTATCTGACGGGATGTCGCCCATTGGCCCGCCCCTCTTTGCCTTGTAAAGTTTAACTTGTTCTTTAATTCTGATATCAAGGGGGAGCAGGCCAGCCAGTACCAGTGCTGCATTTAGGGAAATGGTCCTATAACCCTTCACTATCTTCTGGAGGAACCCCCGCTGCACAGAATTGAGAACTTTTTGCGTCATTTGTTTGTCAGCGGCGGTTCCCCAGACACTTGCCGCGTAAAGGATTACAGGTTCCACTACCGCGACGTAGATTGTCCTGACCACCTCCGGATTCAGCCCCCACGTGGTTTTTGCGGCGCAGGCAAGCTGTCTATATATGTTGGTCGCCTTTTAGCATACGGCTACCACGTGGGAGCCGAACGTAAGTTTACGGTCGATGATGACTCCCAGAAGCTTTATCTCCTCCACCAGTGCAATCGGTACGCCGCCCATCTGGATGTGCGGGTCGTCATACTTGAGCTTTTTTGTGACGACCATTGCACTGGTTTTATGGGGGGCGAATTTAAGTTTGTTTCTAACCCCCCAGGAGAAGACTGCCGCCAGGACTCTGTTAGCTTCAGCCTCCAGGGCCACCACCGACTTTCCGGAGAATATCAGGACCACGTCATCTGCAAAGGCCTGGCTATAGACTTGGAGGGTGTCCATCTCATTGAGGAGGGGATTGAGCACCACATTCCACAGGGTGGGTCCAGCTATTGAACCCTGGACACAACCCTTTTTGGTGCTTTTTACCGCCTCCCCTCCAGCATACTTGATTTTCACCCTCCTTTCCCTAAAATAGTCTTCTATAATGTTATATAGGTTATCCGGGCACCCCAATTCCAATAGTTGTAGTTTAATAGCCGGCCACCAGGCGTTGTCGAACGCCCCCTCGATGTCGAGAGACACAACTATAACAATATTCTTTCGTTTGACTTCCGTTGTTATGTGTGTCACCGCATCATAGAGGGCGTCTTCAGTGGATCTTTGTGGCATGAAGCCATACTGCCTAGGATTCAATTTGGGCAGTATATGGTACTGGAGTCGCTTTACTACCATTTTCTCCAGCACTTTGCCCAAGACAGAGAGGAGGCCAATCGGTCGGTATGATTTGGGCTGCGCATAATCATCCTTCCCGGGCTTTCTCAAGACGCAAATGGCCGCCTCTTTCCATGGCCTCGGGAAGCATCCCAGGCTCAGGCATCTGTTCGCCAGAGCCAGGAATACATCCCGGTGCCTCTCGATGGCGGTCACACAAATGTCTGCTGAGAAACCATCTGGGCCCGGGGCCTTTTTTGGGCAAAAGGAACGCACAGCCTTCATCATTTCTGCCTCCTCAAATGGTGGGTCTTGGGCGGCTTCATGATCGCCAGGTGACCGGTCAATAGTTGCCTGCCTTACGAGGAGGTGGTCCTGGTTGTCTGAGGCGTCGTCATCATCCGGGAAGAAAGTGGCCGCCAGGGCTGCAGCCGAGCCTTCGGGGTCTAAGCAGGTCCCGCTCCTGTCTTTGAGCAGCACGTCATCGGGCCTTCGCGTTGTTTTGCGAAGGACCCGATATATACCATCCCAGAGGCTCTCGCGGTCTTGGGCGGCACAGAAGGACTTCCAGCTAGTGATCATCGCTTCTTTGACCGCCCTGCCGTATCTTCCGCGAGCCTCCAGGTACTGGTCTACGACGTGTGCTCTTCGGTGAGGAGCGGCGTTTCTAATGTGACCCCTTTTTCGACTCACTTCTATTTTGAGTGAGTCTAGCTCAGCCGTCCACCATGGGAACTTCCTTCCCTTTGCTGGAGAAATTTTTGGTATCGACGCCTCGCATGCCTTGGTAATGCTAAGTTCGAGTTTATCAACCAGGTTTCCAACCTCCTCTGCAGTTTGACATTTCGCGATGGAGGATGCGGAGATAAAATGTTCCGACAGTGCACCTGCAAGGACCTCACCAAAGTGCCCCCAATCTCCTTTCTTTGTGTTATACAGGCGGGTGCCCACAGACCTTGGAGGATCCGGCGCATGCCCCAGGAACAGACCGAACGCCACCGCGTTGTGGTCGGAAGAGGTCCAACCACGTTCCACCTCCCAGTTGAATATTTTGTCGACTAGGGATGGACTGCATACGGTGACGTCGACTCTGCTCCTGCACCACCGACCGTCGCGAAGGACTTCGAAAGTTGGTATGTCGCCAATGTTGAGCACGTGGAAGTTCATATCATCGAAGAAGGAGCTACAAGCCTCTCCTCGGGCATTTTCTGTCACACTTCCCCACCAGGGGCTCCAGGCATTAAAGTCCCCTCCGACGATGACATTCCTCGTGCCCAAACGCTCACATATAGCCCGAACCACGCGAAGGTCTTCCTCTATGTCCTCGCTGCTACCCTCCAAGTAAACGGACACCACGCCTATTTCTGTATTGCCTATCTTGAACCTTGCCGCAGCCACCGTTTCGGTCATGATGTCCTGGTTCTCAACAACTTGTATCCTACTGTCGAGAACCAGGATGGCTGCCTTGACGGGCTTAGTTCTGGCTCCGGTTTTTTGTAAGACCCGGGAGCCCCTTGGGTACGTTAGTTCGCCCTTGCTTCCCACGTAGGGTTCCTGCAGCAGGGCGAATGCTACCTTTCGTTTTTGGGACTCCACGAGTAACTCCGCCGTGGCCAACTCTGCTCTCTGGAGATTGGCTTGCACCACGGCGAGTTTGACCGAAGCCATGTTTCTCATTTGGCTGCCCTCAGCAGTACGTCACCCTGGATCTCGCGATACTGTCCCACTTCTGGCGGACGGGACAGTTACTACTGAAGGCATTGTGGCAAGGCTCGTTTTTAGTGCACGCACAGTTTACACATTTGGGGGCTTCTTCACGCTTTTTACAATCTTTAATGTGGTGAGGCCCGGCACAGTGTGAGCAGCTATCGGTGTGCTCGTCACAATGTCTCCGCGTATGGCCGTATCCTAAACACCGCAGGCACTGCACCAGCGGTGAGTGGTCGAGCACTCGGAGCCGCTGAATGTTAATATGGACGTGCCCCGCGTGAGTCAGTCGCAGCCACAGTGGTCCTGATACCTCCAGGACGACATGTCGTTGTAGCGGGTTTCTTGCCGCTTTGCGGAACCGCACGGCCACCTTCAGTTGCTCTTCACTGAGTCCATCCACGATGCGACGGTTTTGAGCTACAAGATACTGAATTATGTCTTCATCCTTGCAGTCAGCCATCACATCGCGGATGATTACCAGTGGGTTTCGGGGCCGTACTTCTTCCACTCTGACATTCCCGCCACTTGTGAGCCTTTTTCTCACTTCGTCCACGTCACCCCTTGTCGGACATGTCAGGACCACCTTTTGCCCCTTGGCTTTTCTGGCCCGGTCCACGCAGATTCCTCCTCTCCGGGCGTCCACCGCGCCACTTACCCTCTTCATCACCTCCTCGCTTGTGTCCTGTCCATTTTTCGAAGATATGATGAGAGAGTAGCTAGGTCTTGGCTCGGTTGGAACCTCCCGGTGGATTGCCGTCTTTGCCGCCATCTCGGCGTATGTGGGAGTTACTATGCTCGCGACCGCTGTACAGACCTCTTTGATGAAGTGTTTCTTTTCACTTGGTGACTGTACGGCGGCTTTGAGCTCCTCCATAGTCGAGGCCAGGCCAGCAATAGTCGGCACGTCTTCAGGAGCGACCACTCGGGCACATACGTCGTCCAGCTTCCGGCCCATCTGCTCAAGGCGAGCCGAGAGAGCGCCGAGAGCTGCAGCATCCGTGGATACATTCAGTTGGGCGCTGACGGTTTCCATACGCGAAGCCAATTGTGCGAGAGCCGACGCGTCGCATGCGTTAGGCATCCGCGACTTCCTCTCCGCATCCTCCCGCGTGTGCTTCAACTCCTCCAGCACATCGTGCACCACCAATAGCCTCGTCGCCTTTACCTCCCTTAGCACCTCTCCCTGCACGCACGCTAGCGCAGCGAGTTCGCGCCCTTGCGTTTCTCGCAGCTTCTGCAGACTCGCAGCCCGCGCGGCGTCCTCCACCACCCGAGTGCGCATTGTCGCCGCTCTCTCTCGAAAGTACTTTGTAATGTGGTGTGCGCGAGAATCCGCCAATGACAGTATCATTTCATATAGCGATTGTAGTCCCGCGCACACCGCCTCTTTTATTTCCCTTTTGAGATTACCAGACTTCTCTATCTCAGAGCGTGTCTTCAGGAGAATCTCATTTGCTGCTTTCGGGATATCATTCAGGCAGACCCCCGGGGGCGCCCCAGACCCGCAGTATACGGAGTCCTCGCCAGCGTCACCCGGCGTTGCCTCCCCGACGGCAGACACGTCCGCGCGCACGCTCGCATCCTCGGCCGCACGAAGTTGCGCCCGCACCCGGAGCAGAGCGGCCGACGCGGGCGCATCGCGCGGCGTCGCGACGGGGGTCGAGGTTGCGGGCGCCGGGGCGACCGGCGGCTCCGCACAAGTGCTCGGCTCGGGCGGGGCGCACACGGCGGGCCGCGGTAAGTCAGCGGGCGAACTCTCGGCGGTCCCCAGAGGAGTGCGTGGCACTTGCGGGGTCGAGTCGAGAGATGACGGCGCGGCGGCAGCGATCGCAATCGGGGTCGCAGGAGACTTGGTGAGAGTAGCAGCCGCTTTGCAGGTGGTTGGGGAAGCCGATGGCTCGGATCCACTGGGGCCGGGGTTCGTTGTGGGCTGCTTAACGGCGGCGGCACGGGCGTGTGCGGCACCCTTGGACGTGTTACGCGTTACAGGGGGGGGGTAAGGTTGGCTTCTGGCGTTTTGGGCCCGATGGTTCTGTTACTTTTGTACTTGCGATTGCCTTTTTCATTTTGAATCTATTATTTTTACTAGCTGGAGGAGAAGCACAATCTTAGCGGAAGTTCACAATAGAGTTTAAATTAATTAGAATTAAAATGTCAGGGGAATTCAATTGTAATAAAATTCAAATGTCAATGGGATTAAACTAAGATACAAAGGTCACAATAAAATATAAATGAGTCAGAATTAAAATGTCAAGGGGATAAAATTATATTTAAATTAACATGTCAATAGGATTAAAATTAGATACAAAGTTCACAATAAAATAAAAATGAATCAGAATTTAAATGTCAAGGGAATAAAATTGTAATGCAATTCAAATGTAAATAGGATTAATAGTTGAGAAAATAAAAATAAAATAATTTTCAGAATTTTCCTGTAAATGTTTTGTGACACACCTTACACTGAAATGAATTGAATTCGATAAATGCTCTATGACACACCTTACACTATGATGGTGTCCAGGAATGTATGACACACTTAACACTCTTATAGCTAATATTTGTTTGCTGAAGAAGTTGTATGATACACCTCACACTGAAGAGCCTAATTTTAATTATTAAGATAATGGTTTATGACACACTTTACACTAAAGTGTAATATGATGGTTACGCCGAAATCAATTCTATAAATAGTCTAGTACATTAACACAATAATGTTTTCTTGTAAATGTTTTGTGACACACCTTACACTGAAATGAATTGAATTCGATAAATGCTCTATTAAATAAATACAAAAAATAAAATGAATCAGAAATTAAATGTCAAAAGGAATAAAATTGTAATGCAATTCAAGTGTAAATACGATTAATAGTTGAGAAAATAAAATTAAAATAATTTTCAGAAGTTTCCTGTAAATGTTTTGTGACACACCTTACACTGAAATGAATTGAATTCGATAAATGCTCTATGACACACCTTACACTATAATGGTGTCCGGGAAAATAATGTATAACACACTTAACACTCTTATAGCTAATGTTTGTTTGCTGAAAAAGTTGTATGATACACCTCACACTGAAGAGGCTAATATTAATAATTAAGATAATGGTTTCTGACACACTTTACACTAAAGTGTAATATATGGTTACGTCGAAATCAATTCTATAAATAGTCTAGTACATACTTAACACAATAATGTTTTCCTTTAAATGTTTTGTGACACACCTTACACTATAACGGTGTCCGGGAAATAATGTATGACACACTTAACACTCTTATAGCTAATGTTTGTTTGCTGAAAAAGTTGTATGATACACCTCACACTGAAGAGGCTAATATTTATTGTTAGGATAATGGTTTCTGACACACTTTACACTAAGGTTTGAGAGGGGGGGGGGGAGGGGGAATATAGATGATAGGTATTGGGGTTGTTGTTCAATTGGTGGTGCCGATGATTAGTCTTACACGTGCCGTCTTATCCAAGTGAATTGTAAACAACTCGAGGTCAACTCTTACACGTGTCGTCGATCTACTAAGGCTTACACGTGCCGTCCTTTCTGAGTAAACAACTCGAGGTCAATGTCTTCCTGATATATGGCGGCAAATGAGGTACACTGATTCCCTTCGTAACGTCGGCGTTTGTAGTCCGATTTACACGTGGTTTTCAGCAAAATTACGGCAGTAAAAAGATCTATAAAAAGGCGTTTACCACGTAGTTATAACTGTCCTGGTTCTACAGCAGCTTTGTCCCGAAGTTGGAATCCCGAAAACTCTGGAACCACTGTAGGGATCACTTTCATCACACGCACCCTGGTAAGCCAGTCACCTAGTAATCACGCAACATCACTTTCAAGCGCGTAGCTCTTTAAACGCGATTTATAGAATTTTTTAACGCGGAGCTATATCTTGTTTGTAACGCGGTTGGCTTAGAACTGGGTTAGGTTAGGTTAGGTTAGGTTAGGTTAGGTTAGGTTAGGTTAGGTTAGGTTAGGTTAGGTTAGGTTAGGTTAGGTTAGGTTAGGTTAGGTTAGGTTAGGTTAGGTTAGGTTAGGTTAGGTTAGGTTAGGTTAGGTTAGGTTAGGTTAGGTTAGGTTAGGTTAGGTTAGGTTAGGTTAGGTTAGGTTAGGTTAGGTTAGGTTAGGTTAGGTTAGGTTAGGTTAGGTTAGGTTAGGTTAGGTTAGGTTAGGTTAGGTTAGGTTAGGTTAGGTTAGGTTAGGTTAGGTTAGGTTAGGTTAGGTTAGGTTAGGTTAGGTTAGGTTTTTTTTTTTTTTTTTTTATAATCTGGACACACGGTGAAAATCCTCATGGACGCCAGGGAAGGGAGGCCCTGGCAGTGTCGGACTCTTACCGACTAAAAACACCGTATGCCCACTTTCTTTTTTTTTCCACCTCGTGGTTGAGGTGCCTTTATACATCGTTTATTTATATATTTTTTTTTTTTTTTTTTTTTTTTTGGCTTTAAACTTAGTATTAACAAAATTAACTTAATCCTAAAATATTTACATTTTTGACGTTAAGTTGCGTCTATTTAATTTACTCATTAACATAATACAATTCATTGACATTAGCAATAACATAAAAATCATTTCAATAATAAATACTCAAAATAATTAATTCACAATTCATTCAATAATTAATTAATAATTACTTGGATCGGTGCCCGGATAGAACCTATTTATTTCTTATATTGCATAACCGCACGATCTCCCTCATGAATGCCGCCAGGACTGGGCGCGTTGTTTTGTCCTGTAGGAGGTTTGGTAGGTTCGACTTAGTTATTTGGCCGCCCATGACCATCTCGGCCTCGAACCTTCTCCTCCCATACAACGGACACTCTATGAAAATGTGCAGCGGGTCCTCATCCGCATCACCACAGGGGCATGTGGGACTGTCCTTCAGTTTGAACCTATGTAGGTACTGAAGGAACCCGCCATGCCCCGAGAGCGCTTGGGTGAGGAAATTGTCGAGCTGCACATGGAGCATCGTGCGGTGTGCTTGGGCGACATCTGGGAGGAACGCTTTTGTGACTGAAGCGGTGTCTCCGGATTCGTACCGGCTCTGCCATTCGGCAATGGACTCCTGCCGTATCGTTCTTTTAGCGAACGATACTGGGTACCGGTCGTAGTCGGCACGCGTTTTTTTGTGGGCCGCACGTTTTGCGAGCTCGTCTGCTCGCTCGTTGCCGGGCGTCCCCACGTGCGCCCGTACCCAGAACAGCCGCAGCTCACCACCCACTGCCCTCAACTCTGTGGCAGCGCGACGCGTTGCAAGCGCCAGCGGGTGGGTCACTCGACCGCTCGACAGGAGTTCCAGAGACGACCGCGAGTCACTGAATATGTTAATGACGGACTCTTTGCGATCTCGAGCCCGTTCCACTGCCATTTTGATTGCGTACATTTCCGCCTGGAAAACTGTACAGAATGGTTCCAGGCGGAATGTTCTAAAGGCCGCTTACACCCCATCCTTCCACCAGGTGAAAGCGGCCCCCACCCCGCCCCCAATCTTACTGCCGTCAGTGTAGACTTGGGGGCCGACGATGTTAAGGTGGTCGACAGTGGTGGGCGCAAAATCTTCCAGGCACTCGAATGTCAGTGGTTCGTCTCGCGCTGGATGTGGTGCCTCCGCAAAGGGGGCGCGTTCCTCTATTTTCCTATCTGACGGGATGTCGCCCATTGGCCCGCCCCTCTTTGCCTTGTAAAGTTTAACTTGTTCTTTAATTCTGATATCAAGGGGGAGCAGGCCAGCCAGTACCAGTGCTGCATTTAGGGAAATGGTCCTATAACCCTTCACTATCTTCTGGAGGAACCCCCGCTGCACAGAATTGAGAACTTTTTGCGTCATTTGTTTGTCAGCGGCGGTTCCCCAGACACTTGCCGCGTAAAGGATTACAGGTTCCACTACCGCGACGTAGATTGTCCTGACCACCTCCGGATTCAGCCCCCACGTGGTTTTTGCGGCGCAGGCAAGCTGTCTATATATGTTGGTCGCCTTTTTGCATACGGCTACCACGTGGGAGCCGAACGTAAGTTTACGGTCGATGATGACTCCCAGAAGCTTTATCTCCTCCACCAGTGCAATCGGTACGCCGCCCATCTGGATGTGCGGGTCGTCATACTTGAGCTTTTTTGTGACGACCATTGCACTGGTTTTATGGGGGGCGAATTTAAGTTTGTTTCTAACCCCCCAGGAGAAGACTGCCGCCAGGACTCTGTTAGCTTCAGCCTCCAGGGCCACCACCGACTTTCCGGAGAATATCAGGACCACGTCATCTGCAAAGGCCTGGCTATAGACTTGGAGGGTGTCCATCTCATTGAGGAGGGGATTGAGCACCACATTCCACAGGGTGGGTCCAGCTATTGAACCCTGGACACAACCCTTTTTGGTGCTTTTTACCGCCTCCCCTCCAGCATACTTGATTTTCACCCTCCTTTCCCTAAAATAGTCTTCTATAATGTTATATAGGTTATCCGGGCACCCCAATTCCAATAGTTGTAGTTTAATAGCCGGCCACCAGGCGTTGTCGAACGCCCCCTCGATGTCGAGAGACACAACTATAACAATATTCTTTCGTTTGACTTCCGTTGTTATGTGTGTCACCGCATCATAGAGGGCGTCTTCAGTGGATCTTTGTGGCATGAAGCCATACTGCCTAGGATTCAATTTGGGCAGTATATGGTACTGGAGTCGCTTTACTACCATTTTCTCCAGCACTTTGCCCAAGACAGAGAGGAGGCCAATCGGTCGGTATGATTTGGGCTGCGCATAATCATCCTTCCCGGGCTTTCTCAAGACGCAAATGGCCGCCTCTTTCCATGGCCTCGGGAAGCATCCCAGGCTCAGGCATCTGTTCGCCAGAGCCAGGAATACATCCCGGTGCCTCTCGATGGCGGTCACACAAATGTCTGCTGAGAAACCATCTGGGCCCGGGGCCTTTTTTGGGCAAAAGGAACGCACAGCCTTCATCATTTCTGCCTCCTCAAATGGTGGGTCTTGGGCGGCTTCATGATCGCCAGGTGACCGGTCAATAGTTGCCTGCCTTACGAGGAGGTGGTCCTGGTTGTCTGAGGCGTCGTCATCATCCGGGAAGAAAGTGGCCGCCAGGGCTGCAGCCGAGCCTTCGGGGTCTAAGCAGGTCCCGCTCCTGTCTTTGAGCAGCACGTCATCGGGCCTTCGCGTTGTTTTGCGAAGGACCCGATATATACCATCCCAGAGGCTCTCGCGGTCTTGGGCGGCACAGAAGGACTTCCAGCTAGTGATCATCGCTTCTTTGACCGCCCTGCCGTATCTTCCGCGAGCCTCCAGGTACTGGTCTACGACGTGTGCTCTTCGGTGAGGAGCGGCGTTTCTAATGTGACCCCTTTTTCGACTCACTTCTATTTTGAGTGAGTCTAGCTCAGCCGTCCACCATGGGAACTTCCTTCCCTTTGCTGGAGAAATTTTTGGTATCGACGCCTCGCATGCCTTGGTAATGCTAAGTTCGAGTTTATCAACCAGGTTTCCAACCTCCTCTGCAGTTTGACATTTCGCGATGGAGGATGCGGAGATAAAATGTTCCGACAGTGCACCTGCAAGGACCTCACCAAAGTGCCCCCAATCTCCTTTCTTTGTGTTATACAGGCGGGTGCCCACAGACCTTGGAGGATCCGGCGCATGCCCCAGGAACAGACCGAACGCCACCGCGTTGTGGTCGGAAGAGGTCCAACCACGTTCCACCTCCCAGTTGAATATTTTGTCGACTAGGGATGGACTGCATACGGTGACGTCGACTCTGCTCCTGCACCACCGACCGTCGCGAAGGACTTCGAAAGTTGGTATGTCGCCAATGTTGAGCACGTGGAAGTTCATATCATCGAAGAAGGAGCTACAAGCCTCTCCTCGGGCATTTTCTGTCACACTTCCCCACCAGGGGCTCCAGGCATTAAAGTCCCCTCCGACGATGACATTCCTCGTGCCCAAACGCTCACATATAGCCCGAACCACGCGAAGGTCTTCCTCTATGTCCTCGCTGCTACCCTCCAAGTAAACGGACACCACGCCTATTTCTGTATTGCCTATCTTGAACCTTGCCGCAGCCACCGTTTCGGTCATGATGTCCTGGTTCTCAACAACTTGTATCCTACTGTCGAGAACCAGGATGGCTGCCTTGACGGGCTTAGTTCTGGCTCCGGTTTTTTGTAAGACCCGGGAGCCCCTTGGGTACGTTAGTTCGCCCTTGCTTCCCACGTAGGGTTCCTGCAGCAGGGCGAATGCTACCTTTCGTTTTTGGGACTCCACGAGTAACTCCGCCGTGGCCAACTCTGCTCTCTGGAGATTGGCTTGCACCACGGCGAGTTTGACCGAAGCCATGTTTCTCATTTGGCTGCCCTCAGCAGTACGTCACCCTGGATCTCGCGATACTGTCCCACTTCTGGCGGACGGGACAGTTACTACTGAAGGCATTGTGGCAAGGCTCGTTTTTAGTGCACGCACAGTTTACACATTTGGGGGCTTCTTCACGCTTTTTACAATCTTTAATGTGGTGAGGCCCGGCACAGTGTGAGCAGCTATCGGTGTGCTCGTCACAATGTCTCCGCGTATGGCCGTATCCTAAACACCGCAGGCACTGCACCAGCGGTGAGTGGTCGAGCACTCGGAGCCGCTGAATGTTAATATGGACGTGCCCCGCGTGAGTCAGTCGCAGCCACAGTGGTCCTGATACCTCCAGGACGACATGTCGTTGTAGCGGGTTTCTTGCCGCTTTGCGGAACCGCACGGCCACCTTCAGTTGCTCTTCACTGAGTCCATCCACGATGCGACGGTTTTGAGCTACAAGATACTGAATTATGTCTTCATCCTTGCAGTCAGCCATCACATCGCGGATGATTACCAGTGGGTTTCGGGGCCGTACTTCTTCCACTCTGACATTCCCGCCACTTGTGAGCCTTTTTCTCACTTCGTCCACGTCACCCCTTGTCGGACATGTCAGGACCACCTTTTGCCCCTTGGCTTTTCTGGCCCGGTCCACGCAGATTCCTCCTCTCCGGGCGTCCACCGCGCCACTTACCCTCTTCATCACCTCCTCGCTTGTGTCCTGTCCATTTTTCGAAGATATGATGAGAGAGTAGCTAGGTCTTGGCTCGGTTGGAACCTCCCGGTGGATTGCCGTCTTTGCCGCCATCTCGGCGTATGTGGGAGTTACTATGCTCGCGACCGCTGTACAGACCTCTTTGATGAAGTGTTTCTTTTCACTTGGTGACTGTACGGCGGCTTTGAGCTCCTCCATAGTCGAGGCCAGGCCAGCAATAGTCGGCACGTCTTCAGGAGCGACCACTCGGGCACATACGTCGTCCAGCTTCCGGCCCATCTGCTCAAGGCGAGCCGAGAGAGCGCCGAGAGCTGCAGCATCCGTGGATACATTCAGTTGGGCGCTGACGGTTTCCATACGCGAAGCCAATTGTGCGAGAGCCGACGCGTCGCATGCGTTAGGCATCCGCGACTTCCTCTCCGCATCCTCCCGCGTGTGCTTCAACTCCTCCAGCACATCGTGCACCACCAATAGCCTCGTCGCCTTTACCTCCCTTAGCACCTCTCCCTGCACGCACGCTAGCGCAGCGAGTTCGCGCCCTTGCGTTTCTCGCAGCTTCTGCAGACTCGCAGCCCGCGCGGCGTCCTCCACCACCCGAGTGCGCATTGTCGCCGCTCTCTCTCGAAAGTACTTTGTAATGTGGTGTGCGCGAGAATCCGCCAATGACAGTATCATTTCATATAGCGATTGTAGTCCCGCGCACACCGCCTCTTTTATTTCCCTTTTGAGATTACCAGACTTCTCTATCTCAGAGCGTGTCTTCAGGAGAATCTCATTTGCTGCTTTCGGGATATCATTCAGGCAGACCCCCGGGGGCGCCCCAGACCCGCAGTATACGGAGTCCTCGCCAGCGTCACCCGGCGTTGCCTCCCCGACGGCAGACACGTCCGCGCGCACGCTCGCATCCTCGGCCGCACGAAGTTGCGCCCGCACCCGGAGCAGAGCGGCCGACGCGGGCGCATCGCGCGGCGTCGCGACGGGGGTCGAGGTTGCGGGCGCCGGGGCGACCGGCGGCTCCGCACAAGTGCTCGGCTCGGGCGGGGCGCACACGGCGGGCCGCGGTAAGTCAGCGGGCGAACTCTCGGCGGTCCCCAGAGGAGTGCGTGGCACTTGCGGGGTCGAGTCGAGAGATGACGGCGCGGCGGCAGCGATCGCAATCGGGGTCGCAGGAGACTTGGTGAGAGTAGCAGCCGCTTTGCAGGTGGTTGGGGAAGCCGATGGCTCGGATCCACTGGGGCCGGGGTTCGTTGTGGGCTGCTTAACGGCGGCGGCACGGGCGTGTGCGGCACCCTTGGACGTGTTACGCGTTACAGGGGGGGGGTAAGGTTGGCTTCTGGCGTTTTGGGCCCGATGGTTCTGTTACTTTTGTACTTGCGATTGCCTTTTTCATTTTGAATCTATTATTTTTACTAGCTGGAGGAGAAGCACAATCTTAGCGGAAGTTCACAATAGAGTTTAAATTAATTAGAATTAAAATGTCAGGGGAATTCAATTGTAATAAAATTCAAATGTCAATGGGATTAAACTAAGATACAAAGGTCACAATAAAATATAAATGAGTCAGAATTAAAATGTCAAGGGGATAAAATTATATTTAAATTAACATGTCAATAGGATTAAAATTAGATACAAAGTTCACAATAAAATAAAAATGAATCAGAATTTAAATGTCAAGGGAATAAAATTGTAATGCAATTCAAATGTAAATAGGATTAATAGTTGAGAAAATAAAAATAAAATAATTTTCAGAATTTTCCTGTAAATGTTTTGTGACACACCTTACACTGAAATGAATTGAATTCGATAAATGCTCTATGACACACCTTACACTATGATGGTGTCCAGGAATGTATGACACACTTAACACTCTTATAGCTAATATTTGTTTGCTGAAGAAGTTGTATGATACACCTCACACTGAAGAGCCTAATTTTAATTATTAAGATAATGGTTTATGACACACTTTACACTAAAGTGTAATATGATGGTTACGCCGAAATCAATTCTATAAATAGTCTAGTACATTAACACAATAATGTTTTCTTGTAAATGTTTTGTGACACACCTTACACTGAAATGAATTGAATTCGATAAATGCTCTATTAAATAAATACAAAAAATAAAATGAATCAGAAATTAAATGTCAAAAGGAATAAAATTGTAATGCAATTCAAGTGTAAATACGATTAATAGTTGAGAAAATAAAATTAAAATAATTTTCAGAAGTTTCCTGTAAATGTTTTGTGACACACCTTACACTGAAATGAATTGAATTCGATAAATGCTCTATGACACACCTTACACTATAATGGTGTCCGGGAAAATAATGTATAACACACTTAACACTCTTATAGCTAATGTTTGTTTGCTGAAAAAGTTGTATGATACACCTCACACTGAAGAGGCTAATATTAATAATTAAGATAATGGTTTCTGACACACTTTACACTAAAGTGTAATATATGGTTACGTCGAAATCAATTCTATAAATAGTCTAGTACATACTTAACACAATAATGTTTTCCTTTAAATGTTTTGTGACACACCTTACACTATAACGGTGTCCGGGAAATAATGTATGACACACTTAACACTCTTATAGCTAATGTTTGTTTGCTGAAAAAGTTGTATGATACACCTCACACTGAAGAGGCTAATATTTATTGTTAGGATAATGGTTTCTGACACACTTTACACTAAGGTTTGAGAGGGGGGGGGGAGGGGGAATATAGATGATAGGTATTGGGGTTGTTGTTCAATTGGTGGTGCCGATGATTAGTCTTACACGTGCCGTCTTATCCAAGTGAATTGTAAACAACTCGAGGTCAACTCTTACACGTGTCGTCGATCTACTAAGGCTTACACGTGCCGTCCTTTCTGAGTAAACAACTCGAGGTCAATGTCTTCCTGATATATGGCGGCAAATGAGGTACACTGATTCCCTTCGTAACGTCGGCGTTTGTAGTCCGATTTACACGTGGTTTTCAGCAAAATTACGGCAGTAAAAAGATCTATAAAAAGGCGTTTACCACGTAGTTATAACTGTCCTGGTTCTACAGCAGCTTTGTCCCGAAGTTGGAATCCCGAAAACTCTGGAACCACTGTAGGGATCACTTTCATCACACGCACCCTGGTAAGCCAGTCACCTAGTAATCACGCAACATCACTTTCAAGCGCGTAGCTCTTTAAACGCGATTTATAGAATTTTTTAACGCGGAGCTATATCTTGTTTGTAACGCGGTTGGCTTAGAACTGGGTTAGGTTAGGTTAGGTTAGGTTAGGTTAGGTTAGGTTAGGTTAGGTTAGGTTAGGTTAGGTTAGGTTAGGTTAGGTTAGGTTAGGTTAGGTTAGGTTAGGTTAGGTTAGGTTAGGTTAGGTTAGGTTAGGTTAGGTTAGGTTAGGTTAGGTTAGGTTAGGTTAGGTTAGGTTAGGTTAGGTTAGGTTAGGTTAGGTTAGGTTAGGTTAGGTTAGGTTAGGTTAGGTTAGGTTAGGTTAGGTTAGGTTAGGTTAGGTTAGGTTAGGTTAGGTTAGGTTAGGTTAGGTTAGGTTAGGTTAGGTTAGGTTAGGTTAGGTTAGGTTAGGTTAGGTTAGGTTTTTTTTTTTTTTTTTTTTTTTTTTTTTTTTTTTTTTTTTATAGTAGGGTTGCACCTGGGAAAAATCCTCATGGACGTCTGGGAGGGGAGACCCAGACAGTGTCGGACTCTTACCGACTAAAAAACCCTGATGCACAACCTTTACATTTTACCCTTATCTTAGACAAGGCCTTTTTTATTACGTTTATGTTACGTTTATGTTATTATATCTTATCATTATTTATCTAACTATAACAAAACTACTATAACTAACTAATGTAGGAGATACTTTTTTGTTCTTTTTCTTTTTATATATGTAAACACAATATTATTATTTATTATTATTATTATTATTTTTTTTTTTTTTTTTTTTTTTTTTTTTTTTTTTTTTTTTTTTTTTTCCTTTTCCTTTTTTTTCCATAAATTAAACTATTTTGTACGACCTATTTGAGCACTTATAATAACCTACTTTTCACACTTTATCTTTATATTTATCTCTATGATATTTTCTCATATCATCAAAATATGATAATATCATGGTTTCCTTAATTCTACTTATTTCTTTTATTTACGTTTATAACTATCTTCTTACAGTACTCTAAAAATGAATCTTTATGCGTGCCACTCATTATTTTCGCGAAATTTCCACTCTCGATTTTTTCATTTATCTCCTGCTCTACCTCAAACCTTTCTTTGGCAAATATTGGGCATTCGGCTATGATGTGGGGGACTGTTTCGCTCACGGCTGGGTCGCAGGCGCACGATGGGCTATCCTTACGCTTGAAACGGTGTAGGTATTCGGAAAACCCACCATGCCCTGTGAAAAGTTGTGTTGTGATGTATGATTGTACAATATTTCGTGCTGTTTTGTACGCCGCTGATGCATCAGGGAAAAACAACTTGGTAATTGCAGCCGTTTTGCCGCCTTTATAGCTCCTGTTCCATTCGGCAATTGTTTCTAGTCTGTTCATACGCTTGACGAATGAAACAGGACATAGGTCGTATTGTGGCCGGGTCTTTGACCTGAGAGCAGCATCTTTTGCGAGCTGATCGGCTCTCTCATTTCCTTCCAGTCCTGCATGGGCTTTGATCCAGAACAGAGAAACACACTTGTTCTGGCGTCTACAAAGTGTCAATTTTTCTCTAATTTCAACTGCTAGGGGATGAGTAGAACCGACGTTTGTTGCCGTTTGGAGAGCCGTCATCGAGTCGCTGCAGATACCCACTGTGGTGCACGACGGGTGCTTGAGCACTTCTCTAACCGCTTGACAGAGCGCCAGGAGTTCTGCCTGGTAGACAGTGCAGTAAGGCGATAACTTAAGCTTCAGGAATCGGATCTCTGTTTCGCCTCTCCACAGGGACAGCGCTGCACCCACTTTACCCTCAATCTTGCTGCCATCGGTGAATATGACAAATTCGAAATTAGAGATTGTCTTATATTGTTCCTCGTCCGCCAAGATGCCGAACTCGAGGCTCGTTTGCTCGGCGGGGTGTGGGAAATCTATTTTGCGAGCCATCCGCTCACCCCCCGTCACTCAGCGCCTGCTTGGGAATCCCCTTTTTAGCCTCGTATAACGAGGCTGCCTCACGAATTCGGAGATCGAGAGGGAGTATTCCTGCCAACACCAGGGCTGAGTCCAGGGACACAGTGCGGTAAGCTCTGCACATTTTTTGAGCAAATCCTCTCTGCACCACACTCAACTGCTTGCGGATACCCAATTTATTAGCGGTTGGCGCCCACGCACTCGCAGCATACAGCAGCACAGGCTCGACTGCTGCTGTGTAAATCAACCTAACCACCTCCGGGTGTAAACCCCAGCTGACACGAGCTGCTCTCGCCAATTGTTTATAAATGCATATGCTCTTTTGCAGGCTAGGGTTACATGTTTGTTGAAAGTGAGCTTATCATCAATGGTGAGACCAAGTAGTTTGATTTCTCGAGACAGGCCGATCCGACCCCGCCCATGCTCAAACGTGTGTGTCGTACTTTAACCTTCTGGTTACCACCATCGCACAGGTTTTGTGCGGTGCAAACTTCAAACGGTTTCTGACACCCCACGCTCGAACATGCCCAAGAGTGAGATTTGCCTGCCTCTCAATCTCAAGCGCTGTATTTCCGTCGAACACCAAGACGATATCATCGGCGAATGCTTGGCAGTAGATGGCCTCTTTCTTCTAACTGCCGAAGGAGTGGGTCCAACAAAAGGTTCCAGAGGATTGGCCCACCTTATGGAGCCCTGAACGCAACCCTTACTCGTACCCATACAGTGTTTCCTGTCCAGCATATTTAACTACCGATCTGTCTTCAAGATAGCTACCGGT
>CATKWH010000026.1:0-18432 GCA_949825045.1 Argyresthia goedartella | reverse complement strand
GTTGGAGGAGATGACAGAACAACTAAACGGCGACGTTTGGACGTTTGTACTAGGAAGAGCTGTTACTAAAGAGATGGAGGCAATCAACAGTTGTGCCTCAAGAGTTGCAAAGTGGCAGTACACGAAGGCCGCCAAGAAGCTTAGACAATACATAGAGATTAAGCTTAAGAAAGATATCGAGTTCCAATTCAACGACAGAATGTGGAACATATATTCTGCCGAAATTTTTGACGAAGAAGATTTAAAGGAACAGAAAACGTCGACTGAGCAGATAATACGGGAGCTAAACGAACGACTACCTGACATCGATTGGTTCTCTGCGGCAGGATGGATGAGCACCGCAACAGCTGTGAGTGGTGCTCTAGCGGCAATATCAGTACTTGTCGCAAAGCAACGGATGTCGTCATCACGACATCTAATAGACCTAAAGTATTGGGAGAAGCACAATCACGATGCTGTTGTCAAGAAATTCGCTAAGTACACAAGCGACGAAAACATCCTTTACGCGGACGAGGATGTGATGAGTGAGTTGGAACAACAAACTCACAACGCATTCGAGAGGATGCGTAACGGGTTAACGGAAACAGAAACGCAGGTGCCAATCCCCAAAAACAAGATTAGGATAGTTGATACCCTAATGCCAACAAAAACCGGCGTCAATATCATATGCCAGAACAGGAGTCTGGTATGGCCAGTGGGTAAACTGATGTTGCCAACTCACATGTGTGATATTATAAGAGCACACTGCATAGAGTTTTGTCGGCGAGACGAAGATAGAGTGTTGGCTTTTGAAAACGATGGCGTAAAGTATGTTATACTTTACTCGAAGAGTTTCACTGCGAACTCGGGTGGTGAGTTCTTTGATTGGGACAGGCTGGCCAACCATGTGCGCAATAAAGATGTGCACATTACCATCAACGACACAAAGCACGCGGTGTTGGCAGGACGAATCTTGGCGAACACCGCCAAGACAGTTACCATCGGTTGTGAGATGAGAAAGGGAGATGAGATTCCTTCTGAATTTCTGGACAAGAGCGTAAGTGCGACGCTTGGTGAAGGTTCCCAAATAAGTATTGAGAACAAAATCATGAATGCTGTTCACGAAGCACAAGGAAAAACTATAGATGAGTTGTGCCTGGATACAGGTTTAGCGATAAACCTTGTTTCTGAGGTGGTGTCAAGGTCACACCAATTAGACATCGTAGAAGGAAAAGTGTATGAGATCTTCACTGATGCTTGGTGTGAAGCAAAAGTAAGGAACATCGTGGCAGAAAATGCGATGTGCTACGAAGAGGTGTTGTATGCACTGACTACGGAGTTGGAAAGCGGTTTTGAGGAAACCGATGCATACGATGAGCTTAAAGACCGCATAAAACAGATACTTGCTGGGTATCCAAAGAGGAGCGGCCGATATTACTGTAAAGCCAGTGACCGTGCAATGGACGAGGAAGTCAAAGGAGGGGTCGAAGACCTCAAGCAAGATCTGATGGCTTATGGCTCAACAGACAAGCAGACTTTTAAAGACTTGTACGCACATTCCCCCCAGACCTACACGCGTATAATTCGCGAAATGACTAAACATCGATGGGTCCAGTTCATCGAAGACAGGATCGTGCTGAGACCACAATGCGATCTGTGGTTTGATCGCGAGATAAAGAAGGCGCCGGAAGTCAGCAAAGATGACACGCTGACAAAACATGAGCTAGAAGACATCAAGAGGCTCATAGGTTACGTAGAGAAGGGCATTGTGTTGTTTACTAGGTTTGACGAACTGTTCGGAAGCCCTGACTGGAGGCGCATGGCCGCTGTCGCTATTAGGATGAATTGGGTGGACATGTACGACGACAGACTATTGCCGAAGACAGGCATGTGTCACACTGAGAAGTTCAGTGCGATGGAGATGTTAGAGCCGATTAAGACCATGTCGGCGTCGGCAGTGGCAACCATGACTGCTAGCGTCGCGAAAGCGAAGGCTAGTTTCATGGGTATCGATTGGGACCACGTGTGGGACGTGGTAAAAGAACTATGGCACAATTTGTGCTCATTTATAACCGAGCATTGGCACAGCGGAATCGTGCAAAAGGTGTTAGCAGGCACCGGTCTCGGATTTATTTACGATAGCCTGCGGAAATGGGTGAGCCCACCAGCGGCAATGATACTGGTTGGCGTATGTAGTACGTACGTCATGTTCCAATATTTAGTTCCGAAGTGGCTTTTCTTCTCTGGGTCGGCGATGGTGGCGAACGCTGTAAAGCGTATAATAATGCCAGAGAAGAGCATAACAGGCCGTGTGCGCGACAGCAACGGTTTTGAACTGATGGCGGCATTGGCTGGCGGCGGCATCGTCGGCCATTATGGGCTCGCGTTCTTAATGGACCCGAGCAACACCAAGATGGTAGTGCCATCATTTGTGCCGGACTCGTTCGTCCGAGGAAACTTAATGCCGGTCTCCGGGGCTGTGAACCCCCTATTTAACGGGATCATGATTGCGAGGTCACTCACACACATGTTCTCGTCGCCAGACCCGGAGACATTCTTCAATGCAGGGGTGAACTTGTTGTGCGCTTATGGAAGTGGGTCCATAACAAGTATAATAATCGGGATCATGATAACATCATGCATACATCTTACTAACATGATCTTGCGCAACCTTAAAGAGAGTAAGATGTTGAATATGGTAATGAATGCAAAACAGAAAGAAGCATTCGAAGTGTACAGGCAGCACTACATCGGCGATAACATGGAGAAGATGGATTGGGAGAAATACACCAACCTGATCATGCCAATATTAGCGACCGCAGTAAACCCGTGGTCGCTACTGCCTGTATTAACCAGCGTTACCCTGAGTTTCTTCTCAGGTGATGAGAAGAACATTGGCGACGTGCTGTTTGACTCGCTAACAAAGTATGGAGGGTACGGCGTCGTAATGAGTACGGCAAGCATAATATGCAAGTTCATTGTAAACATGAACGAGGAGTTTGAGAAGGCCAAGGGCCAATTTGGACGTGACGAGTTCGGCGGGGCATCAGGCTACGTCGCGATATTAAGCAAGGTGTTGGTGTCGACCATTTCATGTTTGAGCAAGTCCGTAGGATTTGCAAAGCAGGGACTGGTCGGCGCCGCTAAGGCTTATGTTGTTGCGGAGGGTTGGTGCTTGGCACTTTTCACACGCATGTTGGAGCTAGCGAAGACGGGTTTGCAATGGGTAGGACGCCAGATTTCTATCGGCATGGCTAGCGTGTTGCCCAACTGGGTAACACGTTTTTTAAACATCAGCAACACTACGGTGGAAACACCAAAGTTACAACTAGTGTTTGAGAACGATGTGACGCGTGTGGAGAAACACGCTATGATGTTCAAGAACTGTGAGGTTATTGAACCAAAGAAATTGAAGGCCAAGCCCAATCTAGAAGCGGTCTTCAACAGAACGATGAGCGGCACGTGGGTAAAGAAAGGGCTGCTATGCGAACTAATGTTCGAGCGTTTCGAAGAGTGCAAAAAGTGTGTACTCTCAGGGTATTACACCGAAAACGGAGAAGAATGGGGCGTATATGTCTTCAAAGATGACCGAGAACAGTTCGTAGTTAACATCACGGACGGGTGGTTATGCTACAGTAACGCCGTAGCAAATGGAAGACAGAGCGACTGGGAGCACGGCGCTTTGGAGAGGTGTTTCGACGACCTCGACCTGAAGAATGTGACCTTTAAAGAGGTCACTAACATGAACTACTGCCGAGAGGGTAGAGTAGTTGTAGCTAACAAGTTCGGCGGCTACGATTTCAGGCCAAGGACGGGCGGCTTCTCAAAGATGTGCTGTGTAACTAGGGTCAGTCCTGCGAAGGACATTACAAACAGGGTGTATGGAGCCAACACCATCGGCTTCGTGGAAGAGAAGTGCAGTGGAATGCGCTTCTACAAGATAGAACAGACGAAATGTATGAACATTGCCGTCAATAAAACTGTTAAGGAACAGTTTTCATCAGGCGCGAGCTGGGTAACCAGCATAGTGGATAAGATAACATTGTGCCTGAACAAGCCATCTCCGCCCACAAGCGATTTTGATCACGTCAACGACGGGTTCTTTAGGCTGAGAGAGGCGGAACGAGAAGATAACGGCGATGTGTTCTATGACGCTGTGCAGATTGAAAATGAATATATGCACAGTGCCGTGGTACACGGATTCACCCGCCCAATCTTCTCGATAAACGAACAAGGGTGGCTGCACGCTAGCTCAAGCGTACCTAAAATAGTGAGACCGAGCGAGAACGATATGCGCGAGGCGCATAAGAAATTATGAAAAAAAAAAAAAAAAAAAAAAAAAAAAAAAAAAAAAGTGTAAACCGCGCAAGTCACTTCTCAAAATAAATGTTTTTCACGTAAAATACTAATTTTAAACAGTGAAAAACCATCAAAAAGTGTTCAGATAAACACAAACTAGTAGTGACAGTGTTATCTACAAAGAACTATCAGTGATCTCAATTGAAATCGACTTCCAAACAAGCCGCAGACAATTCCAATGAAAAGCCACCAAATCAAACAGTGAACACACCGCTCACAGTCACCACATTCCTAAAGCATTCCTAATAAACCATTGTTCAACAGTTCGCTCAAAAAATAGAGAATTTAACCTCCTAAACACAATTTCAATAGTATCCGTTACCAGTGTCATCATTTCAAATCCCAAACATAAACAATCAAAGTTCCCATAATCGCCACTGCATCACCGTGTCGCACCTGTCAAGATTACACAACCGTCCTACAAGAACTCAGGCAACACGATTAGAGTAGTTTCGCTACTTGCCACTAGAGGGCGTTACGTGTAGTTAACCTGAATATATAAACTCAGACAACACGATAAAAGTAGTTTCGCTACCTACCACTAGAGGGAGTTACGTGTAGTTCAACCTGAATAAACATGGAACAGTCACATGCTCTGATTAAATGTGCAGGATGTTTACAAATTATCCTAGACAGACTACATCTTACCTGTTCCTTATGCAACGAAACATACGACCTCGACTGTGCTAACGTGTCAATAAAACGCTTCTATAACACAATGTCTCCAGAACGCAAGAAAAAATGGCTTTGCCAATGCTGTAGATGTAAATTGCCAAAGACGAGCAATATCAACACCCCAGTACGTCAACATCAACTATTCCCTACGAACGATATCCAGAACGATACATCTCTAAATAATATGAACGTTACCTTCAGAAAAAAAGCTCCAGTGATGACATTGGAAGACTCCATCCTAACGGACTCTAACCAAAGCATTGTTGGGGACACACTTCAAGAACCTATAGAGGATACTATAATCCATGACGAATCTTCATCACAGAAAAACATCGCAACAAACAACATCATGTACGATGAACAACCAAGATTCGACCAAATATCCATACTAGACCATGTTGGCAAACTACTTAATAATTTTCGCAGAGATATGGAGAGGGCGATTGCCAAAGAATTTAGTGATATAAAGTGCGAACTAACAGAATTACGAACAGCAATTACAGGCAAACTAAATGACAAAGAAATACACCAAAAAAAAGACCAAGACCAGTCTAAACTAGTGCAAAAATCAGAACAAATAGTTTATGACAATCCTTCCGTCAAGCAAAAAATAGAGCAAACGATTGATGACAATATCACCTGCCTTGAAAGACGAAAAGCTGAGCTGAAAGCAGAGATACAGGAACTCCAAAAAGCCGTCAACCACCAAAAACAAACTGCAAACCAACCAATAAATATGTCCCCTGACACCGATATCAAAAAGAAAATTGTCTTATATGGTTTCGAAGAACACCCCTGGGAGGACCAAAACGAACTATACAACCGAATCGTTGATGCATTTCAAGAAATTCTAAACATAGATCTTACCGGTCACATCGAAGATATACAAAGAATAGGTAAAAGGAGAAACAGACGAACAATACTGGTTGAATTACTAAGCAAGAACATGACTAAACAAATTTTACAAAGAGCCCATTATTTCAAAAATACAGGCATTACCATCTTTGAATGCCTTGACGAAGAATCACGAGAGTACAGAAGAAAATTAATTGAAATCTTAATAAAATCGCGACGGGAAGGCCACCGAGCTCACATACTTAATAATAAACTTTACATTGATGGCACAGAACTCAAAGATATTGACAGTAAAATGCAGAACAACACAACAAATACAATAGAGAATGTGTCAGTACCAGCAAATGAAGAAACAAAAAATCCATCACCTAACAACGAGAGCTCCCAACAACATCCAAAAAACAGGCAAAATAGATACAAAGAAAATAACAACCGAAACAATAACAATATCCCAAGACAACAAGAACAGACATTTCGTTACTGATTTAGTTATAAAATTCCAAAATATACAAAGTATAGGAAACAAAGTACATCTAATAGAAAATTTACTACATAAGTCTAATATTGCAGTACTCGCATTATGTGAACTCTGGAGAGATGAAAACTTCTGTAATGCACTGGTTTTCCCAGGATACCAAGTGGCATCGATTTTTTGTAGACAACACCATATAGGCGGAGGAGTAGGTACATTAATTAAAGATGATATTGAATTTATAAATAGAACAGATATTATTAACTTTTCAATAGAATATATATTCGAGTTATGTGCAATTGAAATACCAAAGTTAAATTGTATAATTATAGGATTACATAGATTAGATCGTCAAATAGAAATATTTTATGAACAAATACGGAGAATTCTCTCCCACTTAAACAATAAGGAAAAAAGCAAACATGTGATAATAGGGGGAGACTTTAACATAGATATACTAGATATTAAAAACAAACAAAGTCAAGAGCTCTTAAACACAATGCGCTCCTTTAATCTAACACAATTAATAAATGAACCAACACGTGTTACACCTACAAGCTCAACTTGCATTGACCTATTATTCACAAATTACAAACCGCTCATAAAAAAGTCCTACGTAGAGGATCATGGCCTGTCCGATCATAAATCAGTAAACGCAAATATAAATATTAAAGACCAGAAAAATAAAACCCTATACACTGAAAGGAGAATATTCTCAAATAGTAAAATTCAAGCATTTAAAAAATCCTTACAAGAAATAAACTGGGACACAATTTTCCACAACACCAAAAACGCAAATCTAAGATATGAGCTATTTCATACAATAATATCCAAACATTTAGACAATCATATTCCAAAACAAGTAATAAAAATAAAAAATGTACAGAAAAAAGGATGGTTAACAACAGGTTTAAAAAAAGCGTGCAAGCACAAGAGAATACTTCGGATTATTTTAAATGAAACCAATAGCAAAGTATTAAAGGCATATTACAAAACATATAGTAATATCTTAAAACGCAGTGTGAAGTTGTCAAAAAGATTAGACTATATCAGACAAATGGCAAAATCGGACAATAAAACTGTAACTATGTGGAAAATAATAAAAAATAAAACTGGTAAAACAAACAATACCAAGGTAAAAAATATAAACCTAAATATAAACAATGAAATTGAGAAATGTCCTAATAAAATAGCTAATAAATTTAACGAATATTTTTTATCGATAGGTGAAATTGGACAAAATAACATTGCCCAAGGGCGTCCAATAATAAATCCCCCATCTTCCTCAATGTACCTTTGTCCAGTTGACAGTAAAGAAATCCTAAACATAATAAAGACAATTAAAAACAAACACAGTCATGGTATAGATGAGATACCCCCAATTTTGATTAAACAATGCGCAGAAGAACTATGCGCACCACTAGCAACTCTAATAAACCAAAGCTTCGAAGAAGGAATATTTCCAGATCAATTAAAAATTTCCCTAGTTAAACCACTTCATAAAAAAGATGATAAAATGACCTCTAGCAACTACAGACCAATAGCCCTGTTACCTAGTTTTTCCAAAATTTACGAAAAAGCAATGTGCAATAGATTGTATAACTTCTTAGAAAAAAATAACATCCTCGATGAGAGCCAACACGGGTTTCGAAAACATAGATCCACAACTCTTGCTGTTTACAAATATATACAAATGGCACTACAACACATAAACGATAAAAAATACGCCCTAGGCCTTCTCCTAGATATGACAAAAGCGTATGACAAAGTATTGTACAAAATCTTACTGGAAAAAATCTATAATTCTGGCATACGAGGACAAGCACACCAATGGTTCCAATCTTACCTACAAAACAGAAAACAAATTGTGCAAATAGAATACCTAAATAAAGAAAAAAATAACATAGAACTCATACGATCCGACGAAAAACAGCAAAATAATTCAATACCCCAAGGAAGTGTACTAGGATGTGTGCTCTTCCTTATCTACATAAATGACTTGCCAAAGGTGCTCAATAGCAATATTACTCAACCTGTATTATTTGCAGATGATGTATCAATACTCATGAAGTTAGATAAAAAATCAGACCCAACAAATGAAATGGTAAATACAATTTCGCTAGTATCAAATTGGCTTCGTGATCATAACCTAGAAATCAACTTCAAAAAAACTAAAATAATAGAATTTAGACCACTTAATAAACCACCATTAAAGATTGCAATAAAATTTGAAAATAACATTATAGAACAAGTAAACACATTTAACTTATTAGGCATACAAATCGATGCAAACCTAAATTGGAAAGACCACGTAAACCACGTAAAAGCCAAATTATCCAAATTTATTTACGCTCTATTCCACTTAAAACAAAGCACAAATACTGAAACTGCATTAACAGCATACTATGCCTACGCATACTCCTGGTTGAAGTATGGAATAATGCTATGGGGGAACAGTGTGCATGCAAAACAAATATTTATAATTCAAAAGAAAATGGTCAGAATACTTGCAAAAATTAACAACAAACAAAGCTGTAAACCCTACTTCAAAAAATATGAATTAATGACACTTCCTGCCATGTATATATTCGATACATGTTTATTCGTATTTAATAACCACCGAATATTTCCCCAAGTAAAAGACACACATAATTTTAATACAAGACATAAAGAAAGATTAAATCTACCACAATCCCGAATAAAAATGCTCAACTGTAGCCCGTACTACATGGCAATTAGACTCTTTAACAAATTACCTATTGATATAAAAAATATAGAAAACCAGCCACTATTCACTAAAAGGCTTAAACAATACCTTATTAATATGTGTCCATACACAATTGAGGATTACCTTCACTAAATTGTAAACCTAGAAATAGCTATAAGTGCTTAAATAATTGTTATTAGTTAAGATTTAATACATTCCATTTGATAAGTGTTTTTGCATTACCCGAAAAGGGTCCATAATAGAGACTGTTACTAAATTTTAAGACCTAATTTATACATTATGGTGCAATAAAGTTTTGATTTGATTTGATTTGATTTGATTAGGAATATTTGTGGTAATTTTTGCTTTGTTTTTGCAGATGAGTCGTCGCAAATTTAATGATTTGGAAATAGAGCATGAGCTTGAAGAACTCTTTGCTTTGCCTGACAATCCAGAACAATCTGAAGACGATTTGGAGTCAGATGAAGAAGTGGAAGCTCAGTATAGTACAGCCAGGTTTCTAAACATTTTAGAGCGTCTTGATAACGATACAGATACAACATCTACACCTTTTATTGAAAACCAACCAAGTCCACAACCATCTGTAGGCGAATCTGATTGTTATCCTGCATCTGACGTTCAAGAAAATGGAAGCATTGTTACCCCTAGTGCTTCCACTTCAAGACGTACACGACCACGTTCGTCTACACCTGCACCAAGCACGCCAGTTCCCGGAACAAGACCACGCTCTCAACCTGCATCTGACGACACAGGTGCTGTAACCGACGACACAAGAGCAGAATCCTATGACACAAGTACCGAATCTGAAGACGATGACGAGATGTGGAAAAAAGTCGAATGAAATAGTAATCGCCCAAATCCTGAAGTTTTTGATGAAATTCCAATAAGCACGTTAGGTGTCGATATGACAGTGAGAGTGGATATCTTTATGAATTTCATGTTTACACAGGTAAAGATGGAAACACGGTAGAAGAAGGACTGGGGACAAAAGTTGTGAAAAAGTTGACACAAAAACTAATACAGTGAGATGCAAAAAGTCCATGTCACATTCGACAACTTCTTCAAAGACTACAAAATTATGAAATTTTATATGAAAAAGTAATTTATGCCACCGGTACCGTGCGCAGACAAAAGCCTGATTTGCCCAAATGTATAAAAGGTGAAAAGAAACTAAACCTGACGAAGGGTAAGTTCAAATAGAGAGTAAAGGAAAACGTGGCTTTTATTGTATGGCAAGACAACAAACAGGTACTTGTCATGACCAACGTGTTTCATTCAAAAGTTGACCTAACCAGTGTGACAAGGACTCAAAAGGATGGATCAAAAAAAATATCCGATTTCCTTACCACAAAGGAATACACAAAAGGATGGGTGGAGTTGACCGGTTCGACCAATTGACAAGCACCTACACTGTAGGACAAAGAATAAAGAGATGGTGGCTCAGGATTTTTCACTTCCTCTTGGATACGAGCATAACCAACGCTTTTCTTTTGTCTACCAAAAATAGCATTACGCTCTCACACTTTGAGTTTCGCGTGGCGTTAGCTAGGGGACTGGTGAGTGGCTATAGTAGGTAGTCGAAAAAGGCGTTCCACCATGGCTAATTATGTCGTCAGAAAGAAAGTTGCGCAAGCTTCTGATACTCGCCAAAAAGTTTTGCATGTGGTCCCTGAAGAGCTGCATTTTACAAACGTGGGTGACCACATGCCCTGCCTCCTGACGAATTATAAAAGATGCCGCCATTTTAGCACAAAGGGAACGACAAGCGCTCTAAGATAATGTGCGAGAAATGCGAAGTGCCTTTATGCATTGTGCCATATTATTATGCTTTTCACCACAAATAAATAGTAATTAATAAATACCTACAAATAAATACCATAATTAATTAATAATAAGCACAAATAAATTTGATTGAATTACCTAAATCTTTTAATTTACCTAAAAATTCTGACTTCATTGGGATAATACAGAAAAAGTGCAGCAGTGAGCAGGCAGAGGGAATATTTTTACCACCATGGAAATAATAATGATTTCGTATATATTTTTTTCTATTTTCATTTCTACCCTCCTAAGCATTATATAATCAATAACAGTTCTATTTTTCAACTGCCAGATCGTTATGCCCGTTAAAGGGTTAAAACCAAATCTACCAGCGCGCCGAGCTCGACACCAAGCGCGATGAGTTAAAAGCCCGACCACCTGCGCTAACTCACTAAAATTATATTAATGGTGTGCTCACATGCCCGCAATGCGCGAGGATCTTCACAAGGAAGATTGGCTACACAAGCCACATGCGAGCACACGAGCGAGTGCAAAGCTCATGATGCGGACGCCGTGACCGAAATCGGTCGGACCTCTTATCACCGCCTCGAACATCGGTCTTAATATGTACTGATCACTCGAAATACGTTTGCTGTATGGGAGTTTTTGTTGTTATAGCGGCAACAGAAATACATCATCTGTGAAAATTTCAACTCTCGAGCTATCACGGTTCATGAGATACAACCTGGTGACAGATGGACAGACGGACGGACGAACAGTGAAATCTTAGTAATGGGCCCCGATTTTACCCTTTGGGTACGGAACCCTAAAAAGGGGTGTTATAAGTTTAACGTGAGAGTCAAAACTCTGTGTCTGTGTGTGTGTGTGTGTGTGTCTGTCTCTCAGCGCGTGGAACGTAAACGGGTGAACCGATTACAATGTTGTTTTTTTAATTAGAAAGTAGATTTCTTGGAGCCCGTTTTTACGGTAACATTGAGTTGGTCTGAAGATGCAGTTCGAAGGTGGGAGCGGGAACCCTATGATGCTAAATAGAAAATCCGTGGATTCGTGGATCCGAAGTACCATGCAAAAGATTGTATGGGCACTGTCCCCACCCACCAACACACGTGACACTGGTTTCAATATTATTGTGGCATCCCATAAAAATACTAATTACCATTTTTTATACAAAAATCGATGGGGTTGGTAAAAAAAGCTATTTTATGTGTATTTTTTATGTGTGTTATCTCGAAACTGGTACTATTTATGGACCGATTCAAAAATTCTTTCTTCGTTCGAAAGGAAAGGCCAATAGTTTGGACTCATTTTTTTTAAATCAGGAATCGGTCCAATAGTTAGGTTTCTATAAGAAAAAACTGTGAAGTTTAATTTGTTTTTACCTGGATGACATTATACATCCAGCCTTTTATCGTCATAGTAAAAAAAAACCCCATTCCTATGGCGGGGGATGTCGTCATAGAAAAAATCATCAGGCAGCCTAGATGAATTAACTGAGTTATGTTTCAAATCTTTTGGTGGGTGGGGACGTTTTTTGCATGGTCCTATATATCAATTGTAATGGTCTGTGGTCACATTAGCAGTGATATCAACCTTCTATGTCTACGCAAACGTACGCTAAGACTGTTTATGCCGTAAAATTGTTGTATTTTCATTCATTCATATTCTTTATTTACAGAAACATTAAAAATACAAACAAATAAACATAAATATAGACATAAACATTTACATACAGGCACATACATTGCTTCTGGCCCCACACTAGGATAACCTGTGTCGTAGGAACCAGAAACAGCGACAACATAAACATGTAAACACCCAAGACCTGGGTATTTTTAGTCCCCAGCCGGGATTCGAACCCGGGACCTCTCGCATGGTAGGCAGATGCGCAACCGCTGCGCCACAAAGGTCGTCACATGAAATATTATTGGCAAAGGCAAGATGTATTCTATTCATAGTAATCGCAATGGACCAAAAACCTACAGGGTACTTCCCGTTGACCTACAATGGGTATCTTGTATGGAGAAAATTTACTGTTTTTTTTCGAGCGGCCAATAACCAAATTTTGTTTTTCTAGTGCAGAATAGTGTAACGAATAAAACTTAGTATGACATGTAACGGCTCGTTCACACGGCATCCGTCATGACGATTCGTGATAAATCACGATACGTCATGCATGCATGATGGATGGACGTTCACATTGTACGGAACATACGGAATCGTCTTACATCACGATTCGTCAAAAAATCCGAATTGGTGTTCACACGTTTTGAGATTCAGAGGTCATGTTTAATCTTCGGTCTCTGCTGATTGACCTCCGAAGTACAGAAACAGCCATCTAAGTAATACCACTAGTCCTACCACTAAACCTAATCACACCAGTTACGATAGGTAACAAACTACAAGTGTGATCGGAACCCTTGGTTCGCGAGTCCTACTCGCACTTGACCGTTTATTTTGTTGCAGATACTGATATCGATGATCATATTAAGAAAAAAAAACTACCAGGCTTAGAATCTTCTTCAGAAAATTTATCAATCATATCCATAATACCACCACTAGTGGTGGCCCGTGGTACTATACCTATACTTGCCGAGGCAGAATTTGATGACATAGTTTATAATAGTGAATCAAGTAACTTTGACAACCCTCAAGCAACACATACGAACAGCATGGATAATCTGTCTTTCTGTGCATCAAACCTCAGTGAAATGGATTCCATGAATCCTAAGACAGAAAGAAAATATCTTCACAATGATGTCGTAAAAGTTAAAATGCTGTGTGAAGTAAAAAAAAATACACCTGAAGACTCGCACATAGGGGTACAAGACGATTTGCAGAATATGAGCGGATGCTCGTCACTTCTAAATTTCACTGGTTTGACTGAAAATCTGTCTTTCTGTGCATCAAACCTGAGTGAAATAGAACCTATGAATCTCGCGGCAGGAAGTAAAACACCTCAGGTAAGCGTGATACCACAAATATCACACCGTATTTTTTACAATTTGCAGTCGTTAAATACAACTAAACTTGGTGTTTACTTTTACAGATTAGTGAAGAAAAGGGAAAGAACGAAAACCTTCAGGAAAAATCTAACTACAAGCAAGTTATAGTCGGAGATTCTGACAATAATGAGTCGGATGGTGATTTTTCCCCCACCGATGGTTCTGATTATGAACCTATTGAAACAATAAATGCCAGAAAAAGACGAAGGAAATTGGATTTTACAGATAACGAGGTATTGTTTTTTTTTGTAATTATAATAATTTCAACGAATAAACTTAATTTAGCGGATGTCAAAAGCCTGGTGCAAGTCGCTCTTAGTGACATTAATCTGAACATCGAACCTTTCTGGAATACCTATTATAGAGTTGAAATACTCTAAAATAATACAGTAAAACTAAGCCATTAAAGGGTAATCAGCGGAACTAAATAGGGAGTTACAAAAAACTGTGCGATTGTGTAGTGGCAGGTCTCCTGAAAAGAGTCAAATAAATTCCTCTGATTTACCTGCGCCGCTAGGGCGGTGGGGGTGTATGAAAGGTTCCTTTTTCAAGTTATTCGCTGAAGTCGAAAACCATTGGAAATACCAACACACTTACTTCTACATTAATGAACTACATTAAATTTTGAACAAATAAAAATAACATTTTCATTGTAGGATCAATACTTTAAGAGAATAATGGGTCGAAAGCTACCAAGATATTATTTTTTGTAAGAATCAGTAAATGTTCCATCTCTTGTATTTAGACCACATCTACATAGTACCTTATGCATTGCGATACTTCATCCTTACTGCATATTCCTGATCATTGTCCACGTCCGAAAAGTCTTATGGGCCATACTAGTTCAGGGCTTTGAATCCCAATTTTATGTGCTACTCTACGACATAGATACACCAACTATATCCAGGTCCCGCAAGGCCACTACAGCTGTATCATCTGGTAAAGTAGTCCTTACTTTATATTCTAGCTAGATCACCGTGTAGGTCCCAAAGGTTTTCGGACGATATCCTTTCAAAGATTCGAAAACCCAACAAAATACTTAAAAGTTGGTTTTAAGATTGGTAGGTAAGTTTAGGAGCCTTGAACCAGATATCGTATGAATAACTTTGGTATTGACGGTGATCTAGAATAATTATGTAGAAAAGACTACCTACTCTACCAGATGACACAGCTGGAGTGGCCTTGCGGGACCTGGATATAGTTGGTATCTTGTCGTAAAGTAGCACATAAAATTGGGATTCAAAGTCCTGAACTCGTATGGCCCAAGACTTTTTGGACCAGGACAATGTTCAGGAATATGCAGTATGGATGTAGTATCGCAATGCATAAGTTACTATGCAGATATCGTCTGGTATATTATAATTATTATAATTTAATGAGAGGAATTTATACGACTTGTAGGGACATGCTTATGTCAGCAATATGTAACAGTGGTAGCGAGTGCGCTCTGCTTGCGAGTTAGTCGTTCCGTAATCGCGTTCTAAGTAACTTGTCTCTTCTGTGTTATCCCAGGTGTACCGTGTAAAGCTGAACTGTAATAAAGGATCTATACTAAAGACTAAGTGAATATTATTGACACTCCTAAATTGGTGACCCCGACGTGATACCTACCTACGAACGAGCGGCGACGGGACGACTCCCGGCTAAGTAACCACGACTTGGCCGGAGTTTCAACGTGGAACAATGAGTAAGGGAGCGGGCCAAGACAAGGCTGGAGCCGCCGCCGGACCCAGCAAAGAAGAGCAACCATCTGAAATGGCGTCAATTTCGGTGTCGGCGAGAATCCCTGAATTCTGGCAGGAACAGCCGCGTTTATGGTTCGCGCAGTTCGAGGCGATAGTCAGCCCCCAGAAACAAGGTGACGAATATAAATACCAACTGGCAGTGTCAAAGTTAAGTAGGGATGCATTACAACAGTGCTCAGACATACTTTATACACCACCAGCAGAAGGGAAATATAAGAGAGGCTTCTCAAGGTGTACGAAGAGTCTCCAGAACGACAATTTCAGCGTCTGGTCGGTGAAATGGATTTGGGATCACAGAAACCCACGCAGCTGCTACGAAAAATGATGACTTTAGCAAGGAACTGCCAAGCGAGTGATGAAACAGTTCATAGATTATGGATGGCACGACTACCGACGCCTGTAAGAGCGGTGTTGACAGCGAGTCAAGATCAGACATTGGAGAACCTGGGGACAATTGCAGATAAGGTAGTGGAAAACATAACGAGTGTGAACGAGGTAGCGTCGGTAAGCAGCGGTGCAGCAAACTTCACTATTGATTCGGCCTTAAATGAACAAATCGTGAATGAAACCCAAAAATGGAAAGAAATTTTGACTCGTATTCTGGATACAATTCTATTTTTGGGCGAGAGGGGGTTGGCTTTCAGAGGGAAAAATAATCTTGTTGGAGAGCGAAATAACGGAAATTTCTTAGGGGTTCTGGAATTGATCAGCCACTACGATCCAGTTCTTCGTGAACATTTGGAAAAGGTTCGACGTTCGCAGCAGTCACATCAACGTATGCAAGTACACTATCTTTCACCCGACATTCAAAATGAGTTTATAGAACTTTGTGCTAGTCAAGTTGTGTCGCATATTCTAAAAGAGAGAGAAGAAGCAAAATATTTTACCATCCTTGTAGACGCAACGCCTGATTCCAGTCATGTAGAGCAGTTGACTTTCATTCTTCGTTACCTTCATCACGACACTGAAGCAAAAACTTACAACATCGAAGAACGCTTTTTAGCCTTTGTGGATTGTAATGAAAAAACGGGTGAGGCTATCGCTAATTTGATACGTGAAACTTTGCTGAAGTACGAAATCCCGCTGGATGATTGTCGAGGACAAGGATATGATAATGGCGCAAATATGAAAGGCGCGTACAAAGGAGCACAAGCATGGATTCAGCGCGATTATCCAAATGCAATTTATTCACCTTGTGCAGCTCACAGCTTGAACCTAGTTGGAGTCGATTCCGCGGAATGCTGCACCTCAGCAATCACTTTCTTCGGCGTGGTCCAGATGTGTTTCAACATCTTCAGTGGAAGTCCGCAACGTTGGGAGATTCTAAAAGCTAGAATACCGGATTCACTTCATACTTTGTCCGACACAAGATGGTCTGCTGGGATTGACGCCGTAAAACCATTGCAAAAAATCTTCCTGCATTGAAACATGCGTTGGAAGATTTAAAAAAGCTGAACTTGTCCGCTGAAACTCGCAGAGATGTGCAAGGAGTCATAAAATACATGAGCAAATTCGAATGTGTTTTAATGTCATCTATTTGGTTTAAAATTCTCCACGCCATTAATGAAAGGAACTTCGTTCTTCAAGCCAGGGGAGGAACTATCGACATTGAAGAAAAGAATCTCGAGAGTCTTGTCGACGATTTGCAGCTCCTGCGTGATCGTTGGAATATTATTTTGCGGGAATGCAAAATGGTTGCGAATGAAATGGAAGACACTTCTTCAACATTGCCTGTTCCTCGGAAGAAGAAACGCGCTGACCATTTGCCGACGCCTGACGATGAAGACAGCATTGAAGAAGAAATCGAATTCAAAAGAAATACTTTCTTCGTGATAATAGATTCAGTGATCTCCGGAATTCATCATAGATTTGCTGCAATTAGAGATATCGTCAAGGTTTTTTCATTTTTATGGAGGTTCCAAGAGATGGAAGATGAAGAGATACAAAACGCGGCAGACAACTTTGTGGAGAATTACGCTTCCGACGTTGCTCAAGAACTATCAACTGAAGTCATTCATTTAAAGCACATTTATGAAGCGAACTTCACTGCGTGTCTTCTTCTATTCCAGTTGCTAAATGACATCACAGCAAAAAACTTGCAAAATCTCTTCCCAAACATTTGTGTCGCTCTGCGAATATTTTGTACCTTGCCAGTTTCAGTAGCCAGTGCTGAACGCTCATTTAGCGTACTTGCGAGGATAAAAAAATTCCACCGTTCTTGTTCAACTCAAACAAGAGTGTCAGGATTGGCAACTCTTTGTTTAGAAGCAGAATTGGCGAGAAAATTGAACTTGAATTCAGTTATCGACGTTTTCGCCTCCTCCAAAGCAAGAAAAGCTTGTCTCACACACGAATAAGTATTTACTAAAAAGTGACTAAATAATATTGTACTTTATTAAAATAAAACTGTACATGAATAAACGTTAAGGTAATCCAACTTCCTCTAAAATTACTTGTTAATCATGATATCTAATTGTTTATTATGAACTTAGTTAATATAATATATACTATAATATATAGTAAAATAATAATAATATAAACTATTAGTACATTTAAATCTACAAATTAAAAATAATTACATCACAGTCGGAAATAGCTGATTTATTTGAAGGGAAGGGAGGGGGCCCGAACATGGATACCCCCGGGCCCTGATTTTCTCTCTGCGGCCCTGCGTGCCAATGTGGGTGGTATTGAGGCCTACCTCATGCGGCGACAGCTTAGGTGGTGCGGACACGTGTCAAGAATGGCAAAGCAGATTTCGCGAAGCACATCTTCTACTCAGAACTCGAGGAGGGCAAGCGCAAGCGTTGCGGGTAACTCCTCAGGTACAAAGAT
>CATKWH010000025.1:0-35930 GCA_949825045.1 Argyresthia goedartella | reverse complement strand
ATCAAAGTTGAGCTTATCTGGATAAGGCTCTCCTTTCGTTGCTGAGGATTTGGGTAGCAACAGATTTTCGTAGCTATTCACGCAAGCGCAGTCCAACGCTGCGATTTGCTACGAAGTGTGACGTCATCTTGTGCTACGACAGACAACGCGACAAGCAAAGCATTCTATGCTAGTGTAACCCATAGCTCAGTTCACCTTTCAAACCAAAATCTACATCAAAATCGGTGCATCCGTAAGGTTTATCAGAACCTATTTTCATGAATACATAAGTTATACCACAAAACAAACAGCCTCGCGCCTTTTTAAACTCCGACGAAAAAGAATGTGTTATAAGTTTGAATCGTCTGTCCGTGTGTCTGTCTGTCTTTTCGTGGCACTCTAGCGCTCAAACGGGTGGACGGATTTTATTGCGGTTTTTTTCAATTTGGTAGTAAACTTTCCTGCGATGATTTTTGGGGTTCCGTACCCGAAGGGTGCCAAACGGGGGCCTCCGCTGTCCGTCCGTCCGTCCGTCTGTCACCAGGCTGCATCTCATGAACCGTGATAGTTAGACAGATGAAATGTTCACAGATGATGTATTTCTGTTGCCGCTGTAACAACAAATACTTAAAAACAGAATAAAATAAATTTTAAAGGGGGCTCCCATACAACAATTCTTTCATACCACATACAAACTTATGAATGCACCTGGTTACGTACATGGAGTGTGAAAGTAGCCGCACCAATCACTTTGTAAACGACTTTTTGCTATGTAAAATCCAATTATTCACTCACGCCATCGCTACCATTGTACCCTTCATACGCGACTTCGACTCGCACTTGACCGGTTTTTGATATATTATGTTGAAGTCGGTTGGCGGTTCATAAGTTATCAGCCTAAATAGAGACAATGAACCTTTTTCATCAACGCGTTATATTTATTTAGTTATAGTTATACCACGTAGGGTACTCAATGCTTTATTTTGCGTGACAGGGGGCTAGTCCGTCGTCGCTATTAAAAACATAATCCTATTTAAAACATAAAACCTATTTCCGCGATTGGAATTCACAAGTAAAGAACATCAGCAATAAGTTTGACAGAAACTGTAAACTGCAAATGATAGTTCTTCAAACAAATAACGACCGTCAATAAATCTTAATAATCCACTGACCATAATCGTCAGGATTTTGGGAATTATAGGATTATACTCTCTGGATAGTCGGCCCATAACTAGAGCGGAATGTCCCAATTAAGTACAGTGAGCGGTGCATCAAGCTGAAATTTTTGTTTCATTTTGAATAATGTACTTAATATCATTTATTTTTATACGTTTATTTGATAATGACTATTTGTGTTGTGTTTGTCTTTTAATAAGCTAACCTTGCGGAATTTCAGTCATTCATGTAAGTATTAGCATATAATTGTAGTAGTAATATATTATATGTATTTAGTATATTATTATAATGATTACATAATTTATTTTATTTATTATTAATTTTATTTGTAAGTACTCATTTATGCCGTTATAGTCTTGCACACATAGATCTACCCCTGATCAGCAAACAACCTTTTACTTTCATCTTAGCCTGGTTTGCTGGAAGATATCTCTTATTAGAGATAAGCTTGTCTTTGTCACTATTTTCATGTAACTCTTGTTTTTTATATGATTTGTGTGCAATATAGAAATTATGACTTATGAACAACTTCCAATGTGGCAATGGTTAATAGTAGTTTATGTGACTGATACATAATGGAGGGCATTAAAACTCGAGAGTGGATTTATGAAACGAGCCGAAGGCGAGTACAGTTCATATTATGTACAGTTACATACACTAGTTTATCTACTCACATATCATATGCTCTCTTTGATGTGTTCAGGAACCGCATGTTTGACCGGCATTGTGGCATCGAGTTGTTTAGCTTGTTCTGTAGTACCAACTTCACAGACAAAGTAGGGGCGGCATGCAGGCGGGCGTCGGCGTTCGAAATTTGAATGTCATAATATGTAGAAAATTTACACATTATGGTCATAATGTTCAATATTCAGATAAGAAATGAGTTTTTACAAAGTAGTTTAACATTATGCTGATCGTATCGTGCGGTTTTTGGACGCAGTAAAGAGGGTTTATGATACGTGTGTAGATAAAACCATTTAAAGCCCCTTTAGTACATGTGCCCAATCAGCTGATTTACTGCTTATTAATTAATATGGTAGTCTCTGCTGTAGATCCCGGCTACTATCGCTTCTTTTGACGATGTTTGTGGTGTTGTGGTCTAGGATGTGCTTCCCAAGCGAGACGTCCCGGGTTCGAATCCCGGCTGGGGTTGAACAAAGGAAATCGCCAGGTCTTTGATATTTACATGTTTGTCATTTCTCTGTTTCTGGTTCTCACGATACAGTACCTATAATCCTAGTGTGGAGCCAAAAGCAATGTAAGTATCTGTATGTAAATGTAATATTAGTTTTGTTATATTACTTGGTAATAGTAATTATAACGCTATAGCAGAGGCGCTAATAGGGCAGCTTAAAAACTTCTGAAAGTCAGTTTGGCCACTAGCCCGACACTTCTCGACCAATCCGCACCGAGCCAGCGTGGTGGAGTATCTCACTCGTTTCCGGATAAAGGCCTTTTCCCCTCGGTGGGGATATTACTTATCTTTTTCATTATTACTTATTATTGGTCCCAAGGCCAAGGCCACATTAAATAGTTATTTTAATTATTATGGTAGACCTAAATATATATTTCGATTGCAACCAAGCTCGATAGTTCGAATTTTCGTCAGCTGGTTAATAGGCTGGGCCAATTTTGTATGGAGATATTTTTGTTTCCAAATATGGATTGGGGCTAGTTATATTTTGGTGCTATTACGCATTATTAGTTAATGTACAAAAAACTGTTATGATTCGATGTCATCTTCAGCCTCCGGATTCACGTTGAAATTTTCATAAATCGGGAAAAAATGCCTTTTGTCAAAACATTTTTAGGGGTGCTAAATATAGTTTAAAGTGTTATCAAGAGTAATAAAACACAAGAATAAAGAGAAGCCTTAGTTATGTATTCATTTAAAATATGAAAATCAAATCAATAATATACATTATTAATGAATTACTTAACACAAAAATCTTTCTTACTCTCGAATTTAGGCATATCTTTGCGAGACTCTATCTGAGCCTTTATAAAGCCTTCTCTTGATATTTTGCTGCACAAGGTACGTGATGCTTCAGTGACTGTCTTGACAGCTCTTTCGACAGCTTGTGTGTGACATGGGAGGCGAAGCAGAGGTAATTCACTTTTACCATTCTGTGCAACAAACAATTGCAATTCTTCGTCACTTACACCTTTGAGAATTGGCGGTTCGGTGATATTTTGCTGCCAATCGATGATATCGATATAAGAGGTTGCATCCAGGTTTATGTGAGGAACTTCATATAGTCGGATATTGGTCCGCTTAGTGCTTCGAGCTTTTAAAATACGACGAGCCGCTAGTTCACGAATATGATTTTGTGGATCAGACAACATTGCAAGTAGTAAATTCTCTGGGTGAGCAAAATAACTATTTCTTCTGATAACAGGATCGATTATAGTTTTTAGATCATTTGATAAATATCTGGATGCAGAGATTAGCGACCACAAGTGTTTTGCTCCATCCTTGCAAGAAGGATGCATTTTTATAGCGAACCACGTCGGAGCGTAAACTTTTACTATAAACGTGGCCAGAATCTGAAGTTTTTCAGAAGGATCTTTCGTTGATACGTACAGCCGAAGAACACGATTTGCTCGAGTCAGCCATCTGGCATGCGACATCTTCCCTGGTGATTTGTGAGCTAAATCATCAGGGAATTTCCCCGTGGTTACAGCCGAAACAATGCTATATAGATACGATTGGTCGGAGCTGAGATCTTGCGCTGTCAAGTCTGGTAGCTTTGACGGAATTGGCTGAAACTGAACCACAGGTTTTTTCTCACAATTTTCAAGGTGTTTTCCAATTGGACCTTTTAAAGTTTCAGGTCCAGACGTACCACCATCAATATGCGCGAACAAATGTCGAAACGGTAATTCGTTCATATGTAGCAGGCATATAATCCATTGTAGCGGTTTATTCAAAGTTTTTTCAAGCAAGCGTATGATGCCTCCATATTTACCAGTGTTAACGTTTGTCCCATCGCATCCAATGGCCAGTAAAGGTTCCGTTGGTATATTTTCTCTCAAAAAGTATTGTGTAATTGCTTTTGTAATCACTTTCGCAGTGCCAGAATGTGGTGCAATATAACTCAAGTACTTAGAGTCAGGTTCTTTAATCAATGATATATGTTCTTCCATAATCAGCTGTCTGTAACTCTTGCCAATTTTTTTCACCGTGACAATTGTTTTGTCTTTTCGACCATCGAAATATAAAGCGGGTACTTCTAAAACCCTGTCTTTGGCGGTTATATTCTGTCTTGTTTTCGATCGCTCTCTGCGCAGTTTGTTCTTGTCAATGATTGACACAGTGGAGCTAGTTGCTTGCAAAACTGAAGAGGCAATGGCTGCCCCTGCTCTGTCTGAAACACCATATCTGTCGCAGGTTTTGGCTAGCATTGAATAATTCATACTAGTGACGGGCGTTTGGGGATCTTTAGATTTCTTTAAGCCAAGTTCTTCTTCGTCACTATCAGATTCCTTTGAATCGGTGGAAGACGATGCATCGATTTGGACTGGCATAGGATGATTTGTACTATTTTGGCTTAATTTTTGACATTTTATTGCATATTCTCGGCTTGACAGCTTCCTTTTCAAAGTTTTTCTAATTTGCTTTGTAGCGATGAAATCGACTTTGCCAATGAACATTTTTCGCAAAGAACGTTGATCCAATAAGAAGCTGCACTCATTCTTAGGTATCTTTTTATCCTTAGGACAATTACAGTTTCTCAAGTCCTTACATTTACACGCCGAAATGTCAAATAAAGCTTTGCTGCTGCGCTGAAACTTTTCAAGATTTTCCTTTGGTATTTTGGGGTTAGACTTCAGTATATTTTTGCACTTTAGGTGATAAGCTTTTAGCATATCGTTCACTCTTTTATGTGAAACAATGGGTAGAGATGCTCTTGTCCATATGTCTTCGATTTTACCTGTCACTTTACCAGCAATTTCTTGAAATGTTGGTTCTTTCTGCGAATTGTTAGATTTCAGGTGTCGCCTAGTCCACTCATAATATTTCATAACTTCTTCATAAGTTGGCAATACATTGTCTTTAATATCACATATTTCACCAAATAAAGGACACTTTGTTGCGTTTCGAGTGCTTTCCATGTTTAATATTGTTTAAAACACCCTCTCACTTAAACAGCTGCAGTGTGACTGATGCGAGAAAATGGCGCGCTAAGTGCAATCGGCACGACCCCGCCCCCTCACCTCACGCCGTAAATTATCAAAACAAAGGACTTTTTCTAGCTAATAGGTCATGTATGCTTTCGAAAAGTGTAGAAAATAATAAAACATCCGAACTTGATTGATAATTATTGGCACTCAAATATACCTCTAAAATATGTTTTTTCAGATATTTCAAATTGAATCCGGAGGCTGTTAACAATAATAAAATCCAATCAAATTTTGCACACAATATTTTGACTATGTGTAGCATCTTTTTATAGCTAGCCCTTAACAAAATTCAAAAAAAAATAAAATTGGCCCATCTTACTGGTTAAATCATTCTAAGCAAAGTGTTAATCTTTATCTGCCGGTCACTTTCATAATTGAAAATCCACAATTAATTCCGCACAGGGTCACCCTACAAATTATGACGTCAGGAACATTTAGTCATTTATCGTAATTTATTGCCACTAAGGGACACTGGGGTGACCAGTTTATATCGGTTATTTAAAGGAACAGACAATTTTGGAAATACATATTTGTACATTAAACTGGAATGTTTTCGACTGACCCCACGCTTTATATTATAGGGTAGGGTCGGCCAGAACTTATTCCAAGATCCACTTTCTAATTTGGACGTTATTGGCGTACGCGACGATGCCCCGTAAATTAGCGACAACCTAGTTTTCGCAATATCGTTACGCCATGGCTGTACCAGCCAAGCGCGCGGACACCATCTTGGTGAACGAGCTGCTCGCCTTCGTACAACAGAAGCTGGACGTGATGGACGAGGTCTCCCTGGAGCAGATCTGCTCGACCAGCTTCAAGGAGGTTGAGATCGCCGCCGCCAAGACTGTGCTGCAAGAAACCGCCATCACCACTGTGCGCCTTGTCGCGCGGAGGGGTGCTGCAAGCGGGAAGAAGGATCTTCAGGACATCTTCCGGGTGTTCAAGGAGACCGAACCCGATGACGTCCCGACCTACGTGGCCCGCGACCTGAACAAGCTGCCGCCGGTGACATTCGACCACGTCGACGCCACCCGGCTGCTGAAGGATATCGTGCGACTACAGGCTGACGTCACCGACATCCGGAGCAAGTTGGAGACTTCGGAAGGCATTTGCACTGAACTAAAACGTGAGTTGTTAGTATTGCGTCAGGCCAATACCTCGCTGCCGACGCAGCGAATAGCCGACGCGCGCGACGACAACGCGACGGTCAGCAAAAATGCCCAACAAGCGACTGACCCAGTTACGCGGGTTGCTAAGCCCGCGTTGACGAACACCGCACCGCTTCGTGACGTCACGAAGCCATGCCGACCAGCACCGAATGCGGTCTCTTCTGGTTCATCCAAATCACTGGAAGCCCAAAAAGAAACGTATGCTGCTGTGTCCCGCCGTGCCCGCCGCCGCCGCCCGCGCCCCGCACCGCCCGCCGCCGAACAACAGAAGCTGCAGGCTGCGCCGCGCGCGCAGCCGGCCAGGCCCGCTCGTGGCCCGCCGAACGCGACAGTTGATGGGGAAGGTTTCATCCTGGTTCAAACCAGGAAGCGCCGCTCCAGACGCAGCCGCAATCAGCGTGGCACCGCCCCCGCCGATGAGTGCAGCCTCAAAGCTGCCGCTCCCACGGCCCTAATCTACCTTTCCCGGCTCGACGTGAACATGACCTGCCAGGACATCGAGCGTCACATCCTGGAAAGGCTGAAGAAGAATCCGCCGCGCAGTCCCAAGCAGGCGACAGAGGTTTCGACGGTGCAGATTGATCTTTTGGAGTCAGATAGACCCAAGGACTTTCTGTCCTTCAAACTTCGGGTGCCGGCCGATCTCAAGACAATGTTCCTGGCCAAAGATAACTGGCCGGAGGGCATTGTCTACCGACGCTATAGGGAAGCGAGACCGAAGACCAAAATCCCTAGCTAGGCTAGAGTTACTATTGTTATATTTTATATCTATGTCTAGTTTTAAGGTATCTATCGATATGGGATTTTACATCCTGAAATAAAGATTTATTATTATTATTATTATTATTATTATTGGACCTCTCGACATATTGATAGTATAGTTAGACCCCAAATAGAAATATGCACCAAGTTTCCAAAATTCATCGTAAAAAATGCAGCCAATTAAATAAAATCTTATAGAATGGATAACGGTGTGGAGTAGTTTAAAGCGTCTGTCGTTCGGTGTGTCGGTGTCTGTGTGTCTGTCCGTGGCACCCTAGCGGTCAAACGGGTGGACAGAATTTAATGCGGATTTTATTAACACCTTATATTAGCTTCAAATGTAACTATGTAAAGGAATCTTGCTAAATTTGACCCTCTTCCCGGTTTCCGATTAAGCTAAAATTTGGAGAAATTATGTAAGTTCAGTAAGAAGGCAACATTATGATATCATCGATCTTATCTGATGATGGAGCCGGATGGTGGTCAAAGGAACTCTGTAACAAAATTTCGCAATCCTACCGATTTTGGGCACTTTAAAATCGTCTCGGTGAGTAGTTGATGCTTTGGTGGGGGTATTGAGCTGATCTGATGATGGAACCTAAAGGTGGAAAGTAGAACTCATTAACTGCTACTTGTAAAACCCTCGAGTTTGGACTCGTTTGATTTGTTTTAATGTGACAAATACATTGCTCTTAGTAGTGAGGGTATCGAGCTGTTCTGATGATGGAACTGGATGGTGATCACAGGAACTCTGTGATAAAATAAAGCGAGTTTGTGCTCTTTAGAATCGTCTCGGTGAGTAGATGGTAAGGGTTTTTAAGTTTTTAACTTGGTGATTTTACTGCAGCTGGTAGTAGACATTACTGCGTTGGTTCTTAGGTATATTTTATTAAAATCGGTTTAGCTGATTAGAACGTCATCAGCTTAAATAGGAAACAAGAGAAGCAAATTTTATTTTTATTTTATTTGTTTAGTTATGTTACGTTATGCCATGCTTTTGTTACATACATACATAGCGTCACGCCTTTTCCCATATGGGGTGGCAGAAGCACAATTGTGCCCACATTTAGCCAGTTATTTCATACTCCATCATGCGTGACAGAGGGCTAGCCCATCGCCGCAGCTATGATTAAAGGTCAGCTCATAATGTTATCTATCACCGTTGTAACGTCCGTACGTATAATGTACTTAAGATAAATAACTTATCTCATCGGCACTTGGTCAACATCAAGTTTAATAGTAAGTCCACTCGATACTGACTGATGGGATTGATGGGTTTGAAAATCATATTTCCCGAGGCACAATCGGTGAGCACCTCATCACGAAGTTTCGAATTACTTGTCCAAATCAGTGCCTCTCCCACCCCGTATGAAAAAATATATTTTAACACTAGGGAAAAGAAATAAAAACTTGTTAAGTGCGAGTCGGACACTCATACGAAGGGTTCCGTAACATCATATAAGAATAAACGCAAAAAAATACTCTTATGTTTTTATTGCGTTTAATTAATTATTTGTTGCGATAGCGATGACATAAATGCATATTCAGTGAACATTTCAACCCTAAAACAACATAAATGCATATTCAGTGAACATTTCTAATTACAATCGCTTTAAACCTTTATAAGGATCTGCTACTATTTGCCCACTACATTTTCAACCTTATGGCTTTATAAATAAAGTTCAAAACCAATGACAAAATTAAACATGTTTAGGCCGTATGTAGGGTAAAAAATTCGTTCCTCAGTTCATTGACCCCATCAGCTGATTATAAGTAACTATGGAAGAAGAAGAAGTTTTTTTTTCGTTTGCGACCATCTGTTTCTTCGGGAAGGTTGTTCATATTGATGGGTACTATAATTCCACGAAGTTCCCAAAACGAATAAAAACTCACTGTGTATAATTTAAATATGCCTGTTAAATAGAAATTTAAAATATAAGTAAGTACCCATAGCCACTTATAGGAGCCGGATTTTTTACAGAAAATATTAAATGAAAAATGAAAATGGCTTAATGAGCCAAGAATATCTTATAACTAATAATAACATTACATTTTTTAAATGAACAGGCTTCGTCAACGTAGGTGTGTTAATGTGAATATCAATTATTATGTATCCTCCAAAAGACAATCGCTGATTTTTTTTAAGTTCTTTGCCTGAAAGAACTCTGCACCTGATTCACCAAGCTCTAACATTTATTGACTGAAGAGCATTCATTGAATGAATTATGTATATTGAAGACATTTAAGAGTAAAATAATTAATCCCTTAGCCTCGGCAATGTCCCGGGGTGGTTTATTCGCGTAGTTGTTTCTTTTAGTGTATCTATTTTATTTTTAATTCATATATTTTGGTTACTTTCATTGTTAATAAAAAATATAATTAATCCCAACAATGCCAACTAATTAATGGCACTAATAAATCACCATTCATTTCCCTCAGATCTGAAAGCAGACGTACAGACTGCATTACGTGAAAAAACCGATTGAAGCGAATATAGTACTTATGTGCATACTGGCAAGGGTGAATTTGGTGTAAATAACTTTTGGTGATAAGCCCTTAAGGGGTATGCGTATTGAATGAGATGTCTCGGATATCGAGTGATCGCTATTTTGAGGCAGGGATAGCAAAAATAGTATTAGAAATCTTGGTCAAAATAAACTTCTTTAAATGTTGTTTTATTTGCACATATTTCGCTTCGCTACGCTCCGGTTTTGCTTCTAGTAAATTCCTACCTAATCTAGCCCAATAAAAATTTAGCCATAATAACTTATTCTAGCCTTATTTGGCTTTACATTACTTTCAGTCGCAAGCTCGCTCCGCTGGTTGTATCTAAACATTCTAACCTAACCTAACCTACAGGTTCCGCACTCAATTCGTGTAAGTTCTTAGGAAGTACCTATTTATTGCAAATGCTTGTGGACCGGTTAATTTTACTCACACATAAAAAAGAGTGGGTATAAATACATTTTATTATCGCGTTATTATCGATTTAATTAGATTTTTTTTTATTTCCGCCCGCCCCTTAGTGCCCGCATTGCTGTCTAACATTTAAAAAATATGTGAAAAATACTTTGTAATGAAAATAATACCTACTCTCAATGCTTAGGAATCTTTGGGCGCCTTCAAAGGAAAAGGCAAGAAAGATTTCTGTGTATTTTCAGTTTGTACAAAAAAAGTTACGAATTTCGAAGGTCATGAAAGATATTTAGTAGGATTCCATCGCAAAAGGGTTATTAGGTCTTTTCTGGTTAGCGTTGCAATAGCGACAACCAACTGACAACCACTGTACGCTCAGGATTGGGTTAGCGATACTTGTATATTGCGTGCAATGTTCGAAATTACTGTCATTTAGCGTAGGTATTATGGTAGCGATCGCCGATCGTTACCATGGTTGCTGCCCGTTACCATAGTTACCATGTACGAGCATGATTCGGTTCGCAGCAGTCGGGTAATTGACCGCTATAGCAACACGTACCCGTATAGACTATAGCAACATTTTTTAAACGTACTAGCTGCTGACTAGTGACGATTCTCGAAACCCAGTTGGTTGGTAGGGTTCCATACCCGAAGGGTACCAATCGGCCAATTAATAAGCCTCCGATGTCCGTCTGCCCGTCTGTCCGTCCATCTGTCCATCGGCGCGCTGTATCTCAAGAACCTTAATATATAGAGAGTTGAAATGTTCACAGAATGTGTATTTCTGTTGCCGCTACAGCAAGAAGTTATAGAAGAACTACAAGAGATTTTATAAATTAAAGGGGTCCCCACAGCAGCAACTGGTGGGAGGTAGCCCAGAGGCATGAAAAGTGGAGGAGGGGAAGAGAGGCCTTTGCCCAGCAGTGGGATGATGTAGGCTTATAATAATAATAATAATAATAAAGGGGTCCCCATACAAGACAAGTGTTTTAACACCAGCCGCGAAATTAATAACAAACCATAACATGATTCAAATATAATCGAAGATATCGCTGTTGTGGTGGCGCAATTGGTTTAATATCGCTTTCGCAATCTGAGGGTTCTGGGTTCGAATCTATGTTCAGACATAATATTATTCTCATTTTGTTTTTGTTTTATTATTTTTTGTCGTAAAGTTTTCTTTTACGACTGTGCGGAACCCTTGGTGTGGGAGTCCGACCTGCACTTTATCTGTTATTGGTATTCACACAGTTTCCAGTAAGAAAACTGTTCGTCCTTCATGTAAGAGGCACCTGTCTTAAGATTATCATCTCCATACTCAGCCCACATCGACAACAATGCAATCTATGAACGAAGGGTGAACTTCAGCTGCAAAGATATTAAATTTTTCGGCTGTTTCCTTCGGGGTGTTTCTTAATTTTATTTTGATCTAAACCCTCTTTCCATCATGATTCTTTTCGCTTTCAATAAAAAACACACTGCACGAGTCCTGCTATCGCTACAGCGCATCGTTTCGTTACCTGCTATCGTTTGTAATTGCTCAGTGAGACGGTTCTGCAAATTGTGCTGATTGGTCCGCAGACGTCCTCACTGCAATTATGGACACTTCGGATGCAAATCTCATGCGGGAACAAAAGGTTGGTACACTTCATTAAATATAGAAACGGGAGTAAGATCTCCTTTGTTACGGCGAAGGGCCAGCCCCTTGTCACGTAAAATAGAGTAAACATGATCTCGCAAACGTGACACTTTAGGGTTGCATATAACCAATATTTATTGTTTGTTTAGGTGACCTATTCCCATATTTACCAAACTTATCAAGCAAAAAAAAAAAGGAAAATGTGTCTTCAACGCCATCTATTGGATGTTGAAAAAAACTGCTCAGAAAATATATCATAACAGCAAAGAGAGAGACACACATATTCTATGAACGCCACTACACCGCACGTGTTGATTAATTTGCACAACACGACAATGTGGCATCCGGCGCGAATACATACAGGCAGGGGCCAACTGCACGCCATCATTACACTTGCGTGCGTTGGGTTCGACGAATTGTGGCGCCGAATGGTGACACGATTTAGATTTGAATTTATGTTTATTGTGTCAGATTGCTTTGACGTGACTCGTTAGTGATATTATTCTGAACAGCAGTTTATCAATGTGTCACCCACTACTGTGATTAACCGCACATTGAAATACTGTATTACATACGAAATAACTCGAAGTTTTGTCGAAGCATGACAGATGCTAGAAATGACCACATTATCTATTATATTGACTTAAAATGTCAAATTCCGAAAATGATTAATTTGTCCCATTCTCAAAATAACTGATGAAGATGTTGCTGAACAATTCAGTAGTATTTGTGTTACTCACTCACACTCATCATATTGTCATCTACAGTGTCATCGACCGAGTAGTAGTTTCAATACACTTTCCTAATTTATCAATTTATCACTTGATTTAGGGCAAACATGTTTCCGCGTCCACTCACACTACTAAATGGATTGATCGTGAATCGAGATCACTATTCGATGCTCGCCGAGCCGCCTGCATCGATTAATTCGCCGGACATTATTAATGCTAGAGTTACGTGACATGTATCAGAATCGGTAAGAACATGAGATCAGTAAAATGGCCCGTTAAATGAAAGAAGGCCTAAATTGTGTGGGTTCCGTCTATCGAGCTTATTTGTTTTGGAACCGACTTCAAAAAGGACGAAGTTCTCAATTCGAATGTTTATAGCGTTCCGTGCCCGAAGGGTGCAAAAAACTGACAGCGAAGCTTTAGTAATAGGGTCCATTACTAAAACTTCGCTGTCCGTCCGTCTGTCTGTCCGTCTGTCACCAGGCTGTATCTCATGAAGAACCGTGATAGTTAGACAGTTAAAATTTTCACAGATGATATATTTATGTTGCCGCTATAACCATCAATACTAAAAAACAGAATAAAATTAATATTTAAGAGGGCTCCCATAAAATAAACGTGATTTTTTTTCTCGTTTTTGCTCGATATTGACAACGGCAACTGGTAAACGCTTGAAAAATTTCACAGAATATTAAGTTATTTATTTACTTTAAAAATAAAAAAAAAAAACAAAAAAGCAGATATTTTAGGGGCCATACAAAAGACATGATTTTTTTTGCATTTTTATAGATAATGGTACGGAACCGTTCGTGAGCGATTCCGACTCGCACTTGGCCGTTTTATTTTTGTATGTTTGTCACGATATTTTTCAATTATGAATCGATTTGATCAATGACGATTGCTAATTATATATAAATATCTACAGTAATAAAGACATTTGGAATTTGAAATTTGGAATTTGATTCTTGTTTTGTTTGGTAGGTCATACTTCAAAGGTGGTCATTATCAAAATTGATTTAGCGCTTTTTGAAAAAATCAACAAAGACAAAAAATTTATACACTAATGACGTTTTGGTTTGTGGTTCCGTGCAGCAAAAGTTCTGATGAGGACTTCTCATGAACATGGGCTTCATGCGCATCCCGACCCCGGGGAGGAAGAAATAGGACTTGAACTTGAAGTCGGTTTGTTTAAGTTTTGAAGTGAATTATTTCTACTTCTTCAACCTCACTATCAGCCTAGCAAGCTTCCTTTTGAAGAACAATAGAACATACCACAAATAAAGCTTTTAGAATTTATTCTAAGAGTCAGTAAACTACAGTAATTAACTGTGTTCATTTTCTATATTTTGCATACGTCAGCAGCATCCTCGAATATTGCTGCGCAACTTGTGATCCCCAGTATACATCTCTACCTTGTGTCAGCATATTAGGGACCCTACCGCTCGGCAGCGATCAAAACGAAGCTTTTAACTTAGTTTTGTTTAACTTTCAGGGTACCTTACCCGAAGGGTGCCAAGCGGGGCCCTATTATTGACGACCTCTGTGGCGCAGCGGCTGTAGCTCTGCGTACCATGCTAGAGGTCCCGGGTTCGATCCCAGGATGGGGGGAAAAAAAAACAAATCTTGGATGCATATGTGTGTGTGACTTCGCTGTTTCTGGTTCCCACGACACAAGGTATCCTATTGTGAGGCCAGAAGCTATGTATGTGGGTGGCTGCATGCAAATGTTTATGTTAATGTTCTATTAGTAGTTCGTCCGTCTGTCCGTCCCTCATGGGCTGTATCTCATGGAACCGTAATAGGTATAGTAACAATTTTCTAAAGTGCATTATTATACTGACGTCCTAAAGATGATGGATAACATCGTGACGAAACCTTCACTCCATAGCTGCGGCAATGGGCTTCCCTGTCACGCTAAAATAGAGTGTTCAATAACTGGCTAAAAGTGGGCACAATTCTGCCTCTGCCACCCCATTTGGGAAAATGCAGGATGCTATATTATTTATGTTTTTTTTTAGAAAATATAAATACAGTTTTTCCTATAAAAAGTGGCAGTTGCGCCCATTCGCCATATCTCTATATTTTGCGTGACAGGGGGGCAGCCCACCGCCGCATCTTAAAGAGATATGAAGAAGGGTTCCTACCAATGTTTCCCACGATAACTGTTTCAGTTACAACTTACATATTATAGAAACCTAGACAGGTTTTCAAAGGAACCCTAAAATTTAAATATTTTTTTCCACTTTGCCATGTTTGTTATTTTTTTGTAAGTAATTTTATTTCTCAAAGCCGGATTGTGCGATTAGTATGATTGCGTACAAGAAAATAATAAAGATTTTACAATGTATATCATAAACATAAACATTTATATACAGGCACATAAATTGCCTCTGACCCCACACTAGGATATTCCGGTCGTGTGAACCAGAAAAAGCGACGTCACACATTGTAAAAACCTCCAAGATCTGGGTTTTTTTTTAATTTATCCCCAGCCGGGGATCGAACCCGGGGCCGCCGTATAAGGGGTAAACCCAACTCCCTTGGGGAAAAAACAACAACAACAAAGCGTCACACCGTTACCCATACGGGATGGCAGAGGCACTTTACATCCATGTTTCGCCAGTAGGGAGCTAGCCCATCGCCACAGCTATGGAGATATGAAGAATTCCTCACAATGTTTTCGATAGCCGTTAGAAATATCTGTTTATTGAATTTTGCGTGACTGAAATTTAACTCATCACCGCATACCTCCGCATTTTAAAAATTTTAGTTTTAATGCTGCTGGTACCTCTCTTTCTCGCATAGGGTAAGGTGATGTGAGAGAGAGAGGGAGAGGTGACAACTCACTCAGAGCCAAATATACTTGGCGCGGCGTGTATGTGGCTGTATGAAATCAAAATGGCTATCATGTACTAACATTTAAATCCAATTTGGTAGTGCAATCTCTCTATCTCACAGTTTGGATGTAATGTCAACTCATCACTATGTATGGCCTGAACTTCGTGTCTATGTACCGACGAGCCTTTCCGTTGGATTGGTTTGTCCAACAGATCACGGTAGAGTACAGGTGACAAAGCATTTTGAAGGACAATGATATGTAGTGCTGTGTCATGATTCTGTGCCAGTTCAGGGCTCTGATTCGCTGGCATTCGTTAGACGAATATCGAACGCTTCATATATCGAGGGATTTTGTTTGGGAATCGTTCGATTTCGCCATTTCATCGAGTGGTGACATTGCGCGATAATTACCCGGTTAGATATTTTTCATTGCTAACGATATAATTAGACAATTTGACTTTAAATGGACATACGAAACTTTTGCGATGTGTTCTGAATTATTCGAGATTTTATAAGTGCTTGATGAGAATGACATCGGAAAAAGACAAGTCCAGAGCCAAAGTCATTGGTTTTGCACGCTATTACCATAGCATAAGGTTCCAGGCATTAAGGTATGCACGGGCTCGAACCCGGGAGACCTTTGCCCAGCAGTGGGACACTGTAGATAAATATTAAATTGTTCGGTCGTGTATAAGCCGACTACGAAATAAAATATTCATGAAATGTTCAGGGATTATCGGTGAAGTTATTATCTAATTGTTCCTCATTTTCGCGGTGATTTAATTAAACTATAGTTAATTGGTTACACATGTTGCATCAACAGAGAGCAGCATTTAGGTAAATTGACAATGTATTGAATTATCAAAGGCAGATCAAGTAATTAGGATCAGGCAAGGATATTAATTACAGTTGAATTAATTAATATTAATTTACTACAAGCTTGTACAGATATCGAAACGTTTCTTGGCGCCTGAGCAACGCCACTATCTCTCTCTCGCCCATGTATGCATATATATCTCTCTTGCTCCAATGAGCCCTCAGGCGCCAAGCAACTTCGCGCCAGGTATACCTGCCTAGCGTAATTTGTAGATTAATGACTATTTCTGTGTCGGAAATCAATGGGCCATGATTAAAAAAAACGTAATACTTTTTATTTTATTTTGTAAAATTTAAGGCTACTTTAAGAAACTAATTTGAATATTTCAGGTAATGGATGTCTTTTTTTTAGTATAATTTTTAATAATAACAGGGGTGTTATTAACTGGTGACGTCACTTGCCCACAGTTTTGGAACGGTTGTACTTAAGGCTGGTTGTTTCCGATTAGAAAATTAAAAAACTTTTTATTTTATTTTTTATTTAGCCATTAAGGTGTCCCACTGCTGGGCAAAGGCCTCCCCCTCTTTCGTCCACACTTCCCTGGTCTGTGCCATCTCCGGCCACCCCGGCAAAAACTTGTCGAGGTCGTCCCGCCATCTCCGTTTAGGCCTGCCTCTACGCCGGTATCCGTCCTGTGGCACCCAGTTAGTGGCGATTTTCGCCCATCTATCTGGGTGCATGCGACTTACGTGGCCGGCCCAGTTCCACTTTAGCTTAGCGGTCTGTGCACCCACATCAGCGACGCCAGTTAAGGAGCGCAGTGTGGTGTTCCTTATGCGGTCCGTCCTACGAACACTTAGGATGCTGCGCTCCATTGCTCGCTGGCAAACCTTGAGTTTGGACTTCTGATGTTCGGTCAAAGACCATGACTGAGCGCCGTAGGTTAGGATAGGCAGGATACACATGTCGATGAGCTTGCGCTTGAGGGTCAGCGGAAGGTTACGCTTCATAAGCTCCTTCATGGACCAGTAGCTCTTCCAGGCGTTAGAAATGCGTCTATCGATTTCTTTATCCTGCCTTTTTTCGAAGGAGGCTATCTGGCCCAAGTAAATGTATGCTCGCTGGCAAACCTTGAGTTTGGACTTCTGATGTTCGGTCAAAGACCATGACTGAGCGCCGTAGGTTAGGATAGGCAGGATACAAATGTCGATGAGCTTGCGCTTGAGGGTCAGCGGAAGGTTACGCTTCATAAGCTCCTTCATGGACCAGTAGCTCTTCCAGGCGTTAGAAATGCGTCTATCGATTTCTTTATCCTGCCTTTTTTCGAAGGAGGCTATCTGGCCCAAGTAAATGTACTCATCGACATAATGTATTTCCTGCCCATCTACCTCGACCCTACGTTTGACACTGTTAGTCATGGCCTGGGTTTTTGAACGATTCATCTTCAGTCCAACCTCAAGGCTTGCATTGCTGAGTTTCTGTAACATACGCTGGAGCTCGGGTGCAGATGGGGCAAACAGGACAATATCGTCGGCGAAGCGAAGGTTACTAAGTCTTCTGCCACCAACGTCAATGCCTCGGTCTGCATTTCCGATTAGAAAATTAAAAAACTATAATATCAATATTGGTTTACGTTCCGACTGACTTTGTGTTATCGACTGACAGAAAAACTGTTAATATATGACAGTTTTGCAGAACAGCCGACTTAACTGCGAAAGGAATTTGAACAAACTACGCCGCAGAGAACAAATGAAGTTCATTAGGATTTTTACGGGTATTTCATTGTAATCCCTTAATATTTTTTGATGGGAATAATGACATTTAGTTAGGAACACAATTATCTCGAAATGATTTTCTTAGTTTGGTACCTTTGTTTTTTTTACATGGCTCATTTCTGTTTTTGGGTCCCGTACGCAAAGGCTCCGCTGTCCGTTCGACTGCCTCCGGGCTTTGCCTTTTGAACAGAACCTTTTCGCAGAGTGTGAAATAGCATATATCACAGATATAATACGAGTCCGAATAACACTCGCCGAACTCAGTCATTTAATGAACCATTAATCAGATTCCAAATTTGAATTTATATACAAAAATCGTTCACTAAGTAATCCTTAATTAACCTTAACTAAACTCTGGTACGGCGTACGGGTATGGCGATGAGCCTGTCTTTAGTTTTGTATATTATGGTTGCGGTTCGAGGCTCCGCCTTCCAAGCGGGGGGTCCCTGGTTCGAATCCCGGATGGTGAGGAAGCATAAAATAAATTCCCAGTTGTTGGTTTTTTTATTATATGTGTGACGTCGCTGTTTCTGGGTCCCACGACACAGGGTTTCCTAGTGTGGGGCCAGAAGCACTGTATGTACCTGTATACAAATGTATTTTTTGTTTTTTTTTATGGGGTTTGGTACTGCTATGAAGTATGTTTCGGAAACATAAAATATCGTTTTGAACCAAACTCGGTATCCCTAAAATCTCCTGTTAACACATTGTTCCCCGCGTACACATTCCCGGTTAAAATAAACCCTTTAAATAACAACGGTTAAAACTGCGATCGCGGGGCAAGGAGGTTTAAAAATGGAGAAGCCATGCCTTTTTCCTAATAACAAGTTTATTCAGACGTCATGATTTTAATGCCCGACGAAAAAAGAGTGGTGTTATAAGTTTGCAGGGTTTTTCGGTCCCTTTATGCCTGTGTCTGCTGTATGCGGTACTCTAGCGATCAAACGGATGCACTGATTTTAATGCTTTCTTTTATTATTGGTAGTAAACTTCACTGCGATGGTTCTTAGATACTTTTCATTCAATACGGTTTAGTGGTTTGTTAATTGTTTTTTTAACATTTCAATGTATAATTGTCAATATTTATTGTTTTATAGTTGTGGGTGTAAAACGAAACCTTTTTGTATCATGCAGATATATTACTTATTGCATCGTTTCATTCTCTTCGGAAATTACAATACTTCCTTCCACGGCATACTAAAGTCACTCTAGCCCAGTCCCTTCTACTTCCTTTAATTGATTATGCCGATGCTTGCTGGGTGAGTGCGAACGAAGAACAACTGAATAAACTCGAACGACTTCAGAACCTCGGGATTCGGTTCATCTTCGGGCTGCGCAAGTATGACCACGTCTCGCAGTATCGCAAGGAACTGGGTTGGCTCCCGATTTGTCTTCGCCGTGATTTCCACATATTGACTTTACTTTTTAACATCTTGAGAAACTCAGATATCCTTCCTACCTTCGTGAACGTTTTGAGTTCCTTTTCTCCAGAGGCAAGGAGCGGAGATCTCACACGGTGTCTCTTCTATGTATTCCGCAGCATAACACCGTTGCCTACGAGCACTCGTTCAGGCTGAGGGCCATTCGGCTGTGGAACGCACTTCCCTGCACTATAAGGGACAGTCCCACTCTTTTCTCCTTTAAGAATCGCTTGAAAGAGCACTTACTTTCTCTTTCATCATAGGTATTGTATATATAAGTATGTAATTGTATTTATCTATTTATTATTATTATTTGTTTATTCTTATTTTATCTACTATTTCTTTGATTATATGTATTTTTATAGTAAGTATCATATTTTATTGGTATTTGGTAAGTATCTAATTGCACTAGACTACCCTTTTCATTTTATATGTATCCTATCCAGATAGGTTTGCTGGAAGAAATCTCTGTTGAGAGATAAGCTCGCCTTTGCCTTTTAATTTCGTGTATAATTGTATTGTTGTAATGTTCTGTGCAATAAAGAATTGTAAAATTGTAAAATACTTCTGAACCCACACTAGGAGAACATGTGTCGTGGGAACCAGAAATTCATAAATATGGCTGGATGGCTGTGTTCGTAAAATCATCATATTAGAATAGAAGAGAAAGCATTTATATACTGTATCAACCCAAACACACAGAAAAATAAAAGTAAAACATAAAAACACCATAGTATCGCCGTGTCTTGTAAAGTGGTCTTTTCCCATTAGAATGAGTATGTAGTTTAGTACATTCTACGAAAAGTTCTTCCAGTACTGATGATCCTGAACCGCGTATAGAATCCAATTGGAACGTTCTAGCATGGTCCGCCGAAATTGATTCCATGATCCTATAGTATGGCGGACCGAGGCCAGGGTCCTGTTAACCAATTGCGTCAGTGACCTGACAATGGCAGTCCAATATAAGTAGCCATATTCAGATTTTTTTGTAGACCGTTACAGTATCCGTTATACCTTTCCCGTTTGTGAATATTCAGAAACCTCAATTTCTATCATGTAGCGAACCGTCTCCATAACGTCATTGACACTGACCCGCCATGTTGTTAGCGGAACGGGACCCCGGGTCGCAGCATGAAACCGCAGGATATTGTGTTATGCTCATGTGAACTCAACCGAAACTAATTGCGTTTTGTTTGGGTCACGAATGGGTTAGGTTATGATTTACCCATGGCGCTGGTTGTTGTCAAATGCCCATCTTTAAATACACTTCCCGAAAACATATATGTTAATGTAGACATCCTTTTCCTCCAATGAGTAGGATGAGGAGGGGGAGGGGAAGAGGGAAGGGGAGTGAGGAGGAAGGGAGATTAATTTTAGTACCATACAAAATACACTTTATCTAAAAGGGATATTACAATATTCAAGATTACATAATTGACAAGAGTTCATGGCGTTAATCTAACTCAACACAGAACTCGCTTAATGATTTTGTAATTATTTATTCCTGCATAATATTTAATTAATATATTATATTTGGACTATTCAAACCAAACCCATATTTAAAAGAGACCTCTTTGAGTTTGGAAGAGGTAGAGAAGAGGAAAAAACTTACTTTCACGTGTCAACATTTTTTATAGGTTTTTAAGGAAAATCCGGCATCTTGGCAATTGTATCAGTGCTTCCGGTAATCGCATGTTCATTCATGGTGAAAGTAAATAATTTTAACACAATCTCCGGCGATTAGTGGTGTAAACACACATTCAGATACAGGCATAACATTGCCTTTGCTCACACTGGGCTAACCCCTACGCTAGGCAACTAGGATGAAATGTATCCTGGGTAACAGAAACTGCGTTCCAGTGCCAATACAGCAAGCGTGTTGGCACTGGAAGCGCTATACGCATAATAGTATTTTTCAAGATTTATGTGAAGCCTGATACTAATGAATCTCATAAATGCAATGGGCACTATCCTATAGGCAATTTATTTATATTTTTAATGAATATACTATATTAGGTAATTGCCCAATAGTGATGTCCAATTGAGCAGTATTAACGCGATTCGATTCGTTTTTCACCGACATTTTGAACCCTCGTAGTACGGTGAATATCATAAAAATCTTATGAAAATATAGATTCAGCATAAAGATAAACGCCTTTATTTTAAAAAAGATTCAATCGGTCTACTTTATTCATTTTAGTACGACCTTTATACAGTTGCAAGAAATTAATTTTATTTTCGATGAAACAGTTTTTTTTTTCATGACAATGTAGATTACCACCATCACCAACAATAGCTAAAATGTGACTACGGTAAGGCCACAGATTACTAAATAGTTACTAAGGCTCCAAAATATTTACTAAAATTACAATTAGGAACCGTTTAATATGGGACGTGTCAGTAGCAGGTGAGGCCTCACGAAGAATGGACATATCACTCTCCTCCGCCAACATTTTAAAATAGAACTGGGGCGTGATCTGGAGCGCGCACAACAGCTGGGGGCTCTTAATAAAACGTTAACGAACAGCCTAACCAGGTGGACCTAGAGGCATCAAACTTTGTAGAGGGTACTGCGGATTAGGCGAAATTTAACCCCTAAAGGGGGAAATAGGGGTTACATTTTGTATAAAAAAACTTGATTTATTAATCTGACATTTGGCAGATAGATAGTTTATAGTTGCCCAAAGCAGAGAAAAGGGGGAGGAGCATTATTTGCAACAGGGCCGTATCAAGGGTGGGACGTATAAATACGAAATTAATAGTTAAAGAAGAAAAAACGTGAGTCATAAAACGTAAGTAAAAACGTAAAAAACTTTGTACGCCAGCCTTAGTGTTCGAGTATGACTTGGGCATTTTAACACAACTCTACGCGGGTGAAACCGCGGGCAAACGGTTGATAATCATGTAAAAACCCAAGACGGTTTTTTTTTTTTTTACCCCCAGGTGGGATTCGATCCCAGGACCTAACTTGTGTGGCAGGTCCTCGACCGCTACTCTACAGAGGTCACTGTAAACTTGAAAGACCTGACGCTCTATCTCTGCCATCAATCCGCATCGCAATCAAATTGTCATTTTGAAGGGTGGCAGAAGCCTACAGAGCACACTTTGATTACGATTGCGACTGTCTTTTTGAACGAACTAAATCGCTAGTTTGACAGTTGTCATTTCAAAATTGCAATCAAATTCTGAGTCAAATACCTTACAGAGACAGAGCTACAGGTAATTTTTGTCCCAACCCTGGGTACAAACCCACAGAGATAGCCATTATATCTTACTAGGATATAATATTATAAACGCAACTAAACTCGGTTTTTACAACTAAATCAACATGCCTGTTGGATTCACCCTTTTCTAGGGTTCCGTACCCGAAGGGTGCCGAACGGGAGAGTAACTATGCCTGCACTGTCCGTCCGTCCATCCGTCACCGGGCTCTACCGGTTCAACCGAAATAGGAAGAGAGCTGAAATTTTCACAGAGGGTGTATTTGTAATGCCGCTATAATAACAAATAATGAAACATACGGGTTTTTAAGAATTAAAAGTAGTACTCATACAAGAGATTATTTGTATGGGCATTTTTTTTTTTGGCCAGTTTGTTTATTTGTTTATAGGTGGACTGGGCTGGCCTCTTCCATATCGGAAAAGATGTTTATTTGCGGTTATTGAGTTTTGTGCTTAGTTATTTGTCATTAAACGATTAATAATTGCGCATTCGAATTTTAATAAATAATAATAAGTTTCAAAACATATTTCTGTAAATAAGTAACACAATTTCTATCCACTTCCGGTTCAATGAGCAAAGAGTTTCGTTAACCTGAGTACATAGTTCAGTACTACATACATAATATTTCGATGAACCTAAAAATCACCGTCACCGCCCTTAACCGGTTTTATTAGTACTTTTAATGTTGCAAGTTATATACTCACAGTATAGTAAAAATCGATTCAGTACAATTGAAGACATTTCAATTAGAAAAATTGGTAGGTAAGTCGATTAATCTATCGATCGATAAATAATTAATATAGCAATGGGTGTTATTCGAATAATTATAACGAATTAATTGGCCAACTATGACTACATCACTATTTTTTCCTACCATAAAGCGGTAACCCACCATCTGTCATGTTGGCCTAGTTGTATATAAAAATTAAAAGGTCGAGATGTTTGTTATTCAATCATGCAAAAATGGTTGAACGGATTTGTATATTTGAAATACGAAATAGATTATATCCTACTATAACACAATTTCTTTACTTCTCGATAAATTACTATTTTAAAGTCCACGCAGACGAAGATGTTTTTTTAAACCGAGTAAAGTAAAAAAAAAAAGACAGCCCGTGTGAAATAATCGAGTTATTTTTGGTCATTTTTTCAAAAGATTTTTTTTAAATACCTAGATGTCAGAATTGCATGTAATGCTCCTGTTCTTTCACACCCTGTATTGTGGCTACGCATACTGTATAATCCGCCCATAAAGAACCCCATACAAGAACAATAAGTAAGTTTCTATAAGGGCAATGGAGATGCGCCCATAAGAATCTAAAACGTTTAAATTAAGACCAAAAAAAGATATAAAAGAAGCTTTTATAGATCCTCGTTTTGGAGGTTATAACAATTTTATTATTACCTTTTTTTGTACAAGGACATACTCGAACGGAAATCGGAATTTAATGAGATTCAAAGTTTTTTTTTTTTTTACTTTGATGAGGCTATTTGTTATACTTGATGATGCTTTATCTTTGGTCATCTAAGGATTACAGAAACGATACTAATAATTTAAGACAGACATACAGGTTGTATCAGAAGTATTCACCTTGGCGAGGGAACGAGACAGCGGTAGGTACCGACTACGCTTGCTATCTCTTTCACTCGCTAGGCAACCGACACGTCGCCTGCAGGTGCAGTTGGCTATGAGCTTGCACCTTTACCCTTCTCTCATTACAATACGCCACGCAACAGCTCAGCTCAGCTCGTGCTCAGCGATCAACCTTTCTCATGCTGACTTGCTTTGCTGAAAGAGATCTCTCACTAGAGACAACCTGGCCTTTGTACACTATTTTAATGTATACTTTGTCATTTGAATTATTTGTGTGCGATAAGGAAAAGTATGTCATTCCCATATTTTTTTATTTTTAAGGGTTCCGTACCTTAAAAAGAAAAAAAGAAGCCTTCACTTTAATGGCCGTCCTTCTGTTTGTTTGCCAGGACCTTTTTTCTTAAGAACGCGTAAAAATATCAATTTGAAATTAAAATCAAATACTCAGGTCTGCGGTTTGTTAAAATTGTGAGAAAATCTAACTTATAGTTCAACGTAATCAAAAGATACCGCCCCATATATGTCACAATATGGCTGAAATTAATTGATATTCGCAAGTGAATAAAAACCTATAGGGTACTTCCAGTTGACCTATGATACAAGCACGACATTAGGCACGAAGAAGGTTATTATAGTACAAGCAAAGGAAAAAATCTGGAATCGGTAAATATGAGTTCCTTCACAAAAAATGTGATTTATGCAGAACCCTTGGTGCGCGTGTCCAACTCGCATTTGGCCGGTTTATATTTGAAAAAACATGACTCTTATTTCTGAATATATAATGTTCATGAGAGTTTACACGCCTTGACGTAACGCCCGTTAACGTTTTGTGGACCTTTCAGAAAGTCAGTGTAAACCGGTGAAATTAATAATCACTAAGATTAAGGTAACCGCTAGTGCTGTGATTATTGTTTTGAAATCGATATATTTTTTTTTTTGATAGTACATACAAGAGCAGAAAATAATTGAGGGCACTGCCATCTTTGTTTGTTGTTGTTTTAGCCGAAATTAGACGGACTACAGACTCGTCTCTGGACGCGGAAACACTTTAGTTTCGAAAGTTCCGTTTTTCTGTTTTGTATGGGAAACAACTAACAACGCTGCATTTTTATCATACCTACATATCCAACACAAAGCGAAAACGTATGGAATAGTTTTAGTTTTTTTAAATCGCACAAGCAAAGGTCTTGTCTAGTTACTAAAAGTAAAACCTAGATTTACAATGCGTTCGGTTGGCCAACCTGACCGCCATGTGGAGTAACACACAGTTTGCGTGTGAAGTGTGATATGTGTGCTAGGCTTAAAGAATTAAAAAAGGCGTGAAAGTAAACAGAGCTAATTTTCACTGAGAAATTTAAAATAGTACAACTACCTTCTTTCACTACTTTTATTGGTGCAAAAATCCAGTATTTTCCTCTAACATTTCAAACGCCCTATTTCCTTGAAACGCGTTCATGTGCGAAACTGCGCCACGACGGGCAGCCAGTGAGACTAATGAGTAGGCTACAGTCCTAGCCTAGGCAATGTTTCAATAGAAATCAAAGGATCAATTACAGCTATTTCAATCTCAATTCGAAATGAAAATATAAGTACAGTGCAAATCTGAGTTTCAATAAGCCGAAGTAACAGAATATCCCAATAAACCAGAGCCTTGATTTTCTAACAAAATGACGACTCGCTGACAATGACGTGACAATGGCAGTTCACTTTAGGTATCCATATCATACTTTTCTGTAATATCTTCCTATAATGTTCTTCATTTATACACAGTATGCCTACAAAGAAATTCTCTTAACGCCACATAATACATAAATATAATAGATAGCTAAAACATAACCGTGTCGTCGTCACATCATTGTCACTGAGCCGCCATCTTCCTAGCGGAATACGGGTCCAGATCTCAATAAAGAGATGATATTGAAACAAGATCTTTCAGTTTTTATGACAAGTCTAATAGGAATAAATTGACTTTATTTTTGCTTTAATTTTCACGTACATCATGTCGAATAGAACTCGAGCATATTAAAACATTACAATAGTTAATTTTATTGCAAACAATCGCGAAAGTTGACGGTTTGGCGCGAAAACGGACCTACAGCGGAAGTTACGTAATAGTTGTTGTCAGTAAGGATCGATGTCCTTCTCATTTTATCATATAGAAAAGGAGAAGGAGACTGACTCACGGCCCTGTCCCTTTCTTATAAAAACTATTACGTCACTTCTTCTGATGGGGTGTTTTAAAATGAGTGGCGTTTGACGTTACTTTCAATTCATATTTGTTGTTGAAAATCAATACTAAATTATATAAAAACGTGCAAAAGATGGCTTTATGTTTTTAAGTGATTTTTTTATATGTGATAACTATCTTAACCGACGCTTCTCTATTCCAAGTGCCTGCATTGATATCAAATATTCACAGATAGTGAAACTTTAGAATATAGAATTGCAAAAAATACTAATTTAAGCTCAAAATATCAAAAACTCATTTTTAGGGTACCGCACCCAAAAGTTGACAACGGGACGGTATTACAAAGAGTCCGCGGTCTGTTCATCTCTCCGGCTGTTACAAGACTATAAAACATAACTTATCATTAGGCGTTTAACCGTAAGAGGTGACTGAAGCAGATTTGTGCTCATTTATCTGATTATCAATAATATAAACGTAATAAGAACCATAATAAATAAAATAAAATAGTTATTAATATTATAAGATAAATATTTATTTCAGATTATAAGATCCTTACAAATATTATAAAATTATAATTAAATTAACATTTTTACCCGATGGAAGGTGAATGGGATATCCCATCTCTCTGAATATATCTTCAGGATACCGTTGTCGCTGCCTAGCGATGAAGCAGCTCTTATCCTCATTATCCGTCCGCGCATCTGCAGACATCGCTGAAGCACTGCAGAAGGCAGCCCCAACAACCACCTGAAGGCGTTATAATATTGGACTCGCAGGGAGCTGAAAGTGTTCTGTGAATATCTGACCCACAGAGTGCTGGTGTAAAAAGATTGGCAATACGCTCTAAAAAGTGTTATCTTTACTGGTATTGAGCACCGAGCGAATCTGCGAGCCAGCACATTACTTCTAACCGCCAACACCCTACGCTCCCTCTCCATCATGACTCATTCTTAAAATATTCGTCAACCAAGTGCCCTAAATACTTAAATTCGGTTATCCGATTCAGGCAACAGCTCTTAAGTAATAATTATAAATAAAAGGGAGAGAAAATATTAAGGCCGTCTTGCAGCAGATTTTTTACAGCCGCTAAATGGAGTTTCAACAATACAACGCGGCCAAGTTACGCAGTCAAGCAGGGTAAGGACATGGCCTGTCGGCCAGGTTTCCACTAAACATTACCACGTTGTATTTATATTGCGTTTAAACTCCACTAGGCGGCTGTCAATAGTTTAATGCAAGCGGCCTTTGAATAATGCACCTAAAACAACTCAAACACTGTAATATTACTGTCACACCCATATCAATATTGACTTAATGCTGCTTAAAAGTGGGCACAACTGTGCCTCTGCCATCCAGTGAAAATTACTGACGTAATGGTTCAGACGACATTAACAGTCTACAGAAACTTAATAAGTAACCAACAATTTGCTCGAACAATATAATTATAAAACTATTTAGTTGGCGTCGTCCCAAAATTCAGTAGGCGACGCTGGAGTTAAGTCCCGAGTTGAAAAATAATTCGACTGATTTAAAAAGCCTGTGAGGACAATAAGTAATTGGGCATTAGTGTTTCGTCCGCTGAATTTAATTTAAATGCTAGTTTGTTAAACTATTGAATTGTAATTGGTATTTCCAAAAAGAAGGATTTTATAAGTTTGAAGCCAGTCAAACGTCTGTCTGTGTGTGCGTCTGTGCGACCATAGTTCTCTACAGAGGACATAGGTGGACTGATATAATTAATGATTAAACGAACTTACCTGTACGTGAAGTTCTATCATAATTATAGGAGTGCTTTGTCCGAAGAGATTAGCAATGACACTTGTAGTACCGCGTAGTGTACGCCTTTCACACACTATATTTTTAGAATCCTTTATTTGAATCCTTTTTTCTTTTTTTTTTGGGGTAGTTGTGTATCACCTCACCCGCGCGCATTTTGCAACCTTCATTTAGTTCAGAGATACGTTTTTATATAATTCCAATAAAGAAGTATTTCACGATCTTACTTCAGAGGGTGTAGATTTGTAGAAGCAAGGGTGGGAGGGTTTGCTAATCTCTTCGGACAAAGCACTCCTATAATTATGATAGAACTTCACGTACAGGTAAGTTCGTTTAATCATTAATTATACGTCGTGCTTTGTCCTTTGAGATAAGCAATGACACTTGTAGACTTTTAGAGCAAATCGTGAAATATATCACTATCGGATGGAACCAGATATAATTAAGAAATGATAATAATAGACCAATTGCTTTCAATTGTTCGATTTACTTAATAATGTTCTGGCAAATGAATCGTCATTACAATAATTATCTACCGTTTTGCTATAAAATTTGGCAAAAGTGTTGGAGTTAGCACTCCAGCCAGCTGTTTTTCTTATTCTGTCAAGACTGACACCAAAGGAACGAGCTGCAGATGTAGCGGCATGCCGCGTACTATGTGCGGAATAAACAGACACATCTATGCCACACATATCTAGGGTAGATTTAACCCAACGGCTCAAAGTTTGTAAACCTACTGCCCTATAGGGCTTTCTTATACTAATGAATAAATTATCAATATCCGCACGCATTGCATTTGTTAAATCTAAGTATGCATTTAATGTTCTTGCAGGGCATATTTCGGGCCGTTCATCGAAAAACGGTATAGATAATATCGGTTGGGATGCTCCAACGCGAGATGTTTTAATCAGGTCTGGAATTTTTATGATGACCTTTGTGGATTGTGACTCGATGTTGCAAACTCTAATTTTGGACATTGTTTGAGATCTGTGAGCCGTAATTAAGGCGAGAAGCGTAACTAGTTTAAAAGAATTTTTTTTTGATAGTCAAGCCTTTATTTGGATACCAATTAGCGACATAGTTAAGAACCAAGGTAGTGTCCCAAGTAGTGTTATACCTCGGCAAAGGAGGCCTTAAACGGAATAAGCCCTTAAAGAACCTCTTCAAATTACAATCATCTCCGATATCGTTTAGTATTATCAAAGATAATGCAGAACGGCAAGTATTTAAAGTACCATACTGGGCACCAGCTTCAAATAATTGCGTTAAGATGGTAATCACATTAGAAATAGGTGTTTCATACATATCCAGATTATTTTGATTGCAAAACAGAAACCTTTTCTTAAAATAGACCTCGTATTGTCCGATAAGGAAGAGGCCATAATGTCCATTGCGGCTGATGGAATATTTCTTCTTAACATGGCTCGTTCGACAATATTCCTGCTACCAGGGTAATCTGGGTGTGGATTTGTCGATAGCTGGAATAAGGAGAAACGATTAAGTTATCATCTGCTTTGAATAATAATAATTCTGATTTTAATAACCTCTTAAATAGAGGGAACCATGGTTGGGTGGGCCCGTACGGTACCACCATGATGCCCCTAGCTTTATCAGTGATTATCTTTCGCAACGACTTAAGGATCATGGTGAAAGGAGGGAACGCATGAAAATAAAGATCGGACCAGGATATTGTGAAAGCATTGATTGCAAATGCGTCCGGATCTTTATGCCATGAGACGTAAACAGTACATTTATTATTAACTCTGCTGGCAAATAAGTCTGCAACAGGTGGTTGAAACTTTGTAATTATCCTTTTAAAGGCATAATCACTTAGCTCACATTCTATATCTGGGTGTATGCGTCTTGATTCGGCATCAGCGATTACATTATCAGATGATCGAATATATGTAGCATAAACATGTATGCTTCGACGTTCACACCACTGCCATAACTGTTTCGTAACATCTGTTAAGTGTGGATATTGAATCCCACCCATTCTATTCACATATGATATGGCAGTGGTGTTGTCTATTCGTAATAATATTTGACAATTTGTTAAACTCTTTGCAAATATTTTTAGACCAAAATATGCAGCCAATATTTCGAGATAATTAATATGTTGTAATCGTTCCTCCTCACTCCATAGTCAACCCACTTGCGGTTTCTTCTCCACACGCAATCCCCCACCCCGTTTTTGAGGCATCAGAATAGATTTCCAGGCAAAATTCGTCAGTTTTGATAGTCTTTACCGAGTGGGAAATTGCATGTTTCCACCAACGTAAATCCGGAATTATGTTATCAGGTATCGTTATGTAGCTGTCATAATCATTATCTTTGATCAAGCTTAAAAATTTACAGCGTTCAAAGAGCTCTGTATAAAGCCAACCGTATTCAATGGCAGGGCAGGCCGAAACTTAAAGACCCACAAAACTGGCAAAATCTCTTATTTTGCATCTCTTGAGTTTAAGATACTTAGTAATCTCAGTTTGGATACGTTTTGCCTTTTCTACAGGAAGACTAACCTGGAACTTTTGCGAGTCAATTACATATCCTAGGAATTTACAAATTTTATTGGGAGTAAGGCAGCTTTTTCCTTCGTTAATGATAAAGCCAATAGTCTTTTTGTATCGCATATGTTCTTAACACATTCATCGTAAGACTGGCCAATTAGCAAAAATAATCTAAATAAACAGTAGATAGATAACCCTTAAGGCGAAGAAGTTTTACAACCGGTTTCAAGATTTTGGTGAACACGAACGGTGCTGTATTAAGGCCGAAAGGTAAAACGTTGAATTCGTAAGTATCTTGCTCCCACTGAAATCTCAAATATTTTTTGAAATGAGGATGGATTTTTATCAAGAAATATGCATCTTTCAAATCGAGCGTACTCATGAAACTATTCCTCGATATAAATTTTAATGCTGTACGCAAGTCCTCAATTTTAAAGTGAGCTGTGTCAATGAATTTATTAAGATATTTTAAGTTTAATATCAATCTCATTTTTCCATTGGGCTTTGGGATCAAGAAGATACTTGATAGATATTGATCATGACAAACAATACATTTTGATACTGCGTCTATTGATAACAGATTGTCAATCGCTGTCCTAAATTGTTTTTTGTCAGCTACAGAGTAATTTTGGAATTTTAGTAAAGCTTTCTGTGTCACAGGACGAGAAAATGGTATTTTATATCCTTCAATATATGAAAGAATAAGCGGATCTTCAGTTAATAATCTCCATGTCATAATGTAACGCAAGCCTACCGGCATAGTTTAGCGGGATTATCTGCGATGGTACTGCTGATTGGGTTGCCGATACGACGATGGTTTCGATGAGCGACCCGGCCGATTCTTCATCGAAGTCGTGGCAAGCTCCTTCGTCCTTTGAACTCCCTGCTGCCTGCGAGGCGGAAGAGGACCCTTCCAGTTTAAACGCTTCGCTGGCGCTGGCATTTTGCTTGGTTGAGGCTTGGGTACTTGACTGGAATTCAGTTCTGCGCCGGATTTATTTATGGTTTTAGCTGATTTTAAAGTGTCAGCTAAATTTTCACTGAAGAGGTACTGGTCAATTTTGGTGTTTTGAAGTTGTGATTTCATCTCAGTTTTCAAAGCAGTTAGGATAAATTGTTTAAGTGTTTTCGAGTGTGCATGTTGGCAGTAACATAAAATTTTGCACGCATCCATCAAAGTTTTTACCATTTTCATGTCCTTGTCCTTTGTCGAAATCAAATTGGATAAGACTTCGCTCAGGCATGCTATAGCTACCGTCAGATATTTTTGTCCTTCTTCAATCAATTTATCACGCCTGGTCATCGTATCGCTAACTGCTGCTTTGATCTCTCCGTTAAGGACAGGCGGGTCGATTAACTTACAGTTACTAGGTGTAAGATACTTCTCTTTCAATACTTTTCGGGCTTCTTTAGTGAGCCCTGTTGTGGCGTAGTGTTCAAGCCGAACTGCTATGTCCTTTTGTATCTCCTTCCCGTAAGTGTTAATAACCGTGGGATCATCTCCTAGAAGCTGTAATATGTCAAAATCAATTGTATTAGTCTCGTCTGGGATGGCAGCTTTGGCCGTGTCCCTAGATATCGGCACCGTCGTTTCATCAGTCTGACTAGTTTTGACCGGTAGGATTGGGTCTGTTAGCTCGTCCGGCTCATAATCGCTGAATGCTGGTTGTACTATTTCGATGTCTGAAAATAACGAGACCAAAGCAATGATAATTCAGTCTAACTTGAACTAGTCCCTAGTTAGTACTAGTCGCTATAGCCAGCCTGAGGATATCAATATATGCCTATAGTTGAAACAAGGAGCTAGTCCTCAGGTAATATCAGTCATGAACCATTCCACTAGTAATGGCCGCTTAAGACTGTGACGTTAGCAAGTATGCAGATGAAACAGTCCCCAACAGTACTGTTCGCTAATTCTACTACTTTGCTAACTTATTGATCTTGCAATTCGACAACACAACACCTAACTTGTAGGTATGTACGTAATAAGTCTGTGAACCAGTCCCATTGTACTAGCCGCTATAGACTATATAGGTACATAGGTAGAATGAAACAGCCCCAATGTGCTGTCCGCTTTATCTACTTTAGCATGATTACAAAACCAATAAAGTATAAACACAATGTTTATTTATTTGCAATTGAATAATTTGGTTGGTATAATCATGTAATCGTTCATTAGAATACAATCCTCTTGTAACGAAAATAGTGTTTAAATTGCAATATCAATGTTGGCACCATAGATGCGATGTGTAAAAAGTAGGTCACGTCCCTATTCTGGACATGCGTACCTGGCGGGTATGACCTCGAAGGCGTGGAACCTCGCGATGAGGACGTATCGTCGGAATCTTTCTTGTTTCGCCGGTGCCGTCTTTGTGCTAGTTTTCTTTGCAGGTTTCTTATTTTTCGTTCAACTGCGACATCGTCGTCGTCGTCGCAGTGTTTTCTTTTCCGCGGCATTACTACAGTTCACCAAGAGTTCAAAATTCACAACAGCAGCTACTAGAATAGGGGTGCGGTCGGAACGCGGGCGCAACGTATGGAAAGGCGGAGCACTAGAACGCGAATGAAGGTTGCAAAATGCGCGCGGGTGAGGTGATACACAACTACCCCAAAAAAAAAAAAAAAAGGATTCAAATAAAGGATTCTAAAAATATAGTGTGTGAAAGGCGTACACTACGCGGTACTACAAGTGTCATTGCTAATCTCAAAGGACAAAGCACGACGTATAATTGCGTATTTTTGATAGGTAGTAGACATCACTGCGATGGTTCCTAAATGTGTTTAATCAAAATCGGTTCAGTGGTTTGAAATATAAACTGTCATCGTTGCCTCTGCCTCTGCCTAGGATACCCTGTGCTGTGGATTTGTCACAAAATTAAGATTATAGGGTAGGTATTTTCGTTAAGTCTGCGCGAGACTTCATTGCGGGGTCTGCATAGCGTGTGACGTCACACCTCCCGCACGAAAATACTACCGCAGCAACCCATCGCCCGTGCAAAGGTCCCCGTTACTCCAAGCGGAAATACCCGCAGCGTGAGAGGGACAAACATAATTAATTAAAATAGCTAACTTTCCTCAACAGGTAAATTAGGTATTGTCAAACCAATCTAAATAAATATTTTTGAAGTCTTTGTTCTATTCCAATTTGTCAGAAAATAAAAAAAGTGTAAATTTAGACCTCATTTCAATAATTATTTCTATCAGAAAATCTAGAAAAAGATCCCAAAATTTATTTAACTTGGGACTTCTTTTGGACAGCAGAAAACAACTTCAAAAAGTGTCGATTTTGTAGATAATTATATCACCTTAAGTGGGTATGATTTTATATCACCGATTAGGAGACATATGAAATAAGAATGAAATAAATGATCAAACTATTATTTAGGACAATGGACGCACCATTAGGATACAAATTTACAATAGTTTCGTAAAAACATGTTTAGTGACCGTTTTGATTAATTTGATGACAAATGTATGTTTTTGACCCAGTTTATTTATAAGTCTATAGTTTATCTAAAGTTTATAAGAAAGTTATGATAAAGCATGTCGTATGGAGTTAATTAGCTGCAAGAAGCAAGCACCTGGTCGCGACAGTTCACGTTCGTACTGAAGTACTCGAGTCATTTATTAAATTTTCTAAAGAAAAGTCTTTTTTCTCGTGCAACGAGTCTCTTCTTTGTTGTCTTCATAAAAACTCAGCTAAGTAAGAGTCGGACTCGCGCGATGAGGGTTCTGTCTGTCTGAAAAAACTGTAAAAAAAGTCATTTTATGTAAATTTTCCTCCTTAGGTTACGGAATACTATAGTTTAAAGGGTACTTAGTGATTCACATATCAATGCTCCCTACCCTACTATCCAATAAGTAAAAGATTGCATTAAGTATACTTAGCTTTTAGTAATTCAGGTTATACATTATGTTCACAAAGGGGCTCAAAAGATATATTTTTTAGTATTTAGGTTTAATACGTATTTAAATATTTTTTTCCCAAAGAAACAACGAAGCTATTGCACCAGACTAAACAACGCAGAAACTTATTCGTGTGCAACAAAAACTTAGGGTAAGTGCACCGAGCTTTGTTTTGTATGTAACACAGCTGGAAAGCGCTCCAAGCTTTTACAGAAATGCTTTACAAAACAATTGCAGTAGTCTCTGCAGTAGTGTTATGCCGCCTTATTGTGTATTGCAAGAATTCAAAATACCTTGTTTAGAAACTGTGTATTCGTCTAACAAACTGAGAAAATAGTCGTTGTGGGGCGTGGCGTTGCGGTTCGAGGCTGTGCCCACCAAGCCAGAGGTTCTGGGTTGGAATTCCGGCTTGGGAGGAAGAAAAAAGGCCCAGGTCTTGGATGCTCCTATGTGGGTGAAGTCGCTGTGAATGGTTCCCACGACACATGGTATCTTAGTGTAGGGCAGCAATGGATGTGCCTTTATATAAACATAGTAAATATATATACAGACTTTTTCTTTTTCGTGACAAGGGCCCAGTCCATTGCCGCAGATCTGGATATGTATGAGCCCATCAGGACCCAATGAGTTACTGACGGATGGACTTTAAATTTAAAATAATCAGTCAAGTGCGGTTCGGACTCGCACACGAAGGGTTCCGTAACATTGTACAAGACAACTTATGCAACTGTTACAACATAAAAACAATAAGAAAATAATATTATGTCCTTAAGACTTAAAGATTGTATAACCGATATCTTGCGCCATCACAACCATGACATTAGCCGCGAAATCTACCATGATATTTGAATCATGATATGGTTTGTTATATCGCGGGGGGCATTTAAATACTTCGCATGTATGGGGAAAATTCCTATTCCGTCAATTTATAAAATCTCGTATAGTTAATTAATGCTGTTGCGGCAACAGAAATACATATTCTGTGAAAATTTAAACTGTCCCGGACCGAAGGACGGATTTGTCGTCAAAAATAGCGCCAGCGATAGTAAAAGCTCCCGCGAAATGTGCCCTGAATCCTAACCATAAGGTAAAATAAAATAAATTATCAATAATGTTAAATAGGAAATACTACAAATAACTATTCTCATCTAAATATGTTAATGAATAACCAATAATAAAGATATGAAACTAAATCATTTATATTATGTCGAAGTAAAACCTCGCCAGCAGGCACAAAGTTGTGTTAAAAGGAAATAAAACACGAAAGAAAAGGGACTTCGAAAGCCCTTGGTATATTTTGGTAAGGTTTAGGTTTCCGTACCTAAG
>CATKWH010000024.1:0-14272 GCA_949825045.1 Argyresthia goedartella | reverse complement strand
CGGACTCGGACTCGGACTCGGACTCGGACTCGGACTCGGACTCGGACTCGGACTCGGACTCGGACTCGGACTCGGACTCGGACTCGGACTCGGACTCGGACTCGGACTCGGACTCGGACTCGGACTCGGACTCGGACTCGGACTCGGACTCGGACTCGGACTCGGACTCGGACTCGGACTCGGACTCGGACTCGGACTCGGACTCGGACTCGGACTCGGACTCGGACTCGGACTCGGACTCGGACTCGGACTCGGACTCGGACTCGGACTCGGACTCGGGACTCGGACTCGGACTCGGACTCGGACTCGGACTCGGACTCGGACTCGGACTCGGACTCGGACTCGGACTCGGACTCGGACTCGGACTCGGACTCGGACTCGGACTCGGACTCGGACTCGGACTCGGACTCGGACTCGGACTCGGACTCGGACTCGGACTCGGACTCGGACTCGGACTCGGACTCGGACTCGACTCGGACTCGGACTCGGACTCGGACTCGGACTCGGACTCGGACTCGGACTCGGACTCGGACTCGGACTCGGACTCGGACTCGGACTCGGACTCGGACTCGGACTCGGACTCGGACTCGGACTCGGACTCGGACTCGGACTCGGACTCGACTCTGACTCTGACTCTGACTCTGACTCTGACTCTGACTCTGACTCTGACTCTGACTCTGACTCTGACTCTGACTCTGACTCTGACTCTGACTCTGACTCTGACTCTGACTCTGACTCTGACTCTGACTCTGACTCTGACTCTGACTCTGACTCTGACTCTGACTCTGACTCTGACTCTGACTCTGACTCTGACTCTGACTCTGACTCTGACTCTGACTCTGACTCTGACTCTGACTCTGACTCTGACTCTGACTCTGACTCTGACTCTGACTCTGACTCTGACTCTGACTCTGACTCTGACTCTGACTCTGACTCTGACTCTGACTCTGACTCTGACTCTGACTCTGACTCTGACTCTGACTCTGACTCTGACTCTGACTCTGACTCTGACTCTGACTCTGACTCTGACTCTGACTCTGACTCTGACTCTGACTCTGACTCTGACTCTGACTCTGACTCTGACTCTGACTCTGACTCTGACTCTGACTCGGACTCGGACTCGGACTCGGACTCGGACTCGGACTCGGACTCGGACTCGGACTCGGACTCGGACTCGGACTCGGACTCGGACTCGGACTCGGACTCGGACTCGGACTCGGACTCGGACTCGGACTCGGACTCGGACTCGGACTCGGACTCGGACTCGGACTCGGACTCGGACTCGGACTCGGACTCGGACTCGGACTCGGACTCGGACTCGGACTCGGACTCGGACTCGGACTCGGACTCGGACTCGGACTCGGACTCGGACTCGGACTCGGACTCGGACTCGGACTCGGACTCGGACTCGGACTCGGACTCGGACTCGGACTCGGACTCGGACTCGGACTCGGACTCGGACTCGGACTCGGACTCGGACTCGGACTCGGACTCGGACTCTGACTCTGACTCTGACTCGGACTCGGACTCTGACTCGGACTCTGGTTGTGGTATCTGCCACAATTTGCAGTAATTAATTCTGCACGGTATACGAGTACGTCGATGTGAGTTTTGTTCTAAAGTGAAAGTTCTATCAGCATTAATAGTATTTAGTTACCATAATTTTTGTGCGTGAATAAAGAATTCCTGAGATGTGAGTCTTTACGTTTTATTTATATAAGATAGTGAAAAACTGTCAAAGCAAGCATATTTTAGGGAAAATCCTTCAGTTCATTTTGTTTTTCCAACTAAAGTAGGCCTAGGATAGGAAAAACCCTATAGTTCCCCAAAATCCCTGAGAAAAAAAAATATATTTTCTCATGTATTTTTATTTAATCTAGTAAACGATAAAATATTTACATTAATAGTGACCACCTCTACACAAGCATAATATCTAACACAATTTTCTTCTTTTATACATCACGAAGCCAATGGTTGAGGTAGGGTTCACGATCTATGACACAAACTCCAGAGATGGCACCAATGAGTCACACTCCCTTGACGTAGGCTTTTCATAAGTCGTCACCCGCTCGGCTTCTAGAACCAGGCTATTAACATTAACAGAGTCAAGCATTGTGGAAACAGTCCACGACTCTGACAGTAAAAACAAGGTGTCTAAAGAAGGAGACCTCAAGATACTTCCTTAGAAGAGAAGGTACTAGAAAGTTAGAAGTAGAACTAGATAGTTATCTAGTTGTTAGTTGAGATAGGATCTGTAGTCGGTTAGGTATTTCCAACTACAAAGAGCTTCCTAGATACCAAGTGTTAATGAAAAAAATATATATTTTCTCATGTATTTTTTTTTTTATCTAGTTAACGATAAAATATTTACATTAATAGTGACCACCTCTACACAAGCATCATATCTAACACAATTTTCTTCTTTCATACATCACGCAGCCAATGGTTGGGGTAGGGTTCACGATCTATGACACAAACTCCAGAGATGGCACCAACGAGTCACACTCCCTTGACGTAGGCTTTTCATAAGTCGTCACCCGCTCGGCGTCTAGAACCAGGCTATTTACAGTAACAGAGTCAAGCATTGTGGAAACAGTCCACGACTCTGACAGTAAGAACAAGGTGTCTAAAGAAGGAGACCTCAAGATACTTCCTTAGAAGAGAAGGTACTAGATAGTTAGAAGTAGAACAAGATAGTTATCTAGTAGTTAGTTGAGATAGGATCTGTAGTCGGTTAGGTATTTCCAACTACAAAGAGCTTCCTATATACCAAGTGTTAATAGAAGAGTATTTAAATGGCTTAATAACCTATTTAAATTGAAACTTGAACTCGACCTCGCAGAACTCGAACTCGAACTCGAACTCGAACTCGAACTCGAACTCGAACTCGAACTCGAACTCGAACTCGAACTCGAACTTGAACTCGAACTCGAACTCGAACTCGAACTCGAACACTCGAACTCGAACACTCGAACTCGAACACTCAAACTCGAACACTCGAACTCGAACACTCGAACTCGAACACTCGAACTCAAACACTGGAACTCGAACACTGGAACTCGAACTCGAACTCGAACTCGAACTCTAACTCGAACTCTAACTCTAACTCTAACTCTTACTCTAACTCTAACTCTAACTCTAACTCTAACTCTAACTCTAACTCTAACTCTAACTCTAACTCTAACTCTAACTCTAACTCTAACTCTAACTCTAACTCTAACTCTAACTCTAACTCTAACTCGAACTCGAACTCGAACTCGAACTCGAACTCGAACTCGAACTCGAACTCGAACTCGAACTCTAACTTTATAACCCTAACCCTAACCCTAACCCTAACCCTAACCCTAACTCTTACTCTGACTCTAACTCTAACTCTAACTCTAACTCTAACTCTAACTCTAACTCTAACTCTTACTCTAACTCTAACTCTAACTCGAACTCGAACTCGAACTCGAACTCGAACTCGAACTCGAACTCGAACTCGAACTCGAACTCGAACTCGAACTCGAACTCGAACTCGAACTCGAACTCGAACTCGAACTCGAACTCGAACTCGAACTCGAACTCGAACTCGAACTCGAACTCGAACTCGAACTCGAACTCGAACTCGAACTCGAACTCGAACTCGAACTCGAACTCGAACTCGAACTCGAACTCGAACTCTGACTCGAACTCTGACTCGAACTCTGACTCGAACTCTGACTCGGACTCGGACTCGGACTCGGACTTTGACTCGGACTCTGACTCGGACTCTGACTCTGACTCGGACTCTGACTCTGACTCTGACTCTGACTCTGCCTCGGATTCGGACTCGGACTCGGACTCGGACTCGGACTCGGACTCGGACTCGGACTCGGACTCGGACTCGGACTCGGACTCGGACTCGGACTCGGACTCGGACTCGGACTCGGACTCGGACTCGGACTCGGACTCGGACTCGGACTCGGACTCGGACTCGGACTCTGACTCGGACTCGGACTCGGACTCTGACTCGGACTCGGACTCGGACTCTGACTCGGACTCTGACTCGGACTCTGACTCGGACTCTGACTCGGACTCTGACTCGGACTCTGACTCGGACTCTGACTCGGACTCTGACTCGGACTCTGACTCGGACTCTGACTCGGACTCTGACTCGGACTCTGACTCGGACTCTGACTCTGACTCGGACTCGGACTCGGACTCGGACTCGGACTCGGACTCGGACTCTGACTCGGACTCTGGTTGTGGTATCTGCCACAATTTGCAGTAATTAATTCTGCACGGTATACGAGTACGTCGATGTGAGTTTTGTTCTAAAGTGAAAGTTCTATCAGCATTAATAGTATTTAGTTACCATAATTTTTGTGCGTGAATAAAGAATTCCTGAGATGTGAGTCTTTACGTTTTATTTATATAAGATAGTGAAAAACTGTCAAAGCAAGCATATTTTAGGGAAAATCCTTCAGTTCATTTTGTTTTTCCAACTAAAGTAGGCCTAGGATAGGAAAAACCCTATAGTTCCCCAAAATCCCTGAGAAAAAAAAATATATTTTCTCATGTATTTTTATTTAATCTAGTAAACGATAAAATATTTACATTAATAGTGACCACCTCTACACAAGCATAATATCTAACACAATTTTCTTCTTTTATACATCACGAAGCCAATGGTTGAGGTAGGGTTCACGATCTATGACACAAACTCCAGAGATGGCACCAATGAGTCACACTCCCTTGACGTAGGCTTTTCATAAGTCGTCACCCGCTCGGCTTCTAGAACCAGGCTATTAACAGTAACAGAGTCAAGCATTGTGGAAACAGTCCACGACTCTGACAGTAAAAACAAGGTGTCTAAAGAAGGAGACCTCAAGATACTTCCTTAGAAGAGAAGGTACTAGAAAGTTAGAAGTAGAACTAGATAGTTATCTAGTTGTTAGTTGAGATAGGATCTGTAGTCGGTTAGGTATTTCCAACTACAAAGAGCTTCCTAGATACCAAGTGTTAATGAAAAAAATATATATTTTCTCATGTATTTTTTTTTTTATCTAGTTAACGATAAAATATTTACATTAATAGTGACCACCTCTACACAAGCATCATATCTAACACAATTTTCTTCTTTCATACATCACGCAGCCAATGGTTGGGGTAGGGTTCACGATCTATGACACAAACTCCAGAGATGGCACCAACGAGTCACACTCCCTTGACGTAGGCTTTTCATAAGTCGTCACCCGCTCGGCGTCTAGAACCAGGCTATTTACAGTAACAGAGTCAAGCATTGTGGAAACAGTCCACGACTCTGACAGTAAGAACAAGGTGTCTAAAGAAGGAGACCTCAAGATACTTCCTTAGAAGAGAAGGTACTAGATAGTTAGAAGTAGAACAAGATAGTTATCTAGTAGTTAGTTGAGATAGGATCTGTAGTCGGTTAGGTATTTCCAACTACAAAGAGCTTCCTATATACCAAGTGTTAATAGAAGAGTATTTAAATGGCTTAATAACCTATTTAAATTGAAACTTGAACTCGACCTCGCAGAACTCGAACTCGAACTCGAACTCGAACTCGAACTCGAACTCGAACTCGAACTCGAACTCGAACTCGAACTCGAACTTGAACTCGAACTCGAACTCGAACTCGAACTCGAACACTCGAACTCGAACACTCGAACTCGAACACTCAAACTCGAACACTCGAACTCGAACACTCGAACTCGAACACTCGAACTCAAACACTGGAACTCGAACACTGGAACTCGAACTCGAACTCGAACTCGAACTCTAACTCGAACTCTAACTCTAACTCTAACTCTTACTCTAACTCTAACTCTAACTCTAACTCTAACTCTAACTCTAACTCTAACTCTAACTCTAACTCTAACTCTAACTCTAACTCTAACTCTAACTCTAACTCTAACTCTAACTCTAACTCTAACTCGAACTCGAACTCGAACTCGAACTCGAACTCGAACTCGAACTCGAACTCGAACTCGAACTCTAACTTTATAACCCTAACCCTAACCCTAACCCTAACCCTAACCCTAACTCTTACTCTGACTCTAACTCTAACTCTAACTCTAACTCTAACTCTAACTCTAACTCTAACTCTAACTCTAACTCTAACTCGAACTCGAACTCGAACTCGAACTCGAACTCGAACTCGAACTCGAACTCGAACTCGAACTCGAACTCGAACTCGAACTCGAACTCGAACTCGAACTCGAACTCGAACTCGAACTCGAACTCGAACTCGAACTCGAACTCGAACTCGAACTCGAACTCGAACTCGAACTCGAACTCGAACTCGAACTCGAACTCGAACTCGAACTCGAACTCGAACTCGAACTCGAACTCGAACTCGAACTCGAACTCGAACTCGAACTCGAACTCGAACTCGAACTCGAACTCGAACTCGAACTCGAACTCGAACTCGAACTCGAACTCGAACTCGAACTCGAACTCGAACTCGAACTCTGACTCGAACTCTGACTCGAACTCTGACTCGAACTCTGACTCGGACTCGGACTCGGACTCGGACTTTGACTCGGACTCTGACTCGGACTCTGACTCTGACTCGGACTCTGACTCTGACTCTGACTCTGACTCTGCCTCGGATTCGGACTCGGACTCGGACTCGGACTCGGACTCGGACTCGGACTCGGACTCGGACTCGGACTCGGACTCGGACTCGGACTCGGACTCGGACTCGGACTCGGACTCGGACTCGGACTCGGACTCGGACTCGGACTCGGACTCGGACTCGGACTCGGACTCGGACTCGGACTCGGACTCTGACTCGGACTCGGACTCGGACTCTGACTCGGACTCTGACTCGGACTCTGACTCGGACTCTGACTCGGACTCTGACTCGGACTCTGACTCGGACTCTGACTCGGACTCTGACTCGGACTCTGACTCGGACTCTGACTCGGACTCTGACTCGGACTCTGACTCGGACTCTGACTCGGACTCTGACTCGGACTCTGACTCGGACTCTGACTCGGACTCTGACTCGGACTCTGACTCGGACTCTGACTCGGACTCTGACTCGGACTCTGACTCGGACTCTGACTCGGACTCTGACTCGGACTCTGACTCGGACTCTGACTCGGACTCTGACTCGGACTCTGACTCGGACTCTGACTCGGACTCTGACTCGGACTCTGACTCGGACTCTGACTCGGACTCTGACTCGGACTCTGACTCGGACTCTGACTCGGACTCTGACTCGGACTCTGACTCGGACTCTGACTCGGACTCTGACTCGGACTCTGACTCGGACTCTGACTCGGACTCTGACTCGGACTCTGACTCGGACTCTGACTCGGACTCTGACTCGGACTCTGACTCGAACTCGAACTCGAACTCGAACTCGAACTCGAACTCGAACTCGAACTCGAACTCGAACTCGAACTCGAACTCGAACTCGAACTCGAACTCTAACTTTATAACCCTAACCCTAACCCTAACCCTAACCCTAACCCTAACTCTTACTCTGACTCTAACTCTAACTCTAACTCTAACTCTAACTCTAACTCTAACTCTAACTCTAACTCTAACTCTAACTCGAACTCGAACTCGAACTCGAACTGGAACTCGAACTCGAACTCGAACTCGAACTCGAACTAGAACTCGAACTCGAACTCTGACTCGAACTCTGACTCGAGCTCTGACTCGAACTCTGACTCGGACTCTGACACGGACGCTGTTCGAGGACGATAATATGGTCAGCTGTGGTCTTCTGGTCTTCAGATAAATGTTCGTAACTGCATAGTTTTGCATCAGTATCAGTAGTTAGATCAGCAAGCGCGACTTCATCATCCGACCGCATAACAACTGAAGTTAAATGTTTTGGGAATAGACCAAACTGATTCCAAAAGTCCATACCGAGAATTAATGTATTTTTTATTTCAGGAACTACGTATATTTCAAGTATGTGTGATTGGTTTAAAAACTTTAAGGGATAGATACATAACCTCAATACTTTTCAAGCTTTGACCGCCAGCCGCCACAAATTGTATTAGTTGATTTTGTTGTAGTATAAAACCCTTCGTTGAGAAGTATTTATAAATATTGCCACCCAGAATAGAAACGGAAGAACCAGTATCCAACAATCCGAGTAGTTCTCTGTCATGCAATTCTACAGAAACATGAGGACGCGCGTGTTTAGATTCTACATTGTGGATTACAGTGTAGCACGAAAAAAAATTCGAGATAAAATTAAGCCAGTCAGACCATTCAGACTTGTCAAATCTAGCAGTAGTATTAACGTTTTCGTACTTGTCGTCACCACAATCCACCGCTACTCGTTATTTGGACTAGGCTCAGCATTACAGACTGAGCAATCCGGAAATCGTACACCTTTCTTGCCACATTTAAAACATATCGGAAAGTGCGGTTGCCGACACTGTCCAAGAGAATGGGTGTTAACGCGACATCTAGGGCAATAATGTTGTTTAGTATTTGAATTAGGAGTAATACTCAATGCATTGACATTAACGTTACGTGAATGCTCAGCATTCTGTTTGTAAAAAGTCTTATCAGAGTTCTCGGAAGGCCTATAGTTTTTAAATTTATTATAATCATGTCTGTAAGTAGAGTAGTTAGTGCTGCCATTACCTCTATTGATAGGTGTGCCGGAAGACTGCCGGTTATAAGCAAATTCCCGAGCTAGAGTGTCAGAACTGACCTTAGGAGGTTCATGAAATTGGGCCGTGCGAGCTTGAATATTCTCAAAACTGCGGCACAATTCTTTTAGCGCGTCAATACTCGTTATGTTTGGTGAAGCTGCTAGAGTACTGGCGTAAATTGGACGAATATTGTGTAAGAGAATTTCTAGCTTGTCCTCCTCAGGTAACTGTTTGTTCAATCGAGAAAACATACCGTGCATTATAGAAATGTAAATAGAGATATTTTCCTGTTCACCCTGTGTACGCATCCTAATTTCCGACAGTAGACGGTAATCGTAATCACTCTGACTAAAATCCTGTTTTAATTGCTTAACAAGCTCATCCCATGTCTCGACCTTGTCCTTAACGCAACGGAACCAGTGTAGCGCGTCATCGGTAAAAATGTCAAATCCAAAAGTTAGCAACTTGTCCCTAGGCATGCTCCTCGAAAACACTAGCTCCTCGGCCTTCTGAATGAAAGATCTAACGCATGTCCTCCCATTAAACTTGAGCCTGCCAACCACATCTGACACCAGTTTCTTCTCGCAAGTAACAGTTATCAGCTCGGACCATGGTTCTGGATTTGTTGAGGTTGACGGATCTTCAACTTTCAATTTTTTTAGCTCCTGCAGGTAGGCCTTAAATCTTTGAGAATATTCCAGGTAAGAGACCTCCACTGAAACGTGCCTATCAATCCTAACAAGCCTGTAATAAACATGATGTAGCATTGTCTCCGTTCTCGAGTAAGAGTAAGCATTTTTATCAAATTTAGACTTTAAGCTATCCAAATTATCTCTTACCTTCACTAAGGTATCTCTAACCTGCGCCAAATCAACAACCGGCTCTAAGTGAGACTCTAAAATGTCTTCCGATGGAAGAAGTGAGGCTAATTTAACTATCTGTTTCCTAAGCTCCTGAACCGATTCACCGGTAGTACCACCCCGTACACCAACCTCGTACTCCAGTTCAGCCTTTTGTAAAGATAAAAATTTAATTTGGTAAGACATGTTTCCCTAGTAGGTGTGTGTTGCAATCACAAATAAACAACAATAGAAGACAATCAATCAACCCAGCCTTAAAATCAATTTCGGGTAAAAATTTAAATCAATAAAAGTGTGAATTTCGGAATTCGAACAATAGTTTAAACGTCGAAACGTAAAGGATTAAAACAATAAAAACCCGTAGGAATACTCAAACTCAAAATTACTAGTTCTGTAATGTAATAAAATCAATCACACTTTTAATGACGACCTGATAGAACCAAACCAAAGCAAACAAACAACACAAATGATTACTATGTAATACTACAGACAAATGTAAGTGAACACGGCTCAGTGAAAACCTATTGAGTGGGCGCCATTGTGACGCTTGAGGGGTCTGGGTAAAACAAAACACTAATTAACAGATTTTCAAGGTTTAATTTAAGTAAACTCCAGGATGCCCAACAATTAGCAATGCGTTGATTTAGCTCTCAGGGATGAGTTCTAGAATTCACAATTATAGGTAAGCCGTGTCCACTTAGCACTGCCTTGATAGGTAACCACTTCCCTGTAGCTATGCGGCAGGTGGTGGCGCGCGTCTGGTGATGTCACCGATGTAGTCCGGAGTCAGGCAGGGCGGATCAGCAGCGGAAAGTGGCCATCAGGGTCCCAATATAGTTTGGGTCCGGCAAGTAAAACCCTGGAATTACCAATTGGGGGATTGGACATTTTGCAAAAAGTCTAATTCCACATTACTGCCTGCAACATCCGTTGATAAGCGGTGATCGAAGCGCTATTAACAGGAAGGCTACCAAAAGCATTAAATAGTAATCAATGATGTTGCAGCAGTATAAAAAATCAGTTTAGGTATGGAAAGTGGAAGCAACAAATCACATCGTTTAATAAAATTACAATTTATGCGAAATATGGTGTAAAAGCTATACAAGCAGCTGGAGAATAATATTATTCATTCAATTCATATGCGACTACGCCTTAAAACCAATTTAGCACATAGATATTAATAGCTAGCGGGTAGGTATAGACTCGGCTAAGTAGACAAAGGAATTTCATCATCCTAGTTGTTCACGAATAACGGCATAAAATGATGGAATGATTCTAGCTACAAAATAAGCGTTTTAAGTAACATGAGGCATGTAATATAAATCTACTGATTCACATTAGTAAAGGTTAAAACTATAAGTTATAATTTTTGCAACACTCACCCGACTGGGAAACACACACACCTATTAAAATTGATAGGTAGCTAAATAATTCATCTAGCTAACTAAATAATGCATCATTGAACACTGCGCTCCATGCACAAGACAATTAAACCATACAATTGGAATTAGTTTAAAATAAATAATAAATTAGCGCTCCAAAGTAGTGGTGGCGAATGTGAGGTACGGTAGCCCCGAGCAAAGTGAATGCTGGCCGCACCCCGCTCCACGAGTATTCGTGTGACGTCTACATATCGCTTGCTTCTTCGTTGGTGCGAGTTAAGCGCCTACGGCTTTTGTCATAGCAATAATCTCATTTGGAACGTTGGCTGGTTAAATAACGGTAATCAAGAATCCTTAGACTTAGTTTGTAGAAATCTATTTATTTTATTTGTTAAGTTTAGGTACTAGGATTAAGGTAATATTAAGGTTGTATATAATATACTTTTTCAATAAAATTGTTTACTCGAAGCATGTAAAAACAGTTATGTTACACGATTATGTAATAACTGGATACCTACCTACTTACTTACATAATTTATAAGATATTGGCATAGAAATTGGCGTAGTAGGAAGGAATCAGTCCTTTAGTTATTAGCTCTTTTAAGTCCTTTTTTTTATTTGCACTGAGTTCATTTTTGTTGGTGTACGCATTTTTTAAAGAGATTTCAGTAATAGGTCCCATTTTCTTCCGCTTATTTCTTACGTCAACCGCATTAAAACTTTCCTCTCCGTACGACGTTTTGTAATAAAACGTAAACGGATTAGCTTTAGTCATTCTTAGTTGTTTTATATCGTTCCAGTTCACGGTTTTCCCTTCTGTATTGGTGGTAAAATTATAGCCCCATTCTTCTTGTAAGGATTTTGAATCTATGAATGAATCATACGTCAGTTCGTGTACTTGTATCGCGGGTTTACTTTTTTTGCGCTTTTAATCAGAGGTATATATTGCTCGGGGGTATAAATAGGTCCTGCCCTTAAGTTCTTCTTGACTTCCCTCTCAATTAAACTATGCACGCTGTCTGCCGCGTTTTGAGTATGTCCTCTAATGAGGAATTTGTGTGTGATGGTATCAATATTTAGACTATGCACAGCATACATATATATTGTAGCCATATATTTATTTTTATTCTGGCCACAGCAGTTATCGGAGTAGAATGTGACATTAGATTTTTTTTCATGGTCAACATGGGTTTTAAGGTACTTCCATACGCATTTCCAATCTCAACCGCTCCGCGTTTGGCATCCGACTCAGACCAAAAATAGCAGTATACATTGTCATACGCAACTTTGTTATTCTTCTCTATGTTCTTCAAATCTTCCAGTCTTTCTTCTCTAGATAATACCTTCTCATTCAAATGTCTTTGGTACTTTTCTTCAAGTCCTTGTTTTTGGTCATTATTAGAGTTAGCATAAGAGACACACATGTCACATTGATCCTTTTTTGGTTCGAAAAACGCCAGATTGAATTTCGTCGTGAATATATTGTAGTAGGCAGAGTAGTTTCCTATGTCCCTATTTGCTATCTTCTGTTCTGCTGCAAACTCATCATAAAGTTCTTTTATGGTTCTGTCACCAACAATATATTCCCTGGTCGAATCAGCCCTCACATAGTGTGATTCGATTCGAGGAATCGTATTGATGTGCTTTTTGATGTCATCGACTAACTCTGTACTGAGTTTCTTATGATTTCCATGTTTTCCTCGGCGATCTTCAAGCTGGAAATCAGTACAATCTGTTTTTTTCTGTGTTGTAAATATCATCTTATCAGATATATCCAACGTGCTTCTAAAATACTTCTTACATATCCTTATCTTTTTCTCGTTTATAGTAAAGTAAAACGCTCTATTTGGACGTCGGGGCTTTTCGGCATTGGTATATTTATACTTCGGTTGTACATCTATCATAGACGCAGATATAAAGGCTCGCTGCAGACACAGATCTCCCAATTCCCAAAACTTGCGATGCACTTCCTGTCGATCTTCAACACTAATGTTGTATGTGCACTTTAATCTACACTTTTCATCGCAAGGTTCTTTGATACTGCGACTTGATTTTAGTACTTGACTTTTATTCGATTTATACGACTGGCCAGTGTTCCTTAACCTCTTGGCCTCGTTATTTTTCCATTTATTAGGATTTCGCATGCGCTTGCGGCCTCTTGGAACAGTTTCGCTATCTGACTCAGAACTAGAAGATTCTGTGCTTTCAGGCACCACGTAGTTTCTTCTTCCTCGCATAAATTCTGCTGCTGCATTAGCAAACTTGTCTCCAAGACCATAAGTTGGATCACCAATGTCATCATCATAATCGCTCGTCAGAGTAGACAGGATTTCAGAATAAAGATCAGCGTCTGGACTTTTCTGATTTATTCTGTTACCTCGTTCCTGAAATTGATAAGAGGAAGCATATTATTTAAAAACAAAGTTGTACAACCCAGGTATAAATACATCAATGCAGATATACCACGAACGTCCAAATAATGACTGTTTGATAAATTATTTTGTTAAATACTTACTACAGTATCTGGATGCACGTCTGTGTCCTCTATTGAATTTTCTATAACTTCCTTTGAAACATCGCATTCAACAGTTTTATCCTCTTGAGATATAGGATTTACAGTTTCATTATTAAATCGAATCTGTTGGTTGACTTGATCTGAACAGGATGAATGATCGTTGTCTGAGTCTGACGATGTAGATGATGATGTCGACGAGGAGGAGCTTGAAGATGAGCTAGATGAAGAATTTCTTGTGTTGGAGTTTGTTTCAATTTCCTTTGTGTCAGTATCGCTCATTGAAATGTCACTGTTATAATCAGGCACTAGACTTGTAAGTAAAATATTTTTACTATCCACCATATTGACCTCTTCTGACACCTAAAACGATATTGAATTATTTATTTATCTGACTGAACTGGTTTTCGAATCCCACGAGACATTTGACATCGCAGAGATCTGTCAGTTCGAACGACTAATTCTACTATTTATTTTAACCTTCTGTGTCATGCTATCTGAAATGCAGTATAATAAGTATTATAAATCACTGTTATGCATCGCGGTAACAATGATAATAAATAAGATAAGGTAAGATATTATAAGATAAGAAAAGCGTTTATTCATAGGTATAAACGTATGCTAATTTTATTACCATCGGGTGAGTAGGTTCTTGATTTGTCACTGTAGAATCATCATTTGCGGATAGCATCGGTTTAAAGGGTATAATATTTTCTTCAGGGATCTAAAACAAAATTATTAGACAAACAAACTTAGTGAAAACAAAGCTGAGAAAAAAATGGCTCGTAAAGTTACATAAAATGAGGCAAAACCAACGACGTTTAGTATTCTACTGGACAACCAGTTCCGAACTAAGATATTGGTGCACAAAGTCTGGGTGACCACACCCGACCTCACCAAGTAGTA
>CATKWH010000023.1:0-103000 GCA_949825045.1 Argyresthia goedartella | reverse complement strand
CCCTTAACACCATTATCCCATGACCCACACGACCTTTCTCCATTGACTCCAGGGCACTTCCTCATCGGACGGCTGCTGACATCTCTACCGACCCCAGCCACCCTGAAGCGAGGTATCCCGTACAACCTGACCAGCGCAATGCGGGGGAGCTTCTGGAGGAGATGGAGCCAGGAATACATATCCGAACTGCAACGGAGGTCCAAGTGGAAGAAACCTTACCTAGGCCTGAAGGAAGGCTCCATGGTGGTATTCAGAGAGGACAATCTACCGCCCATGAAGTGGAGGTTGGTACGTGTAGTACGACTATGTACAGGAAAGGACGGTATCGCCAGAGTTGCCGAGTTCAGAACCTTTCGAGGTTTAGAACAAAGAGCCCTAAACAGAGTGGTTCCACTGCATGAAGAGGACCTAGAGCTGGAGACATCTACAGAACCTGATCGTACCGGGCCCCAGGATGTCTGCGACAATGCAGCGCCCGCGCCGCACCACGCGCCCCGCGCCGCCGCGTATATCCTGCGTCGCCCGCGCGCCGCAGCCGCGGGTTACTCCGCATCGAGCATGCAAACCACTAACCGCGTCACGCACGTCTGAGTGCATTTATTCTTTAACTACAACTACGTTAAAATCGTAATATAATCATCATTACAACTAGCCAAACCAGCGTTTTATTGAAGAGGCTAGTTTCCTGAACAGCGAACACTTGCGTCTCTTTCACGCCGGCCCTCAGCTGCTTCTCAGTTCATTTTGTGAGCAGTTCTGGCCCATTAGTGGCAGGATTTTAGCTCGTAGCATAGTCAGAAAGTGCATACTGTGCACTCGCTTGTGTGCAAACTGTGGAGCCGTTGATGGGTAATCTCCCTGCTGACCGCGTAAATCAAAATTACCCGTTTCAAGTATGCGGCACAGATTTTGCAGGTCCTATATACATATCTAGCAAAAAGGGGCATGGCAACAAAATAACGAAATGCTAGTTATGCTTGTTTATCTGCTTTAGCACAAAGGCCTTACATCTTGAAATTGTAGGCGACCTCACATCAAAAGCCTTTATATTAAGCCTTAAAAGACTAATAGGAAGGAGAGGTAAACCTCATACCATTCACTGTGACAATGGGTCAAACTATATTGGCGCCAATAATGAATTAGTTAGGGTCTTAAAGTCTAGCCTCAATTGCCTATATGAGTTCTTACTCAATAGCCTATATGAGTTCTCCAATAACGAAGGCATACAATTCGTCTTTAATCCTCCTTATTCACCCACGTTTGGTGGAGTTTGGGAAGCTGGCGTCAAATCAGCCAAATTCCACTTAAAACGCATCATGGATAACGCAAGTCTGACATTTGAAGAGTTGAGTACATTAACAACAAAAATTGAAGCGATCCTCAACTCCAGACCCTTAACTCCTTTATCCTCCGACCCCAATGATTTCCTCCCCTTGACTCCAGGGCACTTACTCATAGGCAGGCCCCTGACCTCACTGCCATCGCCTCCAGTAACTCTTAAAAGTCCTAACAGATATCAGAGAATTGAACACTTTTGACAGCGATGGAGACTCGAGTATTTGGCGAAGCTTCAACAGCGCACCAAGTGGCGCCTTCGTCAAAGAGATCTGAAGACTGGTGATCTTGTCATCTTCAAGGAAGAGAATGTCGCACCATTACACTGGCGTCTAGGCCGGTTCCATCAGTTATACCCCGGTAAAGATGGCATTACCAGAGTTGCCGACTTCCTCACCGCACGCGGAATTATAAGACGAGCAGTCAACAGAGTATGTCCTTTACTGACGTCTGAAGATCTTGAAAGCCAAGGATCAAGCCAGGACTTTCAAGGGCCGCCAGGAATGTCTACGCCAGCATGAGAGGCAGTGGCTCAAGGTTAACAAGTACGACCACTGCCCGTTTTGCCCCGCTTCCCCTCATCGACACTCGCCTAGCGTTGGCTCGCGTTACTACACGTCTGTCCTGTAATATTTAATATCTACTCAAATTAAAGGCTGCTTAAAGTATTTCAGCATTATATTATTTATAAGGGCCATAACGAACCCCCTTTACAATTGGTATTGTTCACCATCAATATATTATCTGCACTTGAGTTAGTTTCATGTTCTTTGTTCAGTGTAAAACCGGCGACTTCTGTTACGTTCTTATTTTGTGAAAGGTTTTTTGTCTTTGTTTTTTTTTTATAAGAGATTTGTTTTCAGTTTTCTTCGATGTATCGGTATTATTTCGTTCCTTCTTAACTTTTTCTTTTTAGGTTTATTTAATTTTATTTCTGTTTTCTTCAACTCTTTCATTTTAGTCTGTTTTAAAACGAGTGTTTTACTTGGTCCTGCTACGGGAATCACATCTTCCATTGGTTCTTCACTTTGTATAGAGGGGGTGAAAAGACGCAAAGACCCGTCTGCTGACCTCGCTGACATGTGAAGACCAAGACAGCTTGCTGTACTATCACAATGTCATTATCTTCATTTACTTCATCGATCTCGATATTTTCGACGCTCCTGCCAGCGACCACATCAATTTTCTTTTTCTTATTGTATTGTCTGTTAGAGGCCGAACCATACCTCATTTCTTTTAACATATTCAATACTGTGTCCTCAATTGCACCTTTGAAATTAGTGTTTTCTGTAGATTCGAAGGATGGCAATCTCTCCATAACCTTTTGTTTATTTATTGGGCGAATACCACATTTTTCAAAACCAGATATTACGTTTTGGGATGTAGTGGGCTCTATTTTGATCATAAGTTTTTTCAACAGTGATGGAAACACGTGTTTGGGTATTGTTGTGTAGTGTTCTACCATCAGTTTTTTTCCAAGGGAAAATTAACTCCCTCCAAGCCATCTTTAACGGTCTGAAAAAGGCAAAGTCGAGTGGTTGGTTAAGGTGCGTAGAGTTGCTGGGCAAAAAAATAAAACGGACTCCGACAGTTTTACATTCTGCAACCAAGTCCATCGACAGATGAGAGGCAAGGTTGTCACCTATCAAAAATTTGTCTCCAGTTTTTTTGCTGAAGTAAGGTAGGGCGATGCTTCTCACCTAGTCTGCGAAAGTGGCACTGTCAAACCAACCAGATTTCGTACAATTCTACCTACACCCTTTAGGTCCATCGAGTCTCCAGGTTTTATACATATTCTGTGCCTTGTAAACCACGTACAGGCTCAATACCGTGCCATCTGTAGCCGTCATCATAATTGAAGTCGCCCCTTTTGTATGATTCATAACGTTCTGGGTACTTGACGCTTCTTTTAACTAGAACTCTTTTTCTACCAGGGTCGTCTGTAAGATTTGTCTCATCATAATTAATTATATTTGCTGATGGCTCGCCTTGTAGTGTGGTTTTCAGTTCGGCAAAATAACTTTCTATTATCTCTGGTGACACAGCTACTCTAGAGCGCTTTATGTTTTGGCCGAATCTCAAGCTTATTTTCTTGTCATGACGCCGGAGAAAAGACTTGACGAAATCAACACCTGGCATATTGTTTTTGAATTTTTCACCACAATGCCCAAGCCTTATCAAGATACCCTTTAATTATGAGCCTGAGATCAATTGGTTCTAATGGGTATCCCCACTCCGAACAAGTGTTTATATTTTTAGATTAAGTAATCCTCTTCCTTTTGGCTAAGAGCAGTTTGACCGCCCTGTCGCTTCATAATGAATGTGTTGTGTCGGTGCAGGACGGATTTTGGAATGCCATAGATTCATTCTAGATCAAAAATTATTTTCATATTCTTTATTGCACAGAAAACATAGATACACAGACAGTTACAATAAATTTTATAGGCAAAGGCGAGCTTATCTCTAAAAAGAGATTTCTTATACCGATTATTTATTATACCTATTATAGTCTTGGGCGTCGTTGATTACTTGCGGGTCATATTTTTTATATTATTTCTCCCGGCTAGGTTTATATATTCGTGGCATCGTAGCTGAAAAAATCAAAAGTCTGAGTAAATTATCAATAAGCATAACTACCCACCATTAGGTAGGTAATAAGGAGAAAGAGACAGATACCTACCATCTCGCGATATTGGTGAGTGACAACCCTGCCCCTATCCCTGCTTTACTGTCCCTTTTCATACAGCTACATCCCTAGTTTGTGGTACTCTTGTCCCGATTCACCCCACAGTCATCCCAATGATATCCTGTACGTGTCTCTATTACTCCCTTTTTTTGAGAAATTTACCGGCACTTATTAATTTTCCATTTAAACTAAAATTAAGCAATAAAATCGAAGTACCTCACTTGATTCGGATGAAGAACAAACTAACTTCCGTCACTTAGCACGATTCATTCAATAAAAATCACTTTCATCAGTACTTTTCCAATGTTTTTGAGGAAACAAAATCTCGGGCTTCCAAACTACAAACTTCGAATGTATTTTTTTCTGACTTGTTACCATCTTTACATCAAAAAAGTGTTGCCAGTGTAAAGATTCAGTTTTCTACTATAAAAATCATAAAAAATCAGACGATTAATGTTAGATTTCATGGTAGTATTTCCGCTTCAATTTCGTTCATCGCTTTCTTCCCTATTCACCCCTGCATCCCTTTTGACCCCGTTTTACGTTACTACTGGTGAAAATATACTTGTTGGGTGCTTGTTATTGTGGTCTGCATGTTGTTCGTAACTTTCAGGTAAGCAAAATCAAATCCACCATAGAAAATTTCCTCTGACCAAAGAATTGGCGGGCCACCCACGCGATTCTTGAAATGCAATTGATCATTGAATCTCGATCAATCGCAATCATTCATCATGTATTATCAGCTCACGATGAAGCTTAAAGGCAACGCAGGGTAGAGTGTCGTTGAATCGTTACCCCTTAATTTGGAGGGGTCAGAGGGGGGAGGGGTTCCGCCTCCTTATCGACACTGACCTTAATAATGACCTTTATTTGCATTTTCATATATTTTTTAAACTGCATTTCTTCACAAAAAGAAAAGCACTTTGTTAATAAAAGTTACTACCAGCTACCCATTAAAGAGGTTAAAGAATGGTTTGCATGATTGTCTATAACATAAATTAATAAAATCTTCTAATTCCAGATTCAGCTGCAAAAATGCCAGCTTAATGCAACTTCTGGACATTTAACCTTGAGCTGATACTTGTGGAGTTCATATGACGCCGAGAGTTCTGGAGATGCTGGAAACACCAACCATCAAATTCAACAGAAGTATAAAGCATGTGCAGAATTTGCTACCATTTTGGATACCTAGCAGATTTACAGGTAAAACTTGTGTGGCAGAAACTACTTTAGCTTATGGTTCTGCTGTTGGGTCAAAATCAGTAAAATATAAATCAACGTAATTGATAAATCTTTGTCTTTATCTTCAAGAATCATCTAAAGTAGCATTATCTTTCTCTTTCTTAAACTTAGGGATTTAATATGTGGTATTGTAAGTAAGTAAAACAGTTATTTATATGATTTACTTGTATTTCTGCACCATTCTTGAAAGGTAGTCCTAAAGCATAGATTAACTGACTAGTAGTTGAAGTAGGGATCTAGAATTAGAATTAGAATTATACTTTATTGCACATACACATTATTGGACAATTACAAACACAGTTGGTATACAAAGGCGTACTTATCTCTATATAGAGATTTCTTTCAGCAAACCCAGGGTTGACAGGAAAATATAGTTTCATTAGAAGGGATAGACCTATTATGCACAACATAACCAACAACTCTTATAGACACTCTGCTAATGATCTATGAGTTTCCTAAAATCCGCCCCCTTATAGACACTCTGGGTCAGAGTGTCGATAAGGGGGCGGATTTTTTTCCTTGGCGCCCCCTTATCTACACTCCAACCTAATACCGATAAATACTATATATAAATATCAATAAATACCTATACAATATATAAATTAATCCATCTATCTCTAGCTAGGATCTAGCTAGTTAGACCTAACGCAATTCTGGTTAGAAGAGAGGAAGACAAAGATATTTATCACACAATTCTTTATTGCACAGAACATTACAACAAAACATTTTTCAAGAAATTAAAAGGCAAAGGCGAGCTTATCTCTCGACAGAGATTTCTTCCAGCAAACCTATCAGGATAGGATGCATATAAACTAAAAAGGGTAGTCTAGTGCAATTATAAAATTACCAATTACCAACAAAATATAGTACTTACTATAAAAATACATATAAGTAATAAAATAAATAGTAGATAAAATAAAAATAAACAAATAATAATAATAAACAGATAAATACAATTACATACTAATGATGAATGAGAAAGTAAGTGCTCTTTCAAGCGATTCTTAAAGGAGAAGGGAGTGGGACTGTCCCTAATAGTGCAGGGAAGTGCAGTCCACAGCCGAATGGCCTTCTTGATTCGCACTCACCCAGCAAGCATCGGCATAGTCAATTAAAGGAAGTAGAAGGGACTGGGATAGAGTGACTTCAGTATGCCGTGGAAGGAAGTATTGTAATCTCCGAAGAGAGTGAAACAATGCAAAGACTTGTCTGCAACCTCGGAGACATGGGGCGACCAAGACAGCATGTTATCGAATACAACTCTGAGATTTTTAGCTTTATCGCTGTATTTGATTACAGTTCCGTCAAATATTAGAGGAGCGATTGGAAGTTGTTGTAACAGGTTAAGAGAGCATCGGGTTCCCAAGATCAAGGCCTGCGACTTGCTCGGGTTGACCAGAAGCCCATATGAGAGGGCCCACTTCCTGATATTCTCGAGGTCAGCATTTGGAGCCTCCACAGCCGGAGTCACATCACGCATTATAGACATATTGATTAATTAACTTAACTTTTGTTAAATAACGATGTAGCCACACAGATAAAATTTAGAAATGTATTCTCATATGTATGTTGTATGCTCAGATTAAAGAAACTCTTACTTACTCTGTGGTTGTATGCTAACCAAGATATATCAAATGCTAATATTCTCAGGCTACGTGATCCTACTACTATCTTCTGAGTGTGTAATGGTTAGATTGTCCGCGGCTTCACCGACCGGCTCTGACGGAAGACCAGCGTTGGTTGTAAACCAGCCAGCATTATGCTGAGTCAGGGTCCGTTTTGCGACACACAAGCTTGATATAGAAATTTAGTATTATATATTATTGTAAGTGCCTGTCTCGCAAATCAATCATTATTCTATTCTATTCTAATGAGATGTGTAATTTCTGCATTATATCATTTTATGAAATTCACTCAGGCTATGGACCTACTACATTAACAGACACATCGCAATAAATAAAAGTGACAATCGATCATTATTGATTTTGTTCTTAGTATAGACATAGCCATCTTTTAGTAAATTTTGAGTTTCCTTTTATTTTTTACAAAAACAGCATCATCGGAGTTCATTTTGAAGCAATAAAATGGGTCAGAGTGTCGATAAGGGGGCGGAAGCCCCCACATGCAATGTCTGCAACCATAGATTGATTTTATTGTTTGATTCCTCCTTGATAGAACTCGATGAATAACACCCATGTGGGCGTATTTATCATAATTTATATCACAAAGCACTCCAGATCAAGTGACAACAAATAATCACAAATAAGTTTGCAAATGTAGATTTAGGCAAAATGCGAATAATGCGATTTAGGCTGATGAAACTTTAGGCAGATTAAAATTTAGCTTTAATAGAAAGAGAAAATACTGTGGAATAAGCCTAAAGGATCATTGACATTAAGCTAATTTAGTATGACGTTTAGGTAAAACTCAACTTAGTCTCTCTATGGATTAGTTACACCATTCTAGAAGATTCAAGGCCTACCTGTCACTGCTATTAAATTTATAATTTTCATCTTACGTTTGCTGGAAGAAAGCTCTTGTTAGCAATAAGCTTGCCTTTGTAAATGTCATTTCTTTAAGCTTGTAATAATAAATTATAATAATATTAATAATAATCTTTATTTCAGGTTAACAAAAACCCATACATATATATAAATACCTTACAACTAAAGATACATAATTCGACGACCCGAATGGCCAAATCGGCAGTGACCCTACCTACGAAGCCAAGGGTCCCGGGTTCGAGTCCCTGTGGGGGCAAATATTTGTTTGATGAGAGCGGATGTTTGTACCATAGTCATGGTTGTTTATCTACCCAAGCATAATATTTATCTGTATTAGTAGGTATGTGTATGTATGTGTAGTTGTCTAGTACCCAAGATACAGGGAATCTTAGTTTGGGGCTAGACCAATGTGTGTAAATAGTGTCCAAGGTATTATTATTATTTGTTTCTTAGTTTTTTTCACTCCTAAGAAACAAATAATAATAAAGCCATGATTCTTAATATGTGAAGGATAGTTTGATTTTTTTTAGGAAACTCATAGATCATTAGCACTTGGCTACGGCCCGTGCTCAGGACTAACTGTAACCTCCTAGAAGAGGAGCAAAAAAAAAAACTTAGAAACAAATAATAATAATAATAATAATATACCTTGGACACTATTTATTATTATTATTAATTATTTACACACGTATCATAAACCATCTTTACTGCTGTGCCGGTCGACTATGCTGCCGTGCTAACTAAGAGTGCAGTAAGGTGGGTCGCCGCCATTTCGAGAAAATCGCGCTTAAAGTTTTTTATTTTGTTTTGATTTTTTTGAGTCTTTCTTATGAGTTTTCAAAATTTGTTTTATTTTTAGTACATAGTAAAAGATGAGTAGTTTTAACTGAGCTGGCTTTTATTGTCACAGGTGTGATGTAGTGTTTTAAATCGTGAAAAAAGCACTTTTGCTTAGTATGTTCTTTAGCAACTCTAGACAGCGTTCCTAATCGATAGTGCAGTAACTGTGGTAGTTACTGCAGCCATTACTAGCAAAAGCGTGTTACTGCACTTAACGTTTGTAATACCATATGTAACAAATGTACTGGGTAGTTATTGTAAACGCAGTACATCAATCTATTCAAGCCATCATTCTGTTTGTTTTCTTTAAATAAAACGTATTTTTCTGTAGAATATTCGTCCTCTTAGATACCGAGATATTGCCTGTGCATAAAAATAAATAAACAGCCGTTTGTAGACAAATTTGTTTATTTATTATGAAAGTAACTTATATTATTAGGAACTACACATATCCTTACAGTCATAGCAGCCACTCGGAATGGACATGAGATCAATGTCTAAATAAAATTAAATAAAAAACTAAATGTGCTTTAAAACTATAAAACTTAAACTATGAAAAATCAATATTTAAAATCGACTTAGGCTTCTTTAATCACCATGGCTAATAAAATAAGGGATGAGTCAACGTAAAATTGCCTACTATTTTTTGGCATAAGGTATAACAGTTTCTCTTTGATGGCAATTTTAGTACTCTCGCCCTTGTACCTCTTTATTTCACTTAAGGCAAAACGTATCTTATGATAATAACAGCCAGCATATGGCACATAATTATTTAGAACAAACATGAGATCAAAATCTGAATAAAATCAAACAAATAGGTAACAGAAACATGATCAAAAAACTATAAAACTAAAACTATTTAAAAATAGGAATACTTAAAATTTACTGAGGCTTATTCGAGATCATCACCACCAGTACCGCTACTAAGGGGTAAGTCAAGCCAAAATTGCCTTCTGTTTTTTGGCATGAGGTGTAACAGTTTCTCTTTGATGTCATTTTTAGTACTCTCCTTTACACCTCTTAGTACACTTCTTTGTTTCACTTCAGGCAAATGATTTGATTTTATATATTTGATTTGAATAAAATCCAGTGTTTTGTCGACATCTTGGTTATTATCTGTTTTAAAATCCAGAGTGTAGAGTCCTCTTCTTGCTACGATAACCACTATATTTCTCAAGTAAACTCTAGGTGTTAGTTTGCGAAGCCGATGCTGGGACGAAAGGTCTGCATATTCGTAAAAGTCTGAAACTGCCATGACTTTTACTTCACTTGGTTTTTGTGCATTTTTGACGGCGTCGAGAAAGTCATTAAATTCGTAAACTTTGCCTTTCTTTTGCATAGACTGTTCAACTCTATGGTGGTAACTGTCCGCCGACATAAAGGTATGACCCGGCTCGAAGTATTTAAGAGTTATTGTCTCTGCAGCGATCAAATTGCTATTGATGATTTGTATCAGGAAAGATAACATGGCCCAATTTTTATTTTGTGCCGAGCAATTATCCATCCACAAAACGATGTGTCGCTTGTCTCTCTTGTACATTAAAAAGGCTCTCATTGCTGATATAATATCTTCTTGTTTTCGACCGGACACACTTTCAATTCACACCACAGGGAACGGAATATTGTCATTATTCGATGGGCCTAATGGTACAAAACTTTCATTATAAACAATAATGCGAGGACAGAAAATGCCAGCTTTGTATTGTTCCATGCGCGGTAACATTATAACTTTTTGTAAGTCAACTGAATAAAAACAGGTGTCATTTGTATTGGCGTCTGAAGCCCTTTTAACGTCCTTTTTGTATTCTTTACGGGAGTTCTGGTAATCCAGTTTATGCTTTTCATACTTTTGGCAAAAGAGGCATGAGGTCTGTGAATTGTTTTCAGTTTCGCTAGCATGTTCTTTAAAATGGGCACAAACTTCACATTCCTCATTACCTAGATGCGCAAATGAAATGTTCATATCCTTACGCAGAACTAGTCTGTACATTTCATAGGATACTGTAAGATTTGAATGTGTTTCACAAAAATGTTTATACATAGATGCGATTGTTATGTCACTCGGTAAATAGAGCCTTAATGGCGCATGTTCTCGTCTGTAATGAAATGAGAGATGGATGGATTATAAGATCTAATATGCGCTTTTATTATGTCTTTATCTATAACGTTGGCTCTCAAACCCTTTTCTCTTTCATCTTTTTGTCTGTCAGCTGATCTTTTTAGTGCTAAATGCAAGCGTCTATCATTTTTAGGATTATAACCCAGAGTACTTAAAAAGAAAGTTTTGCAAACTTCCGTCTTCTCTTTTCTCAAACAGAAAAAATATTTGTATGTAACGTCTCGTCTGGGAGTGTCTTGTCCACTTTTTGTATTGGTCTTTCTAGTTGCAGTATTTTTAGTGTCCACTAAGCTTTTCATAAATAGTCCTCTAGACTCCCAACTTAGGGAAATATATTCGTTGTGTATCTTTATCCGTTGTTCTTCACTGAAGTTAGATGTGCATTTCTTAATACATTTTTCCGTACAAGGCTCTTTTATATAAAGCTTTTCGATTTCAAGTTTAATTTTCTTAGCTTTTCTCACCTGTATGCTTTCTTCAAACTTTCTCCTCTTTCGCACCTTACCATCTTTAGTGAGTCCCTTTCCTATGGATTGAGTTGTATTTACAATTTCCGTATCTTGCGTATTCTCATCTCCACAAGCAGAGGCATTTAAAACGTTAGGAGTTGAAGCCTGACTAGGGTATTTTGGTGTAAGGTTAGTGTTATCTTGACTGTAAGGTTCATGTTGAGTACAATCATTGTACGAAATTTCGTCATGAAAATGATCGAAACAAAGTAGACTTAAACATTTTCCACAGCTGGCAAATACCTCTTCCTGACAATTCTTGTATTCACAGCATGCATTGTTTACATCACGGCGTGTTTTATCATTATTTACTTGTTGCACTGATCCTTTTATTATGTTTCTCTCTCCTTTCTTTTCTTCGAGTTGCTTATTCGCCAAATTTGAATTGTTTTCTTTATCAACCTTACCTTTTCTAACTTTTTTAGAGATTTTCAATTTTTCCGTAACATTTTCAGTTGTATAAGGTCTGTGGTTCTTACAGTCATTGAACGGTGTGCGGCAATCATAATGAGTAGAGCAAAGTAAGCAAAAACAATTTTCGCAACATGCAAATACATGCAGTTTGCAGCTTGCAAACTCACACTGCTGAAAAGCAGGCTGACTCAACGCGTCCATGTAATCATTAGTTTTTGACTTTGAAACTGGAAAAGACTGTGACGGATCATTTGTTATCACGTTGTCGTCATCAGAGTTCACACTTTCCTCTTCGAAATCTGGCAAATAATCTGCATCTCTACTGTCATCACTATTTGCGTATGGTTCAAACTCATTTTCACTTGGGTCATCTTGTTCAGTAGCTACTGAAGGTAGAAGTATTTCGTCACAATACAACAAACTATTAGTGCTGGTGCTAACAGTCGCTGGGGTAGAGTCGAATCCAATATTTACTAACTGCCGTAGATATTTTCTGCTCATTTTTTTCTCATTGACGTCAGTTTCAGCAGTAACAGTACTTGCTTTTTCATTAAGTATTTCAAGTGTCAACTGTTTTTGTAACAAAGAACGAATTTCTTCAGTTCCATGTAACTGAACATAGCCAAGGGAATTGGAGTACTCGTTTTTGTAATCAAAGATAATATCGTGATCCTTAAAATCCAACGGCCGGGAATAAATTGAGCTCAGATCAGTAAGGTTTGCTTTAGTCTTGTTTATTTTGTTCATTATTCTATCTTTTCTAGTATCCATTTTCTGAAAAGAAACGTAAACATAGTGAGAAAAATAGAAAAAGCTCATACTATCTTTGGCCAAAGATTAATTGCAAAGATTCCAGACGGTAGGCATTTATAAATGGAAGATAATAAACTAAATAAATAAAAGAATTCTGTTAAACTTATGACTGCCAGTCACATGTTCCCGTCGAATAAAAAGTATCCGATGTCCTTCTCTAGGTCATGGTTTATCTGCGTGCAAAATTTCATCCAGATATGGTCAGCCGTTTAAGCCAGGGACTGAATAACCGCAAAATTGTGATATCTTAATAAAACGGTATGACGTCATACCGTTTTGTTTTGGTATGAATGTTTTATCGATATTGTTATTGCGGTACCGATACTTTTCGGTATGATAATTATTCCGATACAGAAATCAAGTGGTATCGAAGTAAAGTGGTACCCAAAAATTTTAAATATCAATTAAATAACGGTACCGTTATTCCTGAACCTGGAACCACACAAGCCGACCGCTGCGCGCACTTCTCCTCCCGCACCCTGCATCACGCTATTCGATGTTATTTCGGTACCGAAATAAATAAAGGTTAAATAAAGGTACATGTGAAAAGGGATGAGAAAACGATACCGCTATATTATAAAGGTTAAATAAGATAAAGGTTTTATAACGGTACAAAACAAAACGGTATGACAAAACGATTGCCTTTTTTAACACTTATTTAACCTTAATCTTTAGCATTTTCAGTCCCTGGTTTAAGCGTGAAAAGGTAGCAGACAGACAGACACAGTTACTTTCGCATTTATAATAATAGTTGCATAAATTAGAGTTCTTGCCTTTGTCGCTAATCGTTTTTGTCAAAAAAATATAATAGGTAAATAGCAAGCGCGCTCGTGTTAGCATTAGGTATGTCTAAGTAGAAATAGCTAACAAGAACCGGCATTAAATTGAAAATAAAAACTGAATAAATAGAATATATTTTAAGTATGATGTAATTGTGTGACACTTACGTAATTTTGTGGTTGGCGGTAAAATGCAGAGCAGCGTGGCGTGGTCTTACCCGAGCGCCGGTTGACGAACCACTGCGGAATGGGCGGCGTGTACGAAATGGTGGCGCGAGCGCAAGCCCCTACCCCACCACCCCTCTCAATCACCTCGAGCATCAAATTCGCGAGTCAAGATTCAATCTTACTGCGGTATTCTTAGGATGACTAACGAAAATTATGGTACGACGTGCTAATTGCTAGTGCAGTAAGAATGCTTACTGCAGTTATTGTTAGGGATACCAAAAATATTAAACACTTAGGGACCTAAATTTATAGAAGTGAAGTAATCTATCATACTGCAATTTAAATAAGTAGCTTTTAATAAATATTAAAATACCGATGCTAATGACAAATGCAGTATGTCATCTTACTGCATTTTTTTATAGTATCTTATTCTCATATGATCCGATCGCGTTGCTAACAAATAATGCAGTAATTAATGTTACTGCACTTTTTCTTAGTTTCCTCTCAATAGAACTTAATTCGCCGGTGCTAATTAATAAAGCAGCAAATTATCTTACTGCATGACTCACTAGTGTAGATTGAAGGAAGCCTTTTTAAATTGGGTATGCAAAGGGCAGTGACTATGCTTACTGCACTCTTATTTAGTAATTTAGGTGTCTGGCGAAAACTTTACTGCACTCTTCTTAACGAAATTATCCTTCTAAAACTCGGTAGCAAAATAGGGGTCAAATTATCATGTAGAGCTCGTTTTTGCGACCCCGAATCTATATTTAACTAATTTTTTGAAAAAACCTTACTTACTGCACTCTTTGTTAGCACGGCAGTATGTTAGTCATATTTTCACGTAGATAAGTTGACGACCGTCGCAGATAAGGTATATTTATATTCATCACGCACTATGTCTTATGCACGTCATTAATAACATGTACCAACCTAGTATATAAGCTAGGATTCCCTATAATAAAGTAGTCTAGTCTAGTCTCGTATTTGCGCGCATCTCAAGCCTTTTACTTTACTCCCGAAGATGTCGCTTTCCTTATAATTGCCTCTGGCAAAACTGCGTCCAAAAACCGCACGTTATGACCAGAATAGATATACTACTCGGTAAAAACTCATTTCTTATCAGAATATTGATACCTATGTCACTGTAAGATTGTCAAAACCGTTAGTTGATAAACTAACGTTTTTTTTTCTCGTTCGTTTGTCAACTATCAACAAATAGTAAACTGTAGCGTACTGCTTTCGATATGACGCGTTAGCTGATAAAGTAACGGTTAAAATTGTTAAATAGTAAACTGGTTTAAACTTGAATTGCAAACGAAATACCAGAACACTGCGGTAGCTTAGGTGATAGAAGACTAGAGCTACAATACAGTGACTGCGGCCGCAGGTCGAGACCATCTCAGCTTTAGTGACTTACAAGACCCTGACGGTAGTTTATTTCTGAATCAGTGCCTCCAGCTCATCATTCATCTTGGAACGAAAAGGACCGTCATCTTCGTGGACTGGGCCGAAATCGTGCCTGAAGACTGTTTAAAAACCGCAACTTTTAGTTCGTATTTTAGCGTCATCATCCAGGTCTCGCATACATAGGTCACACATGCAAAACAGAGACAGACTAACTTTAAACTCACATGTGTAATTTGTATTTGTTACAGCCCGCTCCGTCAGAGATTGTTGGGTGAACATCCGGAGTACATACAACAACTACCTCAGGAGAGTGGAGCGGTCAAACCTATAACCAGAATCGGATAAGGATTACACCGTTGCAGTTTCTGCAAAGTGGATCAAGAACTGATGATGTGCAGTTAACAGTTTTCATGTTAATGTAAGTACAGGCAAGAAGGCGAGATCTTCGAAATGCGATTGTGTGCGTGTTCCTGGCCGACCAATGTGCTCATTGACAAGAGAACACTACACTGACGTAACATACACTCATAGACACATCTCACACTTCGTCAGTCTTATAGGATGGAAGCACTTGCTCAATAGATTTAGAGAATTTATTGTGATAGCGTGGTAGACTGCATTAACTTGTGTCAAGTAAGCAAATAAAACGTGATAATTCATATCATACAATTTATTTACTAAATGCAGATTAATACCATCTATCTATGGTGTGAAAATATACTGTGTATAAATATTTCTTCCCTTACGGAACTTCTTAGAGACTCTCAATCAAGAAACCCTTCTTAACAATACATTTTCCGTATTCCAGGGTTAGTCTACTGGCCTCCAGAGAATCTTCTTCAAAACCTCTGGTCCTGGGAGATGTCAGAAGGTGATGAAACAGCATTTGTTAAACTTCGGCAGAGCAGCTTCAGAACCGACAGACCCCTACGATCAACTAAGCTTCACTGCTACCCGACAAACACTAGGAGAACGATTTATGCAAGATCTTATAAACAAGTGAAACAAAGCTCCCTGTATGGAGAGAAACAAAGCTATCGGTTCTTCAGGAAACTTGTTACAGAAAGACTCAATAGCATGTGCAAGGGTTCTGTAAATGCTGGCCAAGAAATTATTAAATTGTTGGATGAATATTCGCTGCATTACAACACTGATGTCACAACTTGGATATAACTGGTCCAAGAACTCAAGAATAGAGTCTCTTTTTCTGTCGCAATGGAAAGTAGTTCTATGAGGGAGTTATTTCAGACTGTTTTGGACAAATCTTTACATATTTACAAAACTGTCCTAGAGGGAACATTGAGAACCCTAAAGGGCGTCCCCTGTGAAGGGAGATTTCAACGATGAGTAGATGTATGGGAAGAATGTACATGTGACTTATCTGACCATATTTAGAGGAATGATAGTGCGCATCATACAAACATGACAACGGGGACATACGTGTCAAAACACTATCCCTGGTATCTATCAGGCACAACCAGCATCGCACACTGTGGCTCAGCTGTACTAATTAGAAAGGACCTGAACTGAATCGGTCCACAATATAATCGCGACGCGGAAACCCCCCCGTGGTGCCATCAGCAACAATAACATCGGCCACTAATACACTATACACTATGTAATAAACGCACATAACCCCAGCTCTTCCACGAGAGCAGCCGCAGCGTAACAGCAACTTATAAAGTTCATTCAAAAGAAACCTAACAAAGCAAAAATATTAATGCTAGCTGACCGCCCACGGACTTGGCGACACAAAGGAATACAGGAAAAAGGGAATTATAGGAACAAACCTCCACAAATCATCAAATATCATCGGAGAAATGCTTATGGATATTTATTTGTTCCCGCGAAAACTTAAAAGTAGAAACCACCTGGGCTCGCAAGTCGTGTCTTGCCACGTGGTCTAACGGGAAAACAAAATCACAACTAGACCATATAATTATCATAATAATACGCCGCACACATTTAACTTCATCAACTAGACCGCGGGAACACAGAATTGCTCTGGCAAATTTACAAAAGACCAAATTCATTAAACAACGTCGACCAACCGACTAAACAATTAATAAACGACTCAAAGAATGCCGACGACGTTTTGAGGAAATTATTTATAATGAAGAAAAACGAGAATGCAGAGCATTTTTTGAAGGCCTAGGCAAAAAACACCCAAGCCAACGCATGCAAATCGTGTACCACTATTACAGACGACACCAGCTTCAATCGAGACTTAAGGAAATCAGATGGTTCGGAACAGGAATTAAGGCAATCAGAAGGCCCTAAAATTATTACCATCCCTAACGAAACTTCATTAAACCCTGACTATCTAGAAAATGGTCCAACAATAGCCGACATAAAAAAGGTAATCAGCCGCATGCGCAACGGAATAGCGCCGGGTACAGATCAGGTAGTCCCGGAACTGTACAAAGGAATACCGCCACAACTGTTAAAGGTTATTACCAAAACAATGCACAGAGCTTGGACAGAAAATATAATACCGGACTCCTGGAATGAAACGGTCCAAGTACCTATCCCAAAAGTCAGAAAACCTGAAGACACCAATGATTATCGCCTTATAACAATGTGCAATACAGGATTTTGCATATACGCGACATACCTGCTCATCAAACTAGACGAGATAACAAAAGAACTCGGGAACTACCAAGCAGCACTCCTCCGCAATAGATCCACCGATGACCACATCTTCACACTACGCCGGGTACTAGACGAAGAATGGCGCGCGGGTAACAGAACATATGTACTGGCGCTAGATATCGCCAAAGCATTTGATACTATAGACCTAAACGTGCTCAAGGATATTCTCCTTTCAAGGACCAATAAGATTTTAACCAATAGGATAAAAAAGCCTGCATGTATGAACGGATCTGCATCAAATGGTTCAGACAGCAAAGGAATTTGATCAACAAAGGAAAAGGAGTAAAACAAGGATGTCCATTGTCACCAAGACTATTTACAATATTAATGGATGATGTCCTCAAAACACTGGAAGAAGAAATTCCCAACATAAAACTGGACCAAGATGAAGAAATAGTCTTACCACTTATTCTCTCCTTCGCGGATGACCTCATCATCGTTTGTCAAGATTTACAACACCTTGACCAAATCGTCACGCACTTGAAAGCACTATTAAAAACAGTAGGTCTCGATACTAACGAAACATAGACGAAAATTCTATTAAGAGACCCCATAAACTCCCAGCGCCCACAAGTGATCGTATTGGATGGAGTTCCAATACGGCAAATAAAATATCTCGGCACATATATTACGTCAGGACAAAGTAGGAGAGACGCAATAAAGAAGAGATGCCGGCAAGCCACATGCAATTCCATGGCCCTAATGAATGCATTTTATAAAGAAATCCAACATGGACTGGAAAATAGTGCGCCTGATTTACAAAATGGTTATTGCACCGTGTATACCATACGGACTTAAAGCGGCAGCCCTCACCAAAGCAAACCGTTCTAGACTAAGAAAATATGAACGCCTGATCCTCAGAGACATGTTTGAGAACGCCAGAAGCTATCCAAGACACCACAAATTCACGACTACGATACTACAGGGCAAAACAATAACCAAACAAATCAAAAACCATCGGATGTGTTACTATACACATATTCTACATATTCACCTTCATTGTCTTGAGTACTGATAGAAGAATGTAATGGGACATGTAAATGTTTCATTAAATAAATTCGTAACAGTTATTTGTGGTTTTTCAATAGTCTAGTAATATTCCACTTAGACTTTCAAAATCTACAAGTATATCTCTAATCTCAAAGGACAAAGCCTGTAACATGATTGATGATTAATCGAACTTACCTGTAAGTGAAGTTCTATCATAATTATGTGAAGGCTTTGTCCGAAGAGATTAGCTCCCGCCCGCCCAATGTAACCCATGTAGTGGAATATTACACCTGGTACTCTTGGAGCTTTGAACTAAATGATCCATTGGGTGATTGGGTTCGTGGGGCTAGCAACAAGGCACACTCGATAAAAAGTTTTTTTCGGTTTACCCTATGTATTTTAACTATATTGGATGAATGGCAGACACTACGTGCTACTACAAGTATATCTCTAATCTCTTCGGAGAAAGCCTTCACATAATTATGATAGAACTTCACTTACAGGTAAGTTCGATTAATCATCAATAATATGGCGCGCAAATGATAACATGGTTATGACGCAAGCTACATTTCCTATTGAAGGAACTCTGATTATCGCCATCTCCATTATTCTGGTGCATTCCTCATCCATAATGGTGAGTCCATGGTGACAAATTCGTAGTGTGTAGTTTAGAGGTGAGCTCAAGTATTTTCGCCATTCTTCTGGTAGTCATTTTTCTTAATAGCGACAAGCCGCCTGGTTTTCTGGGATGAGCACTACATCTCAAATCTGCTCATCCCGGTTCTTACTCTTGATTCAGCTCCATTTTATCTATGCAGCGCAGAGGTATGTCGCGTGGTCGGTATGGCTCCGTGTTATCGTTCAGATTAAAGCTGGCGTAGTAACAGGCCAAAGCCACACCAAATAATAAGAACAGAGCCAAAAAGGCAAAAATTAATTGCACGTCGTCCATTGTCGTCAAGTACACAAGCGCAGCAGCCACCCTCTAAGACTTGTTGCACTAAACTCACGGTGACGGTGAGTTCCCTGGCCATTCAAGGCATGATATCTTGTTGTCCTTGAAATATTTCTTCATGATCTTGGACACGTGGCATGGAGCCGAATCTTGTTGAAAAACTTCTTGACCGTTAGCATCAACTTTTCTTACTTCAACTTCCAATCTCTGTTCTAGCAAGTCTCTGTATTTTAGCGAGTTCATCATCAGTAGTAATAAATTGGGAAAGCTGGTGCATGGTTCCCTGGGAAAGGAACTGCAGTACACAAAATCCAGTTCCTGATACATCAGTACCCAAGCACACCAGTTTCAGTGCGAGCAAACCGCTCACAAAGGAGCGCCTTCGGCGCTCCTTGAGCGGTTTATTGTCGCCTAGAAGGTCGTGAAATTTGATGTCATATTCACTTAGCTCATTTTTAAGTTCCTGGTTTTTGGCCACTATTTTCTGGAGCTCCACTTCACTGTCTTCTCGCTCCGAAAGTAGCTTATCACATAAGTCCTGGATTACTTTCAACTTTTCCAGTGCACAATGTAGTTTAGAGGTGAGCTCAAGTATTTTCGCCATTCTTCTGGTAGTCATTTTTCTTAATAGCGACAAGCCGCCTGGTTTTCTGGGATGGGCACTACATCTCGGATCTGCTCATCCCGGTTCTTACTCTTGATTCAGCTCCATTTTATCTATGCAGCGCAGAGGTATGTCGCGTGGTCGGTATGGCTCCGTATTATCGTTCAGATTAAAACTGGCGTAGTAACAGGCCAAAGCCACACCAAATAATAAGAACAGAGCCAAAAGGGCAAAAATTAATTGCACGTCGTCCATTGTCGTCAAGTACACAAGCGCAGCCGCCACCCTCTAAGACTTGTTGCACTGAACTCACGGTGACGGTGAGTTCCCTGGCCATTCAAGGCATGATATCTTGTTGTCCTTGAAATATTTCTTCATGATCTTGGACACGTGGCATGGAGCCGAATCTTGTTGAAAAACTTCTTGACCGTTAGCATCAACTTTTCTTACTTCAACTTCCAATCTCTGTTCTAGCAAGTCTCTGTATTTTAGCGAGTTCATCATCAGTAGTAATAAATTGGGAAAGCTGGTGCATGGTTCCCTGGGAAAGGAACTGCAGTACACAAAATCCAGTTCCTGATACATCAGTACCCAAGCACACCAGTTTCAGTGCGAGCAAACCGCTCACAAAGGAGCGCCTTCGGCGCTCCTTGAGCGGTTTATTGTCGCCTAGAAGGTCGTGAAATTTGATGTCATATTCACTTAGCTCATTTTTAAGTTCCTGGGTTTTGGCCACTATTTTCTGGAGCTCCACTTCACTGTCTTCCCGCTCCAAAAGTAGCTTATCACATAAGTCCTGGCTTACTTTCAACTTTTCCAGTGCACAATGTAGTTTAGAGGTGAGCTCAAGTATTTTCGCCATTCTTCTGGTAGTCATTTTTCTTAATAGCGACAAGCCGCCTGGTTTTCTGGGATGAGCACTACATCTCGGATCTGCTCATCCCGGTTCTTACTCTTGATTCAGCTCCATTTTATCTATGCAGCGCAGAGGTATGTCGCGTGGTCGGTACGGCTCCGTGTTATCGTTCAGATTAAAGCTGGCGTAGTAACAGGCCAAAGCCACACCAAATAATAAGAACAGAGCCAAAAGGGCAAAAATTAATTGCACGTCGTCCATTGTCGTCAAGTACACAAGCGCAGCAGCCACCCTCTAAGACTTGTTGCACTAAACTCACGGTGACGGTGAGTTCCCTGGCCATTCAAGGCATGATATCTTGTTGTCCTTGAAATATTTCTTCATGATCTTGGACACGTGGCATGGAGCCGAATCTTGTTGAAAAACTTCTTGACCGTTAGCATCAACTTTTCTTACTTCAACTTCCAATCTCTGTTCTAGCAAGTCTCTGTATTTTAGCAAGTTCATCATCAGTAGTAATAAATTGGGAAAGCTGGTGCATGGTTCCATGGGAAAGGAACTGCAGTACACAAAATCCAGTTCCTGATACATCAGTACCCAAACACACCAGTTTCAGTGCGAGCAAACCGCTCACAAAGGAGCGCCATCGGCGCTCCTTGAGCGGTTTATTGTCGCCAAGAAGGTCGTGAAATTTGATGTCATATTCACTTAGCTCATTTTTAAGTTCCTGGTTTTTGGCCACTATTTTCTGGAGCTCCACTTCACTGTCTTCTCGCTCCGAAAGTACCTTATCACATAAGTCCTGGCTTACTTTCAACTTTTCCAGTGCACAATGTAGTTTAGAGGTGAGCTCAAGTATTTTCGCCATTCTTCTGGTAGTCATTTTTCTTAATAGCGACAAGCCGCCTGGTTTTCTGGGATGAGCACTTCATCTCGGATCTGCTCATCCCGGTTCTTACTCTTGATTCAGCTCCATTTTATCTATGCAGCGCAGAGGTATGTCGCGTGGTCGGTACGGCTTCAGATTAAAGCTGGCGTAGTAACAGGCCAAAGCCACACCAAATAAGAAGAACAGAGCCAAAAGGGCAAAAATTAATTGCACGTCGTCCATTGTCGTCAAGTACACAAGCGCAGCAGCCACCCTCTAAGACTTGTTGCACTGAACTCACGGTGACGGTGAGTTCCCTGGCCATTCAAGGCATGATATCTTGTTGTCCTTGAAATATTTCTTCATGATCTTGGACACGTGGCATGGAGCCGAATCTTGTTGAAAAACTTCTTGACCGTTAGCATCAACTTTTCTTACATCAACTTCCAATCTCTGTTCTAGCAAGTCTCTGTATTTTAGCGAGTTCATCATCAGTAGTAATAAATTGGGAAAGCTGGTGCATGGTTCCCTGGGAAAGGAACTGCAGTACACAAAATCCAGTTCCTGATACATCAGTACCCAAGCACACCAGTTTCAGTGCGAGCAAACCGCTCACAAAGGAGCGCCTTCGGCGCTCCTTGAGCGGTTTATTGTCGCCTAGAAGGTCGTGAAATTTGATGTCATATTCACTTAGCTCATTTTTAAGTTCCTGGGTTTTGGCCACTATTTTCTGGAGCTCCACTTCACTGTCTTCCCGCTCCAAAAGTAGCTTATCACATAAGTCCTGGCTTACTTTCAACTTTTCCAGTGCACAATGTAGTTTAGAGGTGAGCTCAAGTATTTTCGCCATTCTTCTGGTAGTCATTTTTCTTAATAGCGACAAGCCGCCTGGTTTTCTGGGATGAGCACTACATCTCGGATCTGCTCATCCCGGTTCTTACTCTTGATTCAGCTCCATTTTATCTATGCAGCGCAGAGGTATGTCGCGTGGTCGGTACGGCTCCGTGTTATCGTTCAGATTAAAGCTGGCGTAGTAACAGGCCAAAGCCACACCAAATAATAAGAACAGAGCCAAAAGGGCAAAAATTAATTGCACGTCGTCCATTGTCGTCAAGTACACAAGCGCAGCAGCCACCCTCTAAGACTTGTTGCACTAAACTCACGGTGACGGTGAGTTCCCTGGCCATTCAAGGCATGATATCTTGTTGTCCTTGAAATATTTCTTCATGATCTTGGACACGTGGCATGGAGCCGAATCTTGTTGAAAAACTTCTTGACCGTTAGCATCAACTTTTCTTACTTCAACTTCCAATCTCTGTTCTAGCAAGTCTCTGTATTTTAGCGAGTTCATCATCAGTAGTAATAAATTGGGAAAGCTGGTGCATGGTTCCCTGGGAAAGGAACTGCAGTACACAAAATCCAGTTCCTGATACATCAGTACCCAAGCACACCAGTTTCAGTGCGAGCAAACCGCTCACAAAGGAGCGCCATCGGCGCTCCTTGAGCGGTTTATTGTCGCCAAGAAGGTCGTGAAATTTGATGTCATATTCACTTAGCTCATTTTTAAGTTCCTGGTTTTTGGCCACTATTTTCTGGAGCTCCACTTCACTGTCTTCTCGCTCCGAAAGTAGCTTATCACATAAGTCCTGGATTACTTTCAACTTTTCCAGTGCACAATGTAGTTTAGAGGTGAGCTCAAGTATTTTCGCCATTCTTCTGGTAGTCATTTTTCTTAATAGCGACAAGCCGCCTGGTTTTCTGGGATGGGCACTACATCTCGGATCTGCTCATCCCGGTTCTTACTCTTGATTCAGCTCCATTTTATCTATGCAGCGCAGAGGTATGTCGCGTGGTCGGTATGGCTCCGTATTATCGTTCAGATTAAAACTGGCGTAGTAACAGGCCAAAGCCACACCAAATAATAAGAACAGAGCCAAAAGGGCAAAAATTAATTGCACGTCGTCCATTGTCGTCAAGTACACAAGCGCAGCCGCCACCCTCTAAGACTTGTTGCACTGAACTCACGGTGACGGTGAGTTCCCTGGCCATTCAAGGCATGATATCTTGTTGTCCTTGAAATATTTCTTCATGATCTTGGACACGTGGCATGGAGCCGAATCTTGTTGAAAAACTTCTTGACCGTTAGCATCAACTTTTCTTACTTCAACTTCCAATCTCTGTTCTAGCAAGTCTCTGTATTTTAGCGAGTTCATCATCAGTAGTAATAAATTGGGAAAGCTGGTGCATGGTTCCCTGGGAAAGGAACTGCAGTACACAAAATCCAGTTCCTGATACATCAGTACCCAAGCACACCAGTTTCAGTGCGAGCAAACCGCTCACAAAGGAGCGCCTTCGGCGCTCCTTGAGCGGTTTATTGTCGCCTAGAAGGTCGTGAAATTTGATGTCATATTCACTTAGCTCATTTTTAAGTTCCTGGGTTTTGGCCACTATTTTCTGGAGCTCCACTTCACTGTCTTCCCGCTCCAAAAGTAGCTTATCACATAAGTCCTGGCTTACTTTCAACTTTTCCAGTGCACAATGTAGTTTAGAGGTGAGCTCAAGTATTTTCGCCATTCTTCTGGTAGTCATTTTTCTTAATAGCGACAAGCCGCCTGGTTTTCTGGGATGAGCACTACATCTCGGATCTGCTCATCCCGGTTCTTACTCTTGATTCAGCTCCATTTTATCTATGCAGCGCAGAGGTATGTCGCGTGGTCGGTACGGCTCCGTGTTATCGTTCAGATTAAAGCTGGCGTAGTAACAGGCCAAAGCCACACCAAATAATAAGAACAGAGCCAAAAGGGCAAAAATTAATTGCACGTCGTCCATTGTCGTCAAGTACACAAGCGCAGCAGCCACCCTCTAAGACTTGTTGCACTAAACTCACGGTGACGGTGAGTTCCCTGGCCATTCAAGGCATGATATCTTGTTGTCCTTGAAATATTTCTTCATGATCTTGGACACGTGGCATGGAGCCGAATCTTGTTGAAAAACTTCTTGACCGTTAGCATCAACTTTTCTTACTTCAACTTCCAATCTCTGTTCTAGCAAGTCTCTGTATTTTAGCAAGTTCATCATCAGTAGTAATAAATTGGGAAAGCTGGTGCATGGTTCCATGGGAAAGGAACTGCAGTACACAAAATCCAGTTCCTGATACATCAGTACCCAAACACACCAGTTTCAGTGCGAGCAAACCGCTCACAAAGGAGCGCCATCGGCGCTCCTTGAGCGGTTTATTGTCGCCAAGAAGGTCGTGAAATTTGATGTCATATTCACTTAGCTCATTTTTAAGTTCCTGGTTTTTGGCCACTATTTTCTGGAGCTCCACTTCACTGTCTTCTCGCTCCGAAAGTACCTTATCACATAAGTCCTGGCTTACTTTCAACTTTTCCAGTGCACAATGTAGTTTAGAGGTGAGCTCAAGTATTTTCGCCATTCTTCTGGTAGTCATTTTTCTTAATAGCGACAAGCCGCCTGGTTTTCTGGGATGAGCACTTCATCTCGGATCTGCTCATCCCGGTTCTTACTCTTGATTCAGCTCCATTTTATCTATGCAGCGCAGAGGTATGTCGCGTGGTCGGTACGGCTTCAGATTAAAGCTGGCGTAGTAACAGGCCAAAGCCACACCAAATAAGAAGAACAGAGCCAAAAGGGCAAAAATTAATTGCACGTCGTCCATTGTCGTCAAGTACACAAGCGCAGCAGCCACCCTCTAAGACTTGTTGCACTGAACTCACGGTGACGGTGAGTTCCCTGGCCATTCAAGGCATGATATCTTGTTGTCCTTGAAATATTTCTTCATGATCTTGGACACGTGGCATGGAGCCGAATCTTGTTGAAAAACTTCTTGACCGTTAGCATCAACTTTTCTTACATCAACTTCCAATCTCTGTTCTAGCAAGTCTCTGTATTTTAGCGAGTTCATCATCAGTAGTAATAAATTGGGAAAGCTGGTGCATGGTTCCCTGGGAAAGGAACTGCAGTACACAAAATCCAGTTCCTGATACATCAGTACCCAAGCACACCAGTTTCAGTGCGAGCAAACCGCTCACAAAGGAGCGCCTTCGGCGCTCCTTGAGCGGTTTATTGTCGCCTAGAAGGTCGTGAAATTTGATGTCATATTCACTTAGCTCATTTTTAAGTTCCTGGGTTTTGGCCACTATTTTCTGGAGCTCCACTTCACTGTCTTCCCGCTCCAAAAGTAGCTTATCACATAAGTCCTGGCTTACTTTCAACTTTTCCAGTGCACAATGTAGTTTAGAGGTGAGCTCAAGTATTTTCGCCATTCTTCTGGTAGTCATTTTTCTTAATAGCGACAAGCCGCCTGGTTTTCTGGGATGAGCACTACATCTCGGATCTGCTCATCCCGGTTCTTACTCTTGATTCAGCTCCATTTTATCTATGCAGCGCAGAGGTATGTCGCGTGGTCGGTACGGCTCCGTGTTATCGTTCAGATTAAAGCTGGCGTAGTAACAGGCCAAAGCCACACCAAATAATAAGAACAGAGCCAAAAGGGCAAAAATTAATTGCACGTCGTCCATTGTCGTCAAGTACACAAGCGCAGCAGCCACCCTCTAAGACTTGTTGCACTAAACTCACGGTGACGGTGAGTTCCCTGGCCATTCAAGGCATGATATCTTGTTGTCCTTGAAATATTTCTTCATGATCTTGGACACGTGGCATGGAGCCGAATCTTGTTGAAAAACTTCTTGACCGTTAGCATCAACTTTTCTTACTTCAACTTCCAATCTCTGTTCTAGCAAGTCTCTGTATTTTAGCGAGTTCATCATCAGTAGTAATAAATTGGGAAAGCTGGTGCATGGTTCCCTGGGAAAGGAACTGCAGTACACAAAATCCAGTTCCTGATACATCAGTACCCAAGCACACCAGTTTCAGTGCGAGCAAACCGCTCACAAAGGAGCGCCATCGGCGCTCCTTGAGCGGTTTATTGTCGCCAAGAAGGTCGTGAAATTTGATGTCATATTCACTTAGCTCATTTTTAAGTTCCTGGTTTTTGGCCACTATTTTCTGGAGCTCCACTTCACTGTCTTCTCGCTCCGAAAGTAGCTTATCACATAAGTCCTGGATTACTTTCAACTTTTCCAGTGCACAATGTAGTTTAGAGGTGAGCTCAAGTATTTTCGCCATTCTTCTGGTAGTCATTTTTCTTAATAGCGACAAGCCGCCTGGTTTTCTGGGATGGGCACTACATCTCGGATCTGCTCATCCCGGTTCTTACTCTTGATTCAGCTCCATTTTATCTATGCAGCGCAGAGGTATGTCGCGTGGTCGGTATGGCTCCGTATTATCGTTCAGATTAAAACTGGCGTAGTAACAGGCCAAAGCCACACCAAATAATAAGAACAGAGCCAAAAGGGCAAAAATTAATTGCACGTCGTCCATTGTCGTCAAGTACACAAGCGCAGCCGCCACCCTCTAAGACTTGTTGCACTGAACTCACGGTGACGGTGAGTTCCCTGGCCATTCAAGGCATGATATCTTGTTGTCCTTGAAATATTTCTTCATGATCTTGGACACGTGGCATGGAGCCGAATCTTGTTGAAAAACTTCTTGACCGTTAGCATCAACTTTTCTTACTTCAACTTCCAATCTCTGTTCTAGCAAGTCTCTGTATTTTAGCGAGTTCATCATCAGTAGTAATAAATTGGGAAAGCTGGTGCATGGTTCCCTGGGAAAGGAACTGCAGTACACAAAATCCAGTTCCTGATACATCAGTACCCAAGCACACCAGTTTCAGTGCGAGCAAACCGCTCACAAAGGAGCGCCTTCGGCGCTCCTTGAGCGGTTTATTGTCGCCTAGAAGGTCGTGAAATTTGATGTCATATTCACTTAGCTCATTTTTAAGTTCCTGGGTTTTGGCCACTATTTTCTGGAGCTCCACTTCACTGTCTTCCCGCTCCAAAAGTAGCTTATCACATAAGTCCTGGCTTACTTTCAACTTTTCCAGTGCACAATGTAGTTTAGAGGTGAGCTCAAGTATTTTCGCCATTCTTCTGGTAGTCATTTTTCTTAATAGCGACAAGCCGCCTGGTTTTCTGGGATGAGCACTACATCTCGGATCTGCTCATCCCGGTTCTTACTCTTGATTCAGCTCCATTTTATCTATGCAGCGCAGAGGTATGTCGCGTGGTCGGTACGGCTCCGTGTTATCGTTCAGATTAAAGCTGGCGTAGTTACAGGCCAAAGCCACACCAAATAATAAGAACAGAGCCAAAAGGGCAAAAATTAATTGCACGTCGTCCATTGTCGTCAAGTACACAAGCGCAGCAGCCACCCTCTAAGACTTGTTGCACTAAACTCACGGTGACGGTGAGTTCCCTGGCCATTCAAGGCATGATATCTTGTTGTCCTTGAAATATTTCTTCATGATCTTGGACACGTGGCATGGAGCCGAATCTTGTTGAAAAACTTCTTGACCGTTAGCATCAACTTTTCTTACTTCAACTTCCAATCTCTGTTCTAGCAAGTCTCTGTATTTTAGCGAGTTCATCATCAGTAGTAATAAATTGGGAAAGCTGGTGCATGGTTCCCTGGGAAAGGAACTGCAGTACACAAAATCCAGTTCCTGATACATCAGTACCCAAGCACACCAGTTTCAGTGCGAGCAAACCGCTCACAAAGGAGCGCCATCGGCGCTCCTTGAGCGGTTTATTGTCGCCAAGAAGGTCGTGAAATTTGATGTCATATTCACTTAGCTCATTTTTAAGTTCCTGGTTTTTGGCCACTATTTTCTGGAGCTCCACTTCACTGTCTTCTCGCTCCGAAAGTAGCTTATCACATAAGTCCTGGATTACTTTCAACTTTTCCAGTGCACAATGTAGTTTAGAGGTGAGCTCAAGTATTTTCGCCATTCTTCTGGTAGTCATTTTTCTTAATAGCGACAAGCCGCCTGGTTTTCTGGGATGGGCACTACATCTCGGATCTGCTCATCCCGGTTCTTACTCTTGATTCAGCTCCATTTTATCTATGCAGCGCAGAGGTATGTCGCGTGGTCGGTATGGCTCCGTATTATCGTTCAGATTAAAACTGGCGTAGTAACAGGCCAAAGCCACACCAAATAATAAGAACAGAGCCAAAAGGGCAAAAATTAATTGCACGTCGTCCATTGTCGTCAAGTACACAAGCGCAGCCGCCACCCTCTAAGACTTGTTGCACTGAACTCACGGTGACGGTGAGTTCCCTGGCCATTCAAGGCATGATATCTTGTTGTCCTTGAAATATTTCTTCATGATCTTGGACACGTGGCATGGAGCCGAATCTTGTTGAAAAACTTCTTGACCGTTAGCATCAACTTTTCTTACTTCAACTTCCAATCTCTGTTCTAGCAAGTCTCTGTATTTTAGCGAGTTCATCATCAGTAGTAATAAATTGGGAAAGCTGGTGCATGGTTCCCTGGGAAAGGAACTGCAGTACACAAAATCCAGTTCCTGATACATCAGTACCCAAGCACACCAGTTTCAGTGCGAGCAAACCGCTCACAAAGGAGCGCCTTCGGCGCTCCTTGAGCGGTTTATTGTCGCCTAGAAGGTCGTGAAATTTGATGTCATATTCACTTAGCTCATTTTTAAGTTCCTGGGTTTTGGCCACTATTTTCTGGAGCTCCACTTCACTGTCTTCCCGCTCCAAAAGTAGCTTATCACATAAGTCCTGGCTTACTTTCAACTTTTCCAGTGCACAATGTAGTTTAGAGGTGAGCTCAAGTATTTTCGCCATTCTTCTGGTAGTCATTTTTCTTAATAGCGACAAGCCGCCTGGTTTTCTGGGATGAGCACTACATCTCGGATCTGCTCATCCCGGTTCTTACTCTTGATTCAGCTCCATTTTATCTATGCAGCGCAGAGGTATGTCGCGTGGTCGGTACGGCTCCGTGTTATCGTTCAGATTAAAGCTGGCGTAGTAACAGGCCAAAGCCACACCAAATAATAAGAACAGAGCCAAAAGGGCAAAAATTAATTGCACGTCGTCCATTGTCGTCAAGTACACAAGCGCAGCAGCCACCCTCTAAGACTTGTTGCACTAAACTCACGGTGACGGTGAGTTCCCTGGCCATTCAAGGCATGATATCTTGTTGTCCTTGAAATATTTCTTCATGATCTTGGACACGTGGCATGGAGCCGAATCTTGTTGAAAAACTTCTTGACCGTTAGCATCAACTTTTCTTACTTCAACTTCCAATCTCTGTTCTAGCAAGTCTCTGTATTTTAGCGAGTTCATCATCAGTAGTAATAAATTGGGAAAGCTGGTGCATGGTTCCCTGGGAAAGGAACTGCAGTACACAAAATCCAGTTCCTGATACATCAGTACCCAAGCACACCAGTTTCAGTGCGAGCAAACCGCTCACAAAGGAGCGCCATCGGCGCTCCTTGAGCGGTTTATTGTCGCCAAGAAGGTCGTGAAATTTGATGTCATATTCACTTAGCTCATTTTTAAGTTCCTGGTTTTTGGCCACTATTTTCTGGAGCTCCACTTCACTGTCTTCTCGCTCCGAAAGTAGCTTATCACATAAGTCCTGGATTACTTTCAACTTTTCCAGTGCACAATGTAGTTTAGAGGTGAGCTCAAGTATTTTCGCCATTCTTCTGGTAGTCATTTTTCTTAATAGCGACAAGCCGCCTGGTTTTCTGGGATGGGCACTACATCTCGGATCTGCTCATCCCGGTTCTTACTCTTGATTCAGCTCCATTTTATCTATGCAGCGCAGAGGTATGTCGCGTGGTCGGTATGGCTCCGTATTATCGTTCAGATTAAAACTGGCGTAGTAACAGGCCAAAGCCACACCAAATAATAAGAACAGAGCCAAAAGGGCAAAAATTAATTGCACGTCGTCCATTGTCGTCAAGTACACAAGCGCAGCCGCCACCCTCTAAGACTTGTTGCACTGAACTCACGGTGACGGTGAGTTCCCTGGCCATTCAAGGCATGATATCTTGTTGTCCTTGAAATATTTCTTCATGATCTTGGACACGTGGCATGGAGCCGAATCTTGTTGAAAAACTTCTTGACCGTTAGCATCAACTTTTCTTACTTCAACTTCCAATCTCTGTTCTAGCAAGTCTCTGTATTTTAGCGAGTTCATCATCAGTAGTAATAAATTGGGAAAGCTGGTGCATGGTTCCCTGGGAAAGGAACTGCAGTACACAAAATCCAGTTCCTGATACATCAGTACCCAAGCACACCAGTTTCAGTGCGAGCAAACCGCTCACAAAGGAGCGCCTTCGGCGCTCCTTGAGCGGTTTATTGTCGCCTAGAAGGTCGTGAAATTTGATGTCATATTCACTTAGCTCATTTTTAAGTTCCTGGGTTTTGGCCACTATTTTCTGGAGCTCCACTTCACTGTCTTTCCGCTCCAAAAGTAGCTTATCACATAAGTCCTGGCTTACTTTCAACTTTTCCAGTGCACAATGTAGTTTAGAGGTGAGCTCAAGTATTTTCGCCATTCTTCTGGTAGTCATTTTTCTTAATAGCGACAAGCCGCCTGGTTTTCTGGGATGAGCACTAGTAGGGAAGATTTGTTCCTTTCAAAACACACGAAGCCTTTCTCTCTTCACGTCATTCAACCCAGATCAATGCATATACCCTTTCCATGCATTACAGTTCAATTTAAACACGTTCAAGCCTTCGCTCTGCTCCGCTCCGCGTCGCGCAACGCTTTGCGTTGCCGCTTCAGGCTTGAACGTGTTTAAATTGAACTGTAATGCATGGAAAGGGTATATGCATTGATCTGGGTTGAAAGACGTGAAGAGAGAAAGGCTTCGTGTGTTTTGAAAACGAACAAATCGTTCCACTTCACTACACGTATAACGCCAGTAAACTTTAGTACAGTTACCGTTACTACCATTTGTTTAGATGACCAGAGAAAACCTACTGAAATATATAATAATCATTAAAAAATATTGAATTCAAAATACATTTTGGATACTTTAAATTAATTGATAAATAGCTAACAATGTCATTGTATTCCAAACACTGGTAGAGTTTGAACCTTTCACTTATATTCATGATGAGGTTTGTTAAACAAAAGCATTCCCTAGAATTTGATAAATATTGTTTTAAAAATATAAAACAAGGAAGACGTCATGGCTCTCTTCTACCAAACTCTATTCGTTGTATTATTTGTGGTCCATCAAACTGTGGTAAAACAAATTTGATGATAGGTCTTTTACTACATGAAAAAGGACTCCGCTTTAAAAATGTCTACATTTACTGCAAAACCTTATTTCAACCTAAATATTTATATTTACAACATGTATTGAGTTTAGTTCCATCTATCGGATTCGCAAAATACCATGAAAAAGAAGACGTACTGAAGCCAGAAGAGGCTCTCCCTAATTCAATCATGATATTTGATGACGTTGCATGTGAAAATCAAACCAGTATTAGGGACTACTTTGCTATGGGAAGACATAAAAATATAGATTCTTTTTATCTCAATCAAACTTATAGTAAAGTACCCAAACAACTTATTCGTGATAATGCTAATCTTATTGTACTATTCAAGCAGGATGAGATAAATATGAAGCATGTTTATGATGAACACGTCAATGTAGACATGAGTTGGAAAGATTTTAGAAATATGTGTTCCAAAATTTGGTGTGAACCATATAGTTATCTTGTTATTAACAAAGATTGTGAAAAAAACAATGGTTGTTATAGGTTGAAATTTGATACATTTATTGTTGAGTAAAATAAAAGCTATATTACCACACATAGTATTTATGTCTAAAAAATAAACAATTTCATCACTAACCCTAATGTTGTTGTGGAGATAAGACACAATATGCAGCTTGAAAAGACTTTAAAAAAAGAGATAATTAAATCTGCTGATGCAGTTCGAAGAAAAATAAAACAGATTCAAGAATATAGTGATAACAATAACTTAGTTTTACAAACGATGTTTAAACCAATAACTGATTCCTTAAACCAGATTTCTAAACAAAAAGCGTCAGACAATCTTATGGATAAAACCTCACATCCAATTAAAAAGCGTAAGCACTACAGCACTGATGACCTATCTTCTAACGAGAGCGATATAATGCAAGAAAAACCCGTTTTCGAAAATCCAACGAAACCATTAATCACATCAGAATCTAGAAGCAGTTCGTGTGAATCAGAAAACGAAAAAAATAATGCAAATTTATCTAATATCTCGTATAACACTGCAACGGATACTAATACAAGTCCCGACAGCTCCATCTCCCGGTCAATGGGTTCCAATGTGTATCAAGACATTCCTTTTGGTGTAAGAATTGTTCGTGGGAAACACATGTTAGGATCATGTCGAGTTATTCTAAAAGATAAATCTATTATAGTCAATGGAGAGAAATATGTGTCAACACCTGGATTGACAGAACTGTTGTTTAAAAAAACTCCAGATATGAAACAGATTACCACAAGAGATATGGAAAACTATAAACAACTACTGCTGATCACTAATGCGCATCGGAGAGATTTTGATTCAAAGAAACCAATTAAATCAAACAAAGGCTTTAGATATCTTAGTATCATCAAACCACTATTCAAGAATAGTAAAAGCATTTCCACCAGTGTTGAAAATTTAAGTAAAGGTTCTGGATTACCTTTAATGAAACGACTGAAAAAAAATACTGATTATGTTTATTGGGATGACCCTAATGAACTAGTTGAAAGACTAAAATTACTTGTAGCATCTCGTGATGCTGGCAATACCGGTCTTGATGGTGAAATAATCTCAATTTTAAACGAGTTGCAGGAAAGTGGTATTATTGGTTAAATAAATATCTACAAATCAGTGTGATTATACCAGTGTATCATTACCATTCATCCAGTAAACACACTTATGATGAATATTGATAAATTTGGTCATCACGTACATAAGCGATTGCGACAATCGGAAAATATAGAGGGTGATATAGATTTACGTCATGCTCGATTAAAAGGTTTGAAATCACCTCGAACTTCGGACGAAGCTGTTAATAAAGCATACGTTGATAGATTGATAAAGTTAATACCAACACGGGATGAAATGCATGATGAACTTACAACATTAAAAAAAGAAATTGATATCTTAGTGGTAAAACTTACTACAAATTATTATACAAAAGACGAACTCATCAATATTTTAAAGAAAGTTACATCACAATAGTATGAGCAAACAGCAAATCGTTGATGAGATTCATAAACAAGCACGTAGAAATTTTCTACGTAGACATGTGGTCTTAAAAGGAATAGATGATTTGTGGCAAGCTGATTTAATAGATATTAGATCGTTTTCCCATCAAAATAGAGGACATAAGTTTATTTTGGTTATCATAGATGCTTTCTCAAAATTTGCATGGGTAAAACCACTTAAAACGAAATCGATGATGGATGTTGTGTCTTCTTTCCATGATATACTAAAAAGTGGAAGATCACCTACTAATTTGCAAACTGATCAAGGAACAGAGTTTTATAACCAAAACTTTCAGAAACTTATGAAATTGTATGATATTAACCATTACTCCTCATTTTCAGTAAAAAAAGCTTCAATTGTTGAAAGATTAATTAGAACTCTAAAAACCAAATTATATAAGCATTTCAGTATGGCTGGTAATTATAAATGGTTAGGTGACCCCATAAAGAACGTGATTAATACATACAATGCTTCTAAACATAGAACGATTGGATTTAAGCCAATAGACGTAAATCAACAGAATACGAGTATTGTTGCAAACAACATATTAAAGTCTCAAAAGAAATTACCACCCCAAAACAATAATAATTTAAAAGTGGGTGATCACGTGCGTGTGAGCAAATATAAAAGTTGTTTTGATAAAGGATATACACCAAATTGGTCTACAGAAATATTTGTTATTAAAAGTATTAATAAAACTAACCCCATAACCTATAATTTACAAGATAAAAGACAAAACTTAATTAAAGGTTGTTTTTATGAAAAAGAACTTCTTAAAACAAAACATGCTAATATGTATTTGATTGAAAGAGTTCTCAAAAGAAAGGGTAATAAACTATTTGTAAAATGGTTAGGGTTAGGTGAGAATGAAAACAGTTGGATAAAAAAATGTGATTTAGTACATTAGTATGAATATAAAAGAATAAGGATCTTTGTATTATTAACATTAATGTGTGGATAATGAAAAGTGAAGGACTTGTTAACAGTTTAATAAATAATTTACCTTTCGAGTTACATATACCTGGTTATCAGTACTGTGGTCCAGGTACACGCTTACGGAAACGTTTAGCCAGAGGAGAAAGGGGGGTTAACAAATTAGATAACGCTTGTATGCAACACGATATTGCATACATTTCTAATAATAGTGAAGATCGAAGACAGGCTGACATTCAATTAATCGATATGGCAAAGAAACGGATGCGATCCAAAGATGCTAGTAAAGGAGAAAAAATCGCTTCTTGGCTCGTTAATAAAGTGATGAAAACTAAGGTCAAAGTAGGAGGTGGTGTTAAACACTTCAAAAAAATTGTTAAAGGTTTGACAGCGAAATTAAAAAAATATAAACCTAAGAGCAATAAATCTGCAATCAAATATATGTATTTAGCAGCAAAAAAATGTTTCCCAAAAAATTGTCAAGTGAAACTACCTAGAATTATACCAATACCAAAAACTGGTGGAATATTACCTCTTATTCCGATATTTGCGGGACTCTCAGCATTGGGATCATTAGCTGGCGGTGCGGCTGGTATAGCGAAAGCTGTTAACGATTACCAATCAACTAAAAAAAAAATACAAGAATCCGAACGTCATAATAAAATGATGGAATCTATTGCAATTGGTAAAGGTCTTTATATAAAACCATATAAAAAAGGTGAAGGATTGTTTGTTCGTCAGACAAAAAACTAAGGAAAAGGCTACCATCTCGCCCACTATCTAATCTGGACATCATTGACTTCACATTGGAAATTCCGTTTTTTCGAGGCGTGTTCATGAGGGATGGACTTCCGGAAAAAACATATAAATATGAATGTGCAGTTGTTAACTTAGACAGTTCAGATAGACCTGGAACTCATTGGGTAGCTTACGCAAAAATAAATAACTACTGTGAATATTTTGATAGTTTTGGTGATCTGAGACCACCACTTGAACTTTTAAATTATTTACAAAACGTTAATATTTGTTATAACTTTAATCAGTATCAGACGTACAACACTTCAAATTGTGGACATTTATGTATAAAATTTTTACGTCAATTTTGGAGTAAACATTTATAAAAAACGTGTATCAAAACTTTGGTGATCACTGTCATCATGTCCTTTACAGTATCTATTACGGGAAATGATTCTTTTCTATCAACATACTATTCACCACCTTTGCAGCTCAATAGCAATTATGAATGTGGTCTTTTATATTTTTCAACATTTAATTCTATCCCAAATATAGATGATAGAAACAATACATTCTCCTATGGTAAAGATGAAAATGTTAAAATACCTGAAGGTTCCTATGAACTTGAAGATATAAATGATTTTCTAAAACAAAATGTGAAAGACTGTGATTTAAAATTAACCTGCAACAATAATACCTTAACAACAAAATTGTTTTGTTCTAAAGATATTCATTTTGAAAGAGAAAATTCTATTGGATCTATTTTAGGTTTTGGGAAAGAGATGTTAAAAAGCAATATATGGCATGACTCGCACTTTCCTATCAGCATTCTACCCACAACCATAGTACGAATCGAATGTGATATCGTAAGCGGATCTTTTGTGAACGGAGAACCAAGTCATATTATATATGAATTTGCGCCTAACGTACCACCAGGCTATAGAATTATAGAAACCCCAAAAAATATTATTTACTTTCCTGTTAATCATACGAGTGTGAACAATATCACTATTAGAATATTGGATGGTAATAACGATCTAATAAATTTCCGGAAAGAAGGGATCCAGCTCTATTTACACCTGAAGAAAAGATGATTGATTTCAATAAAAAGCCTGCACAACCACCAAAACGATCTAGTATCACTCGAGAAATAACGAAAAAACCATCTCGTCAAAGAAATCTGTCGAAAGAAAATAAAATTTTTTTAAAATTACTAAAAATTATAAAATGAATATTTTAAACATATCGGAACCTTTAACATACGATAATAGTATCGAAAATTATCAGTTTCATTCATACAAACCGTACATCGCCAGCTTCAACAATAATGATGAAATCCGCATACCTGTCAATCAACAAGATCTATACCTTTTGCCATCCGAAAGTTCACTTTATATCGAAGGGTCACTTAAGGTCACTAACAGTTCTACCAAAGAAGTAATGCCATCCGTGGATTTTACAAATAATCCATTTCTATTCCTTTTCCAAGATATTCGATATGAGTTAAACGGAGTTGAGATAGACAAGGTAAAAAATGTGGGTGTCACAACAACTATGAAGTCTTTATTGTCATTAAGTGAGTTGGAAAACAATGCTAACAAGAATTGGGGGTGGAGTGTTGATAGCAACAAGGTAAAAGGAGGAACTTTCGCAGCTAACATTCCACTCAACAAAATCTTAGGATTCGCTGAAGACTATAAGAAAATAATGATCAATTGTAAACATGAACTAGTTCTTTTGAGAAGTAATACTAATTTGAATTCCATGCAGCTTAGTACCAACGAAGTTTTAGAAAAGTTTGATCTTACTAAAATACTATGGCGAATCCCACATATCAAGGTATCAGACAGAGAAAGAATCAACTTACTAAAATATTTGGAAAAAGATCGTTCTATTAATATCTCGTTTAGAAATTGGGATCTATATGAATACCCACTCTTACCAAATACTACGAAACATACATGGGCAATAAAAACTTCATCACAATTAGAAAAGCCACGCTATGTAATAATAGGATTACAAACCAATCGGAGAAATAACGGATCAGTCGATGCTTCTCGATTCGATCACTGTAATCTACGTGATGTTAAAGTATTACTTAATTCTGTATATTATCCGTATGAGAGTTTAAATACGGATTTCAATCATGATAAGTTCTCGTTAATATATGAAGCATATATAAACTTTCAACAGTCGTATTACGGTCGTCGGAGTGAACCGTTGCTTAGTCCATCTGAGTTCAAAACTAAAGCACCTTTATTTGTAATTGACTGTTGTCGTCAAAACGAAACTCTTAAAACTGGACCAGTAGATGTACGTGTGGAAATTGAATCCACAGCTGAAATACCTGCTAAAACTAGTGCCTACTGTCTTATAATAAACGACTGTTTGATTGAATATAAACCTTTGACGAGCATTGTAAAGAAAATATCATGATGAAACAATACTTAGTGGTTGATTTGCAAGGATTCAAAGACTATAAAAATGATTTTATCGTGAAGGAATTCGCATTAGCTACTAACAACTATACACAAATGTTTTTAGTTAAGCCACCTTTTGCTTATTCATCTTTAACACCTGCTGAAAAAAAACATGTTAATTGGATTGAGAGAAATCGAGGTATTTACTGGAGAGAAGGATTTATTGACATGCACGTGTTCAAAAAAGTTGTAAAACCATATCTACAAAATTGTGAAATATTTGTGAAGGGTAATGAAAAAATCCAGTGGGTAAAGGATTTTTGTATCGATTGTAATGTGACTAATATTGAGGAAATGGGTTGTCCTAATTTAAAAACTCTCGATGAAATAAGATATAAGAATAATAATAATAATGTTAAGTCTAATATTCATGTCAATGGTGATGTTTGGTGGGATCATCCTATTCTTAAATTTAATGATTTGATGTGTATAAATCACAAAAAAATATGTGCATTAAAACATGTATTACTTATACGAAATTGGATGGAAGAGTATCAATTTAATAAAGGTGTATTTTGAAATAACCACTTTTTTAATTGATTAACTACTCCTAATAGTTATGCAAAGCGGATAAGAAAAAAACAAGAATTTTAAGAAAAATATTTTTATTTTCATGTAGAAAATGTAATTACAACTAAATAACTAACTAAACTCACAAAAACACTATGATAACAAGTTTATTACACGGTAACAATAGATCATAATTTCAAAAACTATTAGTGATACGTATTAATAAACAATTAATACGTATCACTTATTGTTTTTGAAATTTTTTTAATAACATTCTCTGTCATATCCAGGACATCATCCAGCCCATCCACAACCACGTGTTGCGCTTTCAGATACAGGTCACTATTTGTTTTATCGGTCAGGTCATAAACCTCGATCTTTATTAGACGCAACCCTTTGCGCGCTTTTTTTACCACCACGTATGAGCCCTCATCTTCTAACCCCCGCTTCTTCGATTCTTTCTTCGCATTGTTTGGTGGTGAAGTGCAGTAGGGGGTTAGTTGTGGTAGTGGTGGTGGTGGTGGTGGTGGTGGTGGTGGCGGACTGTATGCCGATAATGGAGGAGGTGGAGATATAAAAGGTTGTCGTATTTCTTCGTCTTCGCTGTCAAAACCCTCTAAAATATTTTGGGCGTAGTAGAAGGGGTTGTTCAAGCTGTTTGATGACATCCTGTGAACAATAAAAAATAAATACTTAAGTTAAAATAAAATAAAAGCGGTGGTGTAGACCACACTTACATTAACATTACCCTCCTTGCTACTTTACTATGGATGCAAGCAGTGTTTTCATATGTTTGATATTTTACACCCACCGCGCCCACCGCGCAAGCGCATCACTCTGGGCCGCGAGTCACGTACAGGACAGGGAGTCGCGTACGGCAGCAGCTAATAACGGGTCCGAAATTATTTTGTTAATAGCATGCGCGGCGCTTCTCAACACATCGCCGACAAGTCAAAACAAGTTTTCTTGTACCCCGCTCTTAGCCGCGGCCGTATGCGACTAGTCACCCAGGTATTAAAAAGACAGCGATAGCTATATCGAGAGCGCAAAACCCTGTTTATTTGTAGCCCGCGCGGCGCGTCTCGACCAACACCGTGCTCAAGTCAAAACAGGTTACTTATTTTTTTTTTTTTTTTTTGCGCCCTGGCTATTAGCTACTGACACACAATTCTATACGAGACTCACATCCCTGGTCGAGGCTAATGGTGTTAAAGTATAAATAAAGAAATTAAAGTAAAACATACCTGAGCTAAGTTCTTGCAATGCTTGAGAGTAGCAGATTTATGTGTGATCAAGTGCACTTTTTGCGATGGAATGATGCATGTTCATTTGCTCATCAAAGAAGGTAAATGCATTTTGGAGTCACATTACAACAATGCCGCCTAAGTTAGGTTTTTAATTTGATATCAAGAATAGTATTACTTTCACGTCATATTCTTGTTCCCACAAGTAAGTAATCGGAGACGAGGTAAAGGTTTGTAAGTACAGTCGAGTTCATAAATATATGAGCAAATCCAAGGCTTCAAATATGGAATCTACATGGAATGGTTCATAAATATCTGAGCAGATTCTACAATAAAACCTATGAGAATTTGCTCAGATAAATATGTACCCTTCCATGTACATTTGTTCGGAATTGTGTCGGCTATCACCCCCTTAAGGATTGCATATTTCATTCCCAACACCCTATATATTAATGAACTCGACCTTACCTCTAGAATCTTTACTTTTGTCAAACACGTGAATAGTTTGCAATTCTTTTGCTTGATATGTAAGTAGTCATCTATTAAGCTACGCTTTTTTCAAGCCATTATGAAATGTACTACTATAATCCTTCTATGTAACAACTGTTACAACCTTTGTGGTATAGCGGTTGAGTTGGTTGTGGCTCTACATCTCGCATGGTAAAATGTTATTGTAAGCGTGTTCCATATAAGTATACCTTTCTAGACTGCAATGAGTTGGAGGTGAGGGTTTATAAAAAAATAAAAAAAACGAGTTATACGTTTTATGTGTTTATTGCTAATAATTTGACATCACTTCACTTAAAATTAGTAATTATACTAAGACTAACTAAAACAATGATTCGAAATGTCCCCATGACATTGTTTCTATCTTATTCTTTAAAATTATCCGTTTATCATCGTTAGATGATAACGCTACTTTACATAGTTCCTGGGTAAATAACTGATGTCGCAGTGATTTAAAAAATACATTTTTTTTGCGAATTAATTCCCCAGTCTTTAGTACTCTTTTATATTCTGAGAAATTTAAACTGCGAACTGCAGCTTTTTGGACACCCTTTGCTTTTTTAATTACATCGTTTCTTGTCTTAATACAGTAAAGCTTGGATCGCAAACCAATAAACGCTTCTATATTTTGACCACCAAGCTCGTCTTTAAATAACCCTGGTACTTTTTTGTTTCTTGGTTGGATACCATAAATGTTGTTTACAGGATAATTACTTGTATCAAAGTATTGATGAAAATGTAATTTCAAATCACTATAAACATCATCGGTTTGTATAGAATATAAAAAGCTGTCTGTATCTGTATAACAGAGTCGTATTTTCTCTTTATAGAATGGTTTCATAACTGAGTAATGAAAATTATACATGTGACTTTTAGAGAGCTCTAATACTGTAAAACCTATGTAAATAGGTTTATCTAATACAACACTTTCAGGTTTCATTTGGATTGCAACGAAGTTTTCGGAAAAAACAGATACACTGTGAAAGTTTGGTTTTGCAATTAATAGATCTGCTGTGTGCGATCTTTTAGTTTTATTCGTATTATCACTCCATTTATTTATAAGTTTAATAGTTACACGTTTTTCTACATTTTCTAAAGTTTTTCCAAATATGCTATTGTTCAACAATTTAAAGAAATCTTGTTCAAACTGTGATTTTGCAGTTTGACGTAGAGAGGTATTTAAATCTATATATCGCTTTAGGAATGGGCTCTGTCTGAATTGAATAACACGATGAATATGTTTCAAAAGCAAACCATGTTGAATACATGTCTGTAAATGGATGTAGTGAATAACATATCTAAATTTATCGTATAAGTTAGGTATTAGTTTTCCTGTCTTTGAACCAAATGGGGTAAAGTTTTGAGGGCAAAATGGTAAATCGTTATGGGAATCATGTAGATGTTCTGGATACTCCATATCAACCTCTAAAATATAACCGAATTGAGAATCCTCAGGTATTTGTAGTATACTTAGTTTATCGATATCTCCTTTATCCATTAACTTAAAATCAGAACACGGTAAGTTTCCTGTCATTGCATGTCCGTACAAGTTGTTACAATCAATGTATAAAAGATGATTCGATTCCATAGAAGGGTTGTGATTATTAACATATTTATTGTTGGCTTTAGCATATCGGTTGGAACACAAACAGATACCACCCCTTATCCCACTTTGTATCATTCGATACATTTCCAAATCAGTGATAAGTTCAAGTTTAACTCTTGTCTTTAATAACATAGCATCGAAGCTAAGACTTGGCGCAGTTATGTAGTGAGCAGGGTCCAATTTATAGTTTTCAATACAAGCCTTTCGAAATTTTTCGAATATATCTGACAACAAGATAACATCTGATTTCAAATAAAGGTCAGTATATTCTCCTAAGTTAGATATACAGAATTTATTCCAAACTCGTTTCGCGTGCTCATAGTCAGATTCAGATATGTGTTCGTTTGTCAAGCTACTGAAAAAATGTTTGTGGTCAGGTAAACAAGATTCTTTGTATGATTCCCAGCCAGTGACATATTCATAAGGGTAAACACCTTTACGTCGCATTAATTCAAAGTGATCGTGTTCAGGATAATGATTCTTCAAGTGAATAAAGTCATCTTTGTCAAGATTAGATGCCAACTTGTCCAAACTTGTAGATAAAAAGTTAAAGGAGTCAACAAATCGAACCGCTATATACTCATTGCTAGCACTCATAAAAAACTTTGTAAATGACATATATTTTTCTTTGTTTTTTGCAATAACTTTGATTGCACCGCTACTTTCTCCTAATTGCTTAATAAATAAGTGAGAATCATATCCCGATAAATTGTGAAAAAATACATTTACAATTTTTTTTAGAGCAAAGCGTAGGTTGCAGTATGAATGCGCTGCGCCTCGAAATCGTCCTGTTAAATGACAATGATCTCTAACCTTATCATCCAGTAGCCTTTCAGAACAAATATGACAAAACTTAGCATTCTCGTAAGACATTGAATCGCTTTCGTTGTAAATCATTGCTACTTTATGATCCAATATTGACTTTATTCGTAAAACATCACGCTTCAAGTATTCTATAAATACATGTGCGCTATTTGTTCCACGGTAAGATCTAAACTTATTAAGGTTAGTGTCGTACGAACAAACAATATAGTATGCAAAAGCTGCCGGGACATGTTTGTGAGTTGTAGTCGTTGAGCTACAGCTTTCGTTTCTATCTTTGTAAGGTTCTAGAAAAGATTCGAAGTCCGCATAAATCGTGAATGGTAAACAAAGCATCCTCTCAAAGTGGGTGAATTGTGTACAGCTACCTGGATTCGGAAGTGTAGTCGCAACACCACCACATATGTGAGTAGCTAACTTGCCACTATCATTGAAGAATATGAGACATTCATCACAAAAATAAATTTTACGGTGGTTTTTTGTTTGTTGTGAATGAAGCAACTTACTCAAGTCCTTTATCCAGCAATAATGAGATTTTGTACCATTCTCGAAATAGAGTAAATTAATGTGACTTTGGCGTTTAGCTTTTGTTTTGTAAAGAGGTCCAACAATAGTTTGTTTATTTTTCAATCCATACACATTGACGCTTATCTCTGAATTATTTTTTTCGAACATTTTTATATCTGAGAGAGATACAGGGAAAGTCATATCACTCGTATTAAGAACTTCAGAAAAATGTGGGTACGATGTGACTCTGTTAGGGTTATTCACTCTTGGAAATAATGCAGCTATTATAGACCAAAGGAAGCAATAATTGTCAAAGTTTTTTATGTTGACGCAAGCCCGTTTATTTTTAATGTTTTTCGGCAACTCAATATAGCTGGAGGCTCGCAGTGGACTATATTTATTAACATTGACTTCTAAATACATGTTTGCCAAAAATGACCAGCCGCTTTCCCGATCTTGAAACTCACTTAGCTTTGTACAAATTTTATCTAAGACTGAGGAAAATATTTCATTAAACTCATAGTTTTGGAAAATAGATATATTTTCAGTCGCAAAAGACTTTATTTCAGTCACATCATTTTTCGGCAAATAATATTGCGCAAAGAACTCAAAGTTAACCTTAATAGAATTGAAGGATTGAACTTTCGCATCGAGTATTTGTCTCACATGACGACGTAGGCGACAGATATATTCGCGGGGGGGGTAAATGAGTGTCTGTTGAAGATGTGGATTGTGTATCACTATCACACACCTGATTACTCGCTTGCTCATTGGAATAAACTCTATAAGAAGCTATCCGATTCCTGAATGCACTTGAAACTTTCGAAATATTGTCACTAACATACACCAAACTGTTATTTTTGTGTAAAATTGAACGTAAATGAGAAGAGAAAACCCGACTTTTAACTGATTTATCACAAACCTCACAAAATATTGTTTTATCACTCATATTGAAACAAGTTTCAAACTATGACACTGCAGAAAATAAACTTAAACTTTTCCTACTAAATCTATTTAATGTGAAGTATATGTCACTGTAAGATTGCTACCCTGCTGGTTTACAAACTTACGCGTAGGACTGGTATATCAAATTAAGTATCTAAAGTTATTTACTAGCTTTCAGCTAATATGGATGACTCTAGTAGGAAAAACAACTTGATGATATTTACAAACTGACTATGACATGTATGACACAAACTTTATCAAAGCCTAACAAACGAAATATGTTAACACATTTAACGCATTACTATCGGTTGAATTTGAAATAATGTAGTGTTTATGTAATATAAGGAATGTTTATTTTAATAAATCCAATGAATGGATTCTATCAATCAATGTCTAATTACTTACTAGAATTCTCGATACAGAAAGTACCTTCATTTATAAATTTAGCCTTAGCCGAGTGGATAAATTTATAGAGCGTTTCGAGCTCTGGCTCGCTATCATTTACTTGATAGCGTAAGTTAACAGCAGCCTTCCAATAGCGCTGGCGTGCGTCCACGTTGATAATATCCTCTTTATTATACACCCGTAACTCAACAAAGAGATTCCCCTCAAGATCCTCACTTCGTTTGACCAATCCTCCAGCCACACGACGCCAAAGCACACTTTTGAGGGGGTTCACTTTGGCTTCTGCTATTGTTATAGCATCCTCTTCATCACCAAAGAGGTTGGTCAAAGTAAATTTCTCTTTGGTTGGTGTTGATACCACCGTCGAGCTTTTCTTTTGTTTTGCCTGGCTACCGGCGGTGCTAGCAGTGCTTGCTGAGGCTTTGCGTTTCTTCGGCTCCTTAGGCGGCTTAGTCACAGCAGTCCTGAAGCCGTTTACCACTATTAGTTATAGTTATTAGTTAAAAAAGTAGTTACTGCTATTAGAAAACTTCCCACACTAGATAAAAAGAAAAAAATACTTACGATTGGTGGACCTCGTCTTCTGATTCCAAATTCAGAAATGAGCCTGCTCTCTGCTGACGCCACTCTTTCTCGCTGATAGTGTTGCGGGTATTGATTTCAACGTCGTGGTCAGACCTGTTATAAAAAAGCAAGATTTATTTCATTTCATAAAAGAACAAATCGCCTACTAACTTATAAAGCAATAATTGTATACAATATCTATTGTATAAAAGTGAGTGTTTTAACAGAATGCAAGGAGTAGGTAATTGACATCAAAAGGTAGTTGGCATCAAAAATTAATAAAATAAACTTACATACATTTTATTCTGCTGCTTGTGACTGGTTTTTCACTAATTTCACTTCACTTCTAACACTTGAACCACTAGGTAACTTTAGGAGATGTTGTCGTGCTCGCTGAACAATTTATAACATTTTCCAACAAATTCACTCATTTTATACATATTTTATTGCTGACTACAGGTAAAAAAGACAGTGATCATCAACCTTTTTTCTTTTTTACCGCTTTCAAAATAACTAGTAACTTATAATATGTAAGTACTAAGTACACAACAATAAAAAAAAAAAACAAAAAAAAAAAAGTTTTGAAGGTTGAGATTGTGTGTGAGACCTGATTTTTAAGTATATTTTGTCTGATCATACTCAGGTTTACTGGAAGAAATCTCTTTATAAAGAAAAAGCTAGCCTTTGCACATGTGTTACAGTTAAAGATTGAACTGTAACGATCACACAACGTTACCTCAGCTTCTACTTTACCTATATGGAAAATTATCAAAATTGTTTGTGATATTCAAAGTACAACCAAAGGTTTCAATTTATTTTCATGTAAAGTTTCGTGGAAATAATGGAAATGGAATTGTATTTCTTTCACACAGTTTATCGAATTTACTGCTAACTTAACAAAAACACAGTGGTCTCAATTCTGTAAGCAAAACACTGAACTTAAACAACCTGATAAACGGTGTGTTCGAAAATGGAACTGAGCATATACGTTGGTTATTTGTGGAGGTGAACGCGAACTCTTGTACCTCCACCACCCTGTTTGGGAACAGGTGTGATGCTATGCGTGTTTGTTTGAAAATTGAACAGAAGGCTTAGCGCATACGAGTAGACGGAATTAAAAAGATCAAGTAAAGTTCTAAAGTAAGTATGTTTTAATACATTCAGAATTGATATCATGTGAATGTTGGGTGTCAATTACTATTGATGACTGAAGTAGCAACGTCATACATACAGTATGATATTTCGCATGTTCATCTAAATGTCTTTGTCGGTTGCAATAGAGAACATATCGTGTGAACATTTTCATTGAGGTAAGTACTGAACAAAGTTGTGTACTTACCTTACAAGGTGTAACAAAAGGTTGTTCGGGAGACTATTCTGAACAACGTTTTTCTATCAAAACGATTTGATCAGAGCAACTTTATTTTTCAAAGCTCCATACACATTGGCCCGAGAGCAGTCAACTGATTTGTATAGAGAAGTGAAAATTAAAGTTGCTCTGATCAAATCGGTTTCTTAGTGAAAGTTGCTCAGAATGATGTCCCTAACAACCCTCTGAAATATGAATACACCTCTTTGTTACACCTTGTATACTGGTTGAATCGATTTTATCAGAGTACCTACTTAACTTATTTTTTTACTCCCCATAAGATCAGAATCTTAGCGAAGTGAAGAATAAAGTTGGTCTGATCAGTTCCGTGTGACACAAAAAAAAAAAGTTCAGAATGATTTTCCTGTTTCTGTTGCACCCTGTATGTACAGTACACCTACGTATTATCATGTTTAAACTTGTTGTCGACAGTACTGTCTACCTACATACACATGATTACATACACGATCGTAAATGCTGAGTAAGATTTGTAGTTGTAGGTAGCTGCTACAGTAGCCTTATATTATCATTATCACACTTAAAGTGTGGGAACGACTCGAGTTGCAGTTGGTATAAAAGTAATGTATGAAAGTAACATTTATTATAGTAACAGCTCTTCTTCTATTAGTGTTGAGTGATTTTGGTTTAACATAAGCTGGTTGATAAATGTAAGTACTCACCCTCGAATACAGAAGTTCTGATTTTCCGTTAGTTTCAGAATTCCTTGTAAACTTAAAATGATGCATGGTTATATATTCATGTAAAGGTCTGATTTTCTGATAGTTTCATAAACCCGTGAAAATAGCTCTGCAGGTCTAATAGTGTGCAGGTTCCACTAATCATAACGAACCCTTGCCCATGTTAGCAACCACCTGTTGAGGTCTGTATTCACAAATGTAAAGAACTTTTCAGACACCAGCAAAAAACTTTGCAAATATAATAATCATCTCAATAAAGTATCTCATAAAAATAGGAGTCATTCCATACAGACATCACTTTCTTTATAGTTTGACTTTTATTTATTTTTTTACTTCCCTAAAGAGGTATGGTTATATTCATGTAAGGTCTGATTTTCTGATAGTTCCTTATACCTGTGAAAATAGCTCTGCAGGTCTAATAGTGTGCAGGTTCCACTAATCATAACGAACCCTTGCCCATATTAGCAACCACCTGTTGAGGTCTGTATTCACAAATGTAAAGAACTTTTCAGACACCAGCAAAAACCTTTGCAAATATAATAATCATCTCAATGCAGTATCTCATAAAAATAGGAGTCATTCCATACAGACATCACTTTCTTTATAGTTTGACTTTTTTTTTTTACTTCCATAAAGAGGTATGGTTATATTCATGTAAGGTCTGATATTCTGATAGTTCCATAAACCTGTAAAAATGACTCTGCAGGTCTAATAGTGTGCAGGTTCCACTAATCATAACGAACCCTTGCCCATGTTAGCAACCCCCTGTTGAGGTCTGTATTCACAAATGCAAAGAACTTTTCAGACACCAGCAAAAACCTTTGCAAATATAATCATCTCTAATATATGTTAGGGTTTTGTGGTGTTCACTAAACAAATGTTATGAACGGTTACTGTACTAAAGTTTACTGGCGTTATACGTGTGATGAAGTGGAACGATTTGTTCGTTTTCAAAACACACGAAGCCTTTCTCTCTTCACGCCTTTCAACCCAGATCAATGCATATACCCTTTCCATGCATTACAGTTCAATTTAAACACGTTCAAGCCTTCGCTCTGCTCCGCTCCGCGTCGCGCAACGCGGTTGTGTTTTGAAAGGAACAAATCTTCCCTACTGCACTACATCTCGGATCTGCTCATCCCGGTTCTTACTCTTGATTCAGCTCCATTTTATCTATGCAGCGCAGAGGTATGTCGCGTGGTCGGTACGGCTCCGTGTTATCGTTCAGATTAAAGCTGGCGTAGTTACAGGCCAAAGCCACACCAAATAATAAGAACAGAGCCAAAAGGGCAAAAATTAATTGCACGTCGTCCATTGTCGTCAAGTACACAAGCGCAGCAGCCACCCTCTAAGACTTGTTGCACTAAACTCACGGTGACGGTGAGTTCCCTGGCCATTCAAGGCATGATATCTTGTTGTCCTTGAAATATTTCTTCATGATCTTGGACACGTGGCATGGAGCCGAATCTTGTTGAAAAACTTCTTGACCGTTAGCATCAACTTTTCTTACTTCAACTTCCAATCTCTGTTCTAGCAAGTCTCTGTATTTTAGCGAGTTCATCATCAGTAGTAATAAATTGGGAAAGCTGGTGCATGGTTCCCTGGGAAAGGAACTGCAGTACACAAAATCCAGTTCCTGATACATCAGTACCCAAGCACACCAGTTTCAGTGCGAGCAAACCGCTCACAAAGGAGCGCCATCGGCGCTCCTTGAGCGGTTTATTGTCGCCAAGAAGGTCGTGAAATTTGATGTCATATTCACTTAGCTCATTTTTAAGTTCCTGGTTTTTGGCCACTATTTTCTGGAGCTCCACTTCACTGTCTTCTCGCTCCGAAAGTAGCTTATCACATAAGTCCTGGATTACTTTCAACTTTTCCAGTGCACAATGTAGTTTAGAGGTGAGCTCAAGTATTTTCGCCATTCTTCTGGTAGTCATTTTTCTTAATAGCGACAAGCCGCCTGGTTTTCTGGGATGGGCACTACATCTCGGATCTGCTCATCCCGGTTCTTACTCTTGATTCAGCTCCATTTTATCTATGCAGCGCAGAGGTATGTCGCGTGGTCGGTATGGCTCCGTATTATCGTTCAGATTAAAACTGGCGTAGTAACAGGCCAAAGCCACACCAAATAATAAGAACAGAGCCAAAAGGGCAAAAATTAATTGCACGTCGTCCATTGTCGTCAAGTACACAAGCGCAGCCGCCACCCTCTAAGACTTGTTGCACTGAACTCACGGTGACGGTGAGTTCCCTGGCCATTCAAGGCATGATATCTTGTTGTCCTTGAAATATTTCTTCATGATCTTGGACACGTGGCATGGAGCCGAATCTTGTTGAAAAACTTCTTGACCGTTAGCATCAACTTTTCTTACTTCAACTTCCAATCTCTGTTCTAGCAAGTCTCTGTATTTTAGCGAGTTCATCATCAGTAGTAATAAATTGGGAAAGCTGGTGCATGGTTCCCTGGGAAAGGAACTGCAGTACACAAAATCCAGTTCCTGATACATCAGTACCCAAGCACACCAGTTTCAGTGCGAGCAAACCGCTCACAAAGGAGCGCCTTCGGCGCTCCTTGAGCGGTTTATTGTCGCCTAGAAGGTCGTGAAATTTGATGTCATATTCACTTAGCTCATTTTTAAGTTCCTGGGTTTTGGCCACTATTTTCTGGAGCTCCACTTCACTGTCTTCCCGCTCCAAAAGTAGCTTATCACATAAGTCCTGGCTTACTTTCAACTTTTCCAGTGCACAATGTAGTTTAGAGGTGAGCTCAAGTATTTTCGCCATTCTTCTGGTAGTCATTTTTCTTAATAGCGACAAGCCGCCTGGTTTTCTGGGATGAGCACTACATCTCGGATCTGCTCATCCCGGTTCTTACTCTTGATTCAGCTCCATTTTATCTATGCAGCGCAGAGGTATGTCGCGTGGTCGGTACGGCTCCGTGTTATCGTTCAGATTAAAGCTGGCGTAGTTACAGGCCAAAGCCACACCAAATAATAAGAACAGAGCCAAAAGGGCAAAAATTAATTGCACGTCGTCCATTGTCGTCAAGTACACAAGCGCAGCAGCCACCCTCTAAGACTTGTTGCACTAAACTCACGGTGACGGTGAGTTCCCTGGCCATTCAAGGCATGATATCTTGTTGTCCTTGAAATATTTCTTCATGATCTTGGACACGTGGCATGGAGCCGAATCTTGTTGAAAAACTTCTTGACCGTTAGCATCAACTTTTCTTACTTCAACTTCCAATCTCTGTTCTAGCAAGTCTCTGTATTTTAGCGAGTTCATCATCAGTAGTAATAAATTGGGAAAGCTGGTGCATGGTTCCCTGGGAAAGGAACTGCAGTACACAAAATCCAGTTCCTGATACATCAGTACCCAAGCACACCAGTTTCAGTGCGAGCAAACCGCTCACAAAGGAGCGCCATCGGCGCTCCTTGAGCGGTTTATTGTCGCCAAGAAGGTCGTGAAATTTGATGTCATATTCACTTAGCTCATTTTTAAGTTCCTGGTTTTTGGCCACTATTTTCTGGAGCTCCACTTCACTGTCTTCTCGCTCCGAAAGTAGCTTATCACATAAGTCCTGGATTACTTTCAACTTTTCCAGTGCACAATGTAGTTTAGAGGTGAGCTCAAGTATTTTCGCCATTCTTCTGGTAGTCATTTTTCTTAATAGCGACAAGCCGCCTGGTTTTCTGGGATGGGCACTACATCTCGGATCTGCTCATCCCGGTTCTTACTCTTGATTCAGCTCCATTTTATCTATGCAGCGCAGAGGTATGTCGCGTGGTCGGTATGGCTCCGTATTATCGTTCAGATTAAAACTGGCGTAGTAACAGGCCAAAGCCACACCAAATAATAAGAACAGAGCCAAAAGGGCAAAAATTAATTGCACGTCGTCCATTGTCGTCAAGTACACAAGCGCAGCCGCCACCCTCTAAGACTTGTTGCACTGAACTCACGGTGACGGTGAGTTCCCTGGCCATTCAAGGCATGATATCTTGTTGTCCTTGAAATATTTCTTCATGATCTTGGACACGTGGCATGGAGCCGAATCTTGTTGAAAAACTTCTTGACCGTTAGCATCAACTTTTCTTACTTCAACTTCCAATCTCTGTTCTAGCAAGTCTCTGTATTTTAGCGAGTTCATCATCAGTAGTAATAAATTGGGAAAGCTGGTGCATGGTTCCCTGGGAAAGGAACTGCAGTACACAAAATCCAGTTCCTGATACATCAGTACCCAAGCACACCAGTTTCAGTGCGAGCAAACCGCTCACAAAGGAGCGCCTTCGGCGCTCCTTGAGCGGTTTATTGTCGCCTAGAAGGTCGTGAAATTTGATGTCATATTCACTTAGCTCATTTTTAAGTTCCTGGGTTTTGGCCACTATTTTCTGGAGCTCCACTTCACTGTCTTCCCGCTCCAAAAGTAGCTTATCACATAAGTCCTGGCTTACTTTCAACTTTTCCAGTGCACAATGTAGTTTAGAGGTGAGCTCAAGTATTTTCGCCATTCTTCTGGTAGTCATTTTTCTTAATAGCGACAAGCCGCCTGGTTTTCTGGGATGAGCACTACATCTCGGATCTGCTCATCCCGGTTCTTACTCTTGATTCAGCTCCATTTTATCTATGCAGCGCAGAGGTATGTCGCGTGGTCGGTACGGCTCCGTGTTATCGTTCAGATTAAAGCTGGCGTAGTAACAGGCCAAAGCCACACCAAATAATAAGAACAGAGCCAAAAGGGCAAAAATTAATTGCACGTCGTCCATTGTCGTCAAGTACACAAGCGCAGCAGCCACCCTCTAAGACTTGTTGCACTAAACTCACGGTGACGGTGAGTTCCCTGGCCATTCAAGGCATGATATCTTGTTGTCCTTGAAATATTTCTTCATGATCTTGGACACGTGGCATGGAGCCGAATCTTGTTGAAAAACTTCTTGACCGTTAGCATCAACTTTTCTTACTTCAACTTCCAATCTCTGTTCTAGCAAGTCTCTGTATTTTAGCGAGTTCATCATCAGTAGTAATAAATTGGGAAAGCTGGTGCATGGTTCCCTGGGAAAGGAACTGCAGTACACAAAATCCAGTTCCTGATACATCAGTACCCAAGCACACCAGTTTCAGTGCGAGCAAACCGCTCACAAAGGAGCGCCATCGGCGCTCCTTGAGCGGTTTATTGTCGCCAAGAAGGTCGTGAAATTTGATGTCATATTCACTTAGCTCATTTTTAAGTTCCTGGTTTTTGGCCACTATTTTCTGGAGCTCCACTTCACTGTCTTCTCGCTCCGAAAGTAGCTTATCACATAAGTCCTGGATTACTTTCAACTTTTCCAGTGCACAATGTAGTTTAGAGGTGAGCTCAAGTATTTTCGCCATTCTTCTGGTAGTCATTTTTCTTAATAGCGACAAGCCGCCTGGTTTTCTGGGATGAGCACTTCATCTCGGATCTGCTCATCCCGGTTCTTACTCTTGATTCAGCTCCATTTTATCTATGCAGCGCAGAGGTATGTCGCGTGGTCGGTACGGCTTCAGATTAAAGCTGGCGTAGTAACAAGCCAAAGCCACACCAAATAATAAGAACAGAGCCAAAAGGGCAAAAATTAATTGCACGTCGTCCATTGTCGTCAAGTACACAAGCGCAGCAGCCACCCTCTAAGACTTGTTGCACTGAACTCACGGTGACGGTGAGTTCCCTGGCCATTCAAGGCATGATATCTTGTTGTCCTTGAAATATTTCTTCATGATCTTGGACACGTGGCATGGAGCCGAATCTTGTTGAAAAACTTCTTGACCGTTAGCATCAACTTTTCTTACTTCAACTTCCAATCTCTGTTCTAGCAAGTCTCTGTATTTTAGCGAGTTCATCATCAGTAGTAATAAATTGGGAAAGCTGGTGCATGGTTCCCTGGGAAAGGAACTGCAGTACACAAAATCCAGTTCCTGATACATCAGTACCCAAGCACACCAGTTTCAGTGCGAGCAAACCGCTCACAAAGGAGCGCCGTGCGCTCCTTGAGCGGTTTATTGTCGCCAAGAAGGTCGTGAAATTTGATGTCATATTCACTTAGCTCATTTTTAAGTTCCTGGTTTTTGGCCACTATTTTCTGGAGCTCCACTTCACTGTCTTCCCGCTCCAAAAGTAGCTTATCACATAAGTCCTGGGTTACTTTCAACTTTTCCAGTGCACAATGTAGTTTAGAGGTGAGCTCAAGTATTTTCGCCATTCTTCTGGTAGTCATTTTTCTTAATGGCGACAAGCCGCCTGGTTTTCTGGGATGAGCACTTCATCTCGGATCTGCTCATCCCGGTTCTTACTCTTGATTCAGCTCCATTTTATCTATGCAGCGCAGAGCTATGTCGCGTGGTCGGTACGGCTCCGTGTTATCGTTCAGATTAAAGCTGGCGTAGTAACAGGCCAAAGCCACACCAAATAATAAGAACAGAGCCAAAAGGTCAAAAATTAATTGCACGTCGTCCATTGTCGTCAAGTACACAAGCGCAGCAGCCACCCTCTAAGACTTGTTGCACTGAACTCACGGTGACGGTGAGTTCCCTGGCCATTCAAGGCATGATATCTTGTTGTCCTTGAAATATTTCTTCATGATCTTGGACACGTGGCATGGAGCCGAATCTTGTTGAAAAACTTCTTGACCGTTGACCGTTCTTGGCATCAACTTTTCTTACTTCAACTTCCAATCTCTGTTCAAGCAAGTCTCTGTATTTTAGCGAGTTCATCATCAGTAGTAATAAATTGGGAAAGCTGGTGCATGGTTCCCTGGGAAAGGAACTGCAGTACACAAAATACAGTTCCTGATACATCAGTACCCAAGTACACCAGTTTCAGTGTGAGCAAACCGCTCACAAAGGAGCGCCTTCGGCGCTCCTTGAGCGGTTTATTGTCGCCTAGAAGGTCGTGAAATTTGATGTCATATTCACTTAGCTCATTTTTAAGTTCCTGGTTTTTGGCCACTATTTTCTGGAGCTCCACTTCACTGTCTTCCCGCTCCGAAAGTAGCTTATCACATAAGTCCTGGCTTACTATCAACTTTTCCAGTGCACAATGTAGTTTAGAGGTGAGCTCAAGTATTTTCGCCATTCTTCTGGTAGTCATTTTTCTTAATAGCGACAAGCCGCCTGGTTTTCTGGGATGAGCACTACATCTCGGATCTGCTCATCCCGGTTCTTACTCTTGATTCAGCTCCATTTTATCTATGCAGCGCAGAGGTATGTCGCGTGGTCGGTACGGCTCCGTGTTATCGTTCAGATTAAAGCTGGCGTAGTAACAAGCCAAAGCCACACCAAATAATAAGAACAGAGCCAAAAGGGCAAAAATTAATTGCACGTCGTCCATTGTCGTCAAGTACACAAGCGCAGCAGCCACCCTCTAAGACTTGTTGCACTGAACTCACGGTGACGGTGAGTTCCCTGGCCATTCAAGGCATGATATCTTGTTGTCCTTGAAATATTTCTTCATGATCTTGGACACGTGGCATGGAGCCGAATCTTGTTGAAAAAATTCTTGACCGTTAGCATCAACTTTTCTTACTTCAACTTCCAATATCTGTTCTAGCAAGTCTCTGTATTTTAGCGAGTTCATCATCAGTAGTAATAAATTGGGAAAGCTGGTGCATGGTTCCCTGGGAAAGGAACTGCAGTACACAAAATCCAGTTCCTGATACACCAGTACCCAAGCACACCAGTTTCAGTGCGAGCAAACCGCTCACAAAAGAGCGCCTTCGGCGCTCCTTGAGCGGTTTATTGTCGCCAAGAAGGTCGTGAAATTTGATGTCATATTCACTTAGCTCATTTTTAAGTTCCTGGTTTTTGGCCACTATTTTCTGGAGCTCCACTTCAGTGTCTTCTCGCTCCGAAAGTAGCTTATCACATAAGTCCTGGCTTACTTTCAACTTTTCCAGTGCACAATGTAGTTTAGAGGTGAGCTCAAGTATTTTCGCCATTCTTCTGGTAGTCATTTTTCTTAATGGCGACAAGCCGCCTGGTTTTCTGGGATGAGCACTTCATCTCGGATCTGCTCATCCCGGTTCTTACTCTTGATTCAGCTCCATTTTATCTATGCAGCGCAGAGGTATGTCGCGTGGTCGGTACGGCTCCGTGTTATCGTTCAGATTAAAGCTGGCGTAGTAACAGGCCAAAGCCACACCAAATAATAAGAACAGAGCCAAAAGGGCAAAAATTAATTGCACGTCGTCCATTGTCGTCAAGTACACAAGCGCAGCAGCCACCCTCTAAGACTTGTTGCACTGAACTCACGGTGACGGTGAGTTCCCTGGCCATTCAAGGCATGATATCTTGTTGTCCTTGAAATATTTCTTCATGATCTTGGACACGTGGCATGGAGCCGAATCTTGTTGAAAAACTTCTTGACCGTTAGCATCAACTTTTCTTACTTCAACTTCCAATCTCTGTTCTAGCAATTCTCTGTATTTTAGCGAGTTCATCATCAGTAGTAATAAATTGGGAAAGCTGGTGCATGGTTCCCTGGGAAAGGAACTGCAGTACACAAAATCCAGTTCCTGATACATCAGTACCCAAGCATACCAGTTTCAGTGTGAGCAAACCGCTCACAAAGGAGCGCCTTCGGCGCTCCTTGAGCGGTTTATTGTCGCCAAGAAGGTCGTGAAATTTGATGTCATATTCACTTAGCTCATTTTAAGTTCCTGGTTTTTGGCCACTATTTTCTGGAGCTCCACTTCACTGTCTTCTCGCTCCGAAAGTAGCTTATCACATAAGTCCTGGCTTACTTTCAACTTTTCCAGTGCACAATGTAGTTTAGAGGTGAGCTCAAGTATTTTCGCCATTCTTCTGGTAGTCATTTTTCTTAATAGCGACAAGCCGCCTGGTTTTCTGGGATGAGCACTACATCTCGGATCTGCTCATCCCGGTTCTTACTCTTGATTCAGCTCCATTTTATCTATGCAGCGCAGAGTTATGTCGCGTGGTCGGTACAGCTTCAGATTAAAGCTGGCGTAGTAACAGGCCAAAGCCACACCAAATAATAAGAACAGAGCCAAAAGAGCAAAAATTAATTGCACGTCGTCCATTGTCGTCAAGTACACAAGCGCAGCAGCCACCCTCTAAGACTTGTTGCACTGAACTCACGGTGACGGTGAGTTCCCTGGCCATTCAAGGCATGATATCTTGTTGTCCTTGAAATATTTCTTCATGATCTTGGACACGTGGCATGGAGCCGAATCTTGTTGAAAAACTTCTTGACCGTTGACCGTTCTTGGCATCAACTTTTCTTACTTCAACTTCCAATCTCTGTTCTAGCAAGTCTCTGTATTTTAGCAAGTTCATCATCAGTAGTAATAAATTGGGAAAGCCGGTGCATGGTTCCCTGGGAAAGGAACTGCAGTACACAAAATACAGTTCCTGATACATCAGTACCCAAGCACACCAGTTTCAGTGCGAGCAAACCGCTCACAAAGGAGCGCCTTCGGCGCTCCTTGAGCGGTTTATTTTCGCCTAGAAGGTCGTGAAATTTGATGTCATATTCACTTAGCTCATTTTTACGTTCCTGGTTTTTGGCCACTATTTTCTGGAGCTCCACTTCACTGTCTTCCCGCTCCGAAAGTTGCTTATCACATAAGTCCTGGCTTACTTTCAACTTTTTCAGTGCACAATGTAGTTTAGAGGTGAGCTCAAGTATTTTCGCCATTCTTCTGGTAGTCATTTTTCTTAATAGCGACAAGCCGCCTGGTTTTCTGGGATGAGCACTACATCTCGGATCTGCTCATCCCGGTTCTTACTCTTGATTCAGCTCCATTTTATTTATGCAGCGCAGAGGTATGTCGCGTGGTCGGTACGGCTCCGTGTTATCGTTCAGATTAAAGCTGGCGTAGTAACAGGCCAAAGCCACACCAAATAATAAGAACAGAGCCAAAAGGGCAAAAATTAATTGCACGTCGTCCATTGTCGTCAAGTACACAAGCGCAGCAGCCACCCTCTAAGACTTGTTGCACTGAACTCACGGTGACGGTGAGTTCCCTGGCCATTCAAGGCATGATATCTTGTTGTCCTTGAAATATTTCTTCATGATCTTGGACACGTGGCATGGAGCCGAATCTTGTTGAAAAACTTCTTGACCGTTGACCGTTCTTGGCATCAACTTTTCTTACTTCAACTTCCAATCTCTGTTCTAGCAAGTCTCTGTATTTTAGCGAGTTCATCATCAGTAGTAATAAATTGGGAAAGCTGGTGCATGGTTCCCTGGGAAAGGAACTGCAGTACACAAAATCCAGTTCCTGATACATGATTACCCAAGCACACCAGTTTCAGTGCGAGCAAAACGCTCACTGAAACGAAGCGGGACTGTAGTCTTGATTTATAAACGCTGATTAAATTCACAATAACTGCACTTTATTATTATTTCGAGGATATTTAAATACAGCGATGCACACACGTTAGCATTGTACAGACCAGAGAGACCAAATTGCCAGATGACAAATTATAATATTTAATGTGGGCAGTGTTCCCAACATGCTGCCGCCTTTAGTAATTTACTGCAAAACTAACAATGAATTTTATACATAATGAAAGTTCGATATTTTTAACATTAATGAACTGAGATAGGTTACCTAGCTAATACAGATTAGGTACCTATACAAAATATAACACCCGAGAAACTAAACAACATTAAACACTGTGTTACAAGCTACAACGCAAGAATTACTTATACATAAGTATTATAAGTGCTATAAAACTAAAATGCAATGTTTTGATGTGTCAAACTATATCTATACAAAAGCCACACAAATTCAGCACATCAAATCACTGCACAGAAAGAAACACATGTATAGCACATAGTAACATAAAAATTATGTATCCAAGGGTAGGACACATACTTTTAAAATAGATCGAGTATGGGTTTTACCATTAGCAGTTCTGACCTCAACGGCCCTAACGTGGCCATCATGACCAGGGTATGTATTTACCACTCTAGCCATTGGCCATAACATAGAATGAACATTATCCTCCCTTAGTATCACTAAAGTACCTATTTTAATATTAGGTGAAACGTTTAACCACTTAGGTCTATTTTGCAATACATTGAGATACTGTTTGTGCCACATTTTCCAGAATGACTGCTTTATCTGTGTACATAACTGCCAAAATTTTAACCTATTTTGTGGAACATTAGACACATCATTTTCTGGATACATTGTTAGAGCATTTCCTATCAAAAAATGACCTGGAGTCAAATAGCTATAGTCATTTACATCACTTGAAGATATTGGTAACAAAGGTCTAGAATTAAGTACACACTCTATCTCTACTAACACAGTATTTAACTGCTCATAGGTTAGCTGGTGACCCTGTACTACTCTTCGTAAATGGTACTTAGTACTTTTAACTGCTGCCTCCCAAAGGCCCCCAAAGGTAGGTGAATAACTTGGAATAAAGTGAAAGTCAATTCCTTTTTCTGCTGTAAATTGAACAACTTTGCCTTGGTGGTCCCTGGAAGACAACAAAGTATATAGCTCCACTAACTGATTCCTTGCCCCCTTGAAGGTGCTGGCATTGTCAGAGTATATTTCTTTCGGCAGGCCTCTTCTTGATATTAGTCTACGTAGGCACGCGAGATAGGTATCGGACGTGAGATCTGAGGCTAGCTCTAGATGTATTGCCTTAGTGGCGAAACAAACAAACACACAAATGTAACCTTTACCTATAATCGATCGCCTCACGCGCGCAAGCTTTACATTTACAGGTCCTGCGAAATCTACTCCAACTTTTTCAAAGGGACGACTCATCGCAGTCACCCTCCCGGCCGGCAAGGAACCCATTAGTTGCTTGGAAGCAGTGGCCTTCTGCCTAAAACATTTAATACATTTATTTGTTATTTTTTTTACATATAACAAGCCGTTAGTTATCCAGTATTTCTGGTTTAAATTTGACAATAATAGCCTAGGTCCCGCATGCAGGAGACGCTCGTGTTCAGACCTAACAATGCATTCAGTGACATACGATTGCTTAGGCAAGATCGCCTGATGCTTCTGATTGTATGGGATATTAGCGTGGTGTAACCTGCCGCCTACACGCAGAATACCTATATTGTCTAAGAACGGATGCAAGGTATGTAGGGATCCCTTCACACATTGATTTTTCTTTAGGCATTCGATTTCCTCATGAAAATGTATTTCTTGCTCAGATTTAATGAGCAACATATGCGCACTGTTTAGTTCTGTACTCGTCAAAAAATTATGCGAGGCCTTACTGCCTTTCAAATTGTTGACAAATCTTACTACATATGCTAAAATGCGTGTCATTTTATGGATGCTAGAATATTTGTGTATACCTTGCAATATGTCGTTTACTGGAAGAGCTGCAGATCCCACATTGGAGGAGATCGCTGCGCTGGACCGGCTCTCAGGTAAGTCTGAAGGTAACTCTATATCTTGATTGAACCTGTACTCACTGTCATGCAAAAATCGAGGCCCATGCCACCATAAATCGCAGCCACTAAACTCATGTGGCCTGACCCCTCTGCTTATGTAATCAGCTGGGTTCTCGTTGGTGTTGACATATAACCATTGACAGTCAGCAGTATTGTTAGTTATAGCTTTTACTCTGTTCGCCACATAAGCCGTCAACCTCATCGCTTCCGTCCGTAACCAAGCCAGCACGATTTTGGAATCAGAGAACAAGTAAACTCGGCTTATTTTTAATTTTAATTTAAGCGTGTTTGAAACCTTAGCAATTAAAACAGACAGGAGTAGCGCCGCATTTAATTCTAAGCGTGGCACGGTTAGGTTTTTATTTTGAAGCGGGTTTATGCGGGATTTCGAGCAGAGCAAATGTACATGTACTATACCTTTATTATCGGTGACGCGCAGGTATACACAGCAGCCGTATGCAGTCGAACTGGATGCGTCCGAGAAACCTATGAGTTCAACTGTGTCTGAATCAGATATTTGAATATTTCTACTTATATAAATCGGATCCATTTTTGCAAGACTTGACAAGAATTCCAACCACTCTTTTTTAATATTTTCGTCAGGCGTGGCGTCCCAGTCCGTCTGGCTGGACCACAAAGACTGCATTATAGCCTTGGCCTGTACAAAGATGGGACCCACGAACCCCATTGGGTCAAAGAACTTTCCTATGAATGCCAATATTTCTCTTTTGGTAATATTCTTTGCATCAAAAAATTCTGGAGTTGCTATTCTAAACTTATCTTGATGCACAACTAACTGCAAACCTAAGGTTTTTAAACTACAGCCGTTGTTTTCAAATTCTAATTCGTCAAAGTGCCGTTCAGTTGAAGGAATATCTTCTAATATCCTACTGTCATTTGACGACCATTTATGTGTCTTGAAACTCCCCTTTTGCAGCAGCCGCTGAAGCTGCGATTTTGCTTCTAAAATCATGTCTAAATCACTATTTGAGTAAAGCACATCATCTACATAGGTGCAGTTGTTCAAAATGAACGAAGCCAAGGGCAGTTCGCGTTCATTTTGCATCGCAAGCTCTTTCAAACAACGTGTAGCTAAATAACTTGAGCTCTTTAGACCATAGCTCACTCTATCCAGCCTGATGCACTTGATGGTCTCATCGGGGCTGTCTCTCCATAGAATATTCTGTAAGGAAGTATGCTCAGGTATTACGCGGATGTTTCGGAACATTTGTCTTATGTCCGTAGTGAATGTATAGTCACCAAAACGGAACAAAAGCAGTATGTCAAAAAGATCTCTCTGTACGGTCGGTCCGTTTAGTAGCAAATCATTTAGCGATACTTTCTTACTTGTCTTCATCGAGGCGTCAAAAACCGTACGTAACTTAGTAGTTTTACTGTCGGGCTTGAGTACCGCCTGGTGTGGGAGGAAGTAGACCGCGTCCTTACTAAGCTGATAGCTCTCGATGTCAACAAAATGCCCGTGATTTAAATTTAAGTAATCGTGTATAAACTTTTGATATTCTATGAAAAGGTTGGGGTCTTTGTGCAATTTCTTTTCGAGGTTTAAAAACCTTTTTAACGCGAAATGAAATGAGTCTCCTAGCGCATCGTTTACATCTTTGAGTGGGAGTTTCAAGGGTAAAGCAACCTCAAAACAATCATCCTTCAACTGAACAGTCTTTTGAAATATATACTCGCAGAGCTCCTGCTCTGAAGACTTTTCATTGTAAATTTCGGGAACGCTCTCGCTCTTCCAGAAGTTTGTTAAATTTTCATTAATATCTGATTCACATGTGACACATTTAAGAACTGCTACCTGATTGCAGACATTTGAAGGCAAGCTTCCCCCGATTATGTAGCCGAACTGCGTATTAATTAGCTGTGGATGCCGTGCACCTGGCGTCGAAAGCTGCGCCCCGCTAGGCGGCGCTGCAGGCCCGTAGATCGTCGACTCCGGTGGCAGCATAGCCTGGAAAAAACAGTCGGCTCCCATTAGCAAATCGATTTGACTGGGGATGTTAAAATCTTTATCTGCCAGCCTTATATTTGATGGGATCGCAAAGTCTGAGAGATCTACTTTTCTCTGTGGTAGCTCACATGTGATCTGTTCAACTACATGACAAGTAGCCGATAGCTTGAATGGATTGACCAATGAATGTATTTCGACTGGCACACAGCGCTTCACGCTGGCCTGAGTGTTGACTATCCCTACTATATTAATATTATTCTGCAGGGGCTTTAAATCTAGCAGCTGAACGGCCCTTTGAGAAATAAAGGACAGCTGTGACCCACTGTCTAGCAGGGCTTTGAAAGTCATCTCGGTGCCATCTCGAGCAAGAAGCTTTACTTGGGCTGTGGGCAAGAGTACATTATTAGTCATAATATTATTCGCCGCCAAAGAAGCGGGTGACACTGCGGCTTGCTGACTGTTCACTTTATCATTATCGCGGTGTAACAGAGTATGATGCTTCTGTTTGCATTCTGCACACCGAAAGTGAAATCTGCATTTCCCTGCATGCGTACCTAAGCATATATGGCATATTCCTTTTTCATCTGCAAACTGTATCCTTTTATTGGCAGGCAATAACTGAAAGCTTTGACACAAGTATAACTTATGATTGGACTTACAGAAAAGACATGATGCTTCAGAGGCTGCTGTGTAGGCTACCAGTTTGCCCGTGGATAAACCTGGACGCTGCTCTTTTACATCCTTGCGTTGCTGGTGTGGCTGGCCATAGATCGGCTCAGAATTCTCCAATGCCAGCGCACGCTTGTCGACGAAGCTGAGGAAGTCCTCCACGGTGGGGTCTATGCTGCTGTCTCTCTCTAGCTGATATGCTCTCGATGTGTAGACATCTAATTTGCGGCAAAGTACACACAAAATTATAGCATCCCAATACCTAACGTTAGGATCCAAATTGGTCAAAGCGGCAAGCTCTTGCTTAACATTCGAAACAAACTCTCTGAGATTGCTCGCAGTTGACTTTATTAGAGGTTTGAGATCCAACAGTGTACCTATGTGCTCATTAATTATCCTAAATTTATTGTTGTACCTATCATTCAACAATGTAAGTGCCTTGTTGTAACTTTCGTGCGTCAAAGGTAAGTTTTTTATTAATTGCAAGGGCTCATCCCTAAGATATGCACGCAAATAATATAGTTTTTGTACATAGTCTATGGAATCATTCTCATTTATAACAGAGTTGTACAGGTTTATGAATGGAATGTACTCACTAAACTTACCACCAAATATCGGTACATTAATGGGTGGAAGTTTTAGCTTGGAAATTGGAGCAGATGGCGGAGAAGGCGTTGATTCTTGGCTTTCGCGTTGTTTAATTATGCCATTGAGTGTTGATATGATATGGAAGTAATTTTCCTCCGTAATGAACACATCCTCTTTGTCTTTGTCATCCAAGCCTAATATTTTCATATTACACTTCTCATAATCTGCAAACAAATCTACCGCACGTTTTGCTTTGACCTTTAGCGCTTCGGTCGAAGATCTTGCCACACATTCTTCATTGCTAGCAAAGTTAAAAAGCCGTGTCAAATTACCTTTCAAGTAACCTCTAGTCGCGACCAACTGTTGTGACTCCATTTTCCAATTAGGTACACCGCTTAGTAAGCACAACTACACTGATACAATTTTGTGCAATAACCTAATTAATTATTAAACAATACTGTAAACTAAACTGTTTCTTTGACGCAAATTGTTAATACGAATCCAACGAGAAAACTGGGTGGGAAGGTTTGTGCTACAAAATGGCCGACAGCTAGACTCCGACGCAGCAAGCAACCGCAGTAGTTCCAAGCAAGGCCGCCGCTAGCGCTAGTGTCTTCTCTTTGTCGCACGCCTGGCCTCGCTTGCTGTGCCGCGCGCGCAGGTTCCGAACGCACCTTGAGTTCTTGTTGCCAACCACTGAGGAACTTTTTGCCAACTGACCGACACGAAATCGCGCGATCACCGATTCACCGCTGCCCGCCACGTAGAATAAATGGCGGGAATGTAATGAATGAAACGACGTCGCGTCGTCTGAAATCTGCCAGAACTTGATGTTTTTGTATGATTTTAACGGCACTATCACACTGATCTGACCACACTAAGCCCTGCCCAAATGCACTTCACTTGTGTGGCTACGACACGAAATCGCGTACTCGCCGCTCGCCAACCCGTAGAAACAATGGCGGAAGTAGCAGGTGAGCGCGTTGCGGTGTGAGATCTGCCAACAGCTCGTACTTATCCCTCGCTGGATCTCTTCTTGTCGAAGGACCATGAAACGAAGCGGGACTGTAGTCTTGATTTATAAACGCTGATTAAATTCACAATAACTGCACTTTATTATTATTTCGAGGATATTTAAATACAGCGATGCACACACGTTAGCATTGTACAGACCAGAGAGACCAAATTGCCAGATGACAAATTATAATATTTAATGTGGGCAGTGTTCCCAACACTCACAAAGGAGCGCCTTCGGCGCTCCTTGAGCGGTTTATTGTCGCCTAGAAGGTCGTGAAATTTGATGTCATATTCACTTTGCTCATTTTTAAGTTCCTGGTTTTTGGCCACTATTTTCTGGAGCTCCACTTCACTGTCTTCCCGCTCCGAAAGTAGCTTATCACATAAGTCCTGGCTTACTTTCAACTTTTCCAGTGCACAATGTAGTTTAGAGGTGAGCTCAAGTATTTTCGCCATTCTTCTGGTAGTCATTTTTCTTAATATCGACAAGCCGCCTGGTTTTCTGGGATGAGCACTACATCTCGGATCTGCTCATCCCGGTTCTTACTCTTGATTCAGCTCCATTTTATCTATGCAGCGCAGAGGTATGTCGCGTGGTCGGTACGGCTCCGTGTTATCGTTCAGATTAAAGCTGGCGTAGTAACAGGCCAAAGCCACACCAAATAATAAGAACAGAGCCAAAAGGGCAAAAATTAATTGCACGTCGTCCATTGTCGTCAAGTACACAAGCGCAGCAGCCACCCTCTAAGACTTGTTGCACTGAACTCACGGTGACGGTGAGTTCCCTGGCCATTCAAGGCATGATATCTTGTTGTCCTTGAAATATTTCTTCATGATCTTGGACACGTGGCATGGAGCCGAATCTTGTTGAAAAACTTCTTGACCGTTAGCATCAACTTTTCTTACTTCAACTTCCAATCTCTGTTCTAGCAAGTCTCTGTATTTTAGCGAGTTCATCATCAGTAGTAATAAATTGGGAAAGCTGGTGCATGGTTCCCTGGGAAAGGAACTGCAGTACACAAAATCCAGTTCCTGATACATCAGTACCCAAGCATACCAGTTTCAGTGCGAGCAAACCGAACACAAAGGAGCGCCTTCGGCGCTCCTTGAGCGGTTTATTGTCGCCAAGAAGGTCGTGAAATTTGATGTCATATTCACTTAGCTCATTTTAAGTTCCTGGTTTTTGGCCACTATTTTCTGGAGCTCCACTTCACTGTCTTCTCGCTCCGAAAGTAGCTTATCACATAAGTCCTGGCTTACTTTCAACTTTTCCAGTGCACAATGTAGTTTAGAGGTGAGCTCAAGTATTTTCGCCATTCTTCTGGTAGTCATTTTTCTTAATAGCGACAAGCCGCCTGGTTTTCTGGGATGAGCACTACATCTCGGATCTGCTCATCCCGGTTCTTACTCTTGATTCAGCTCCATTTTATCTAAGCAGCGCAGAGGTATGTCGCGTGGTCGGTACAGCTTCAGATTAAAGCTGGCGTAGTAACAGGCCAAAGCCACACCAAATAATAAGAACAGAGCCAAAAGAGCAAAAATTAATTGCACGTCGTCCATTGTCGTCAAGTACACAAGCGCAGCAGCCACCCACTAAGACTTGTTGCACTGAACTCACGGTGACGGTGAGTTCCCTGGCCATTCAAGGCATGATATCTTGTTGTCCTTGAAATATTTCTTCATGATCTTGGACACGTGGCATGGAGCCGAATCTTGTTGAAAAACTTCTTGACCGTTGACCGTTCTTGGCATCAACTTTTCTTACTTCAACTTCCAATCTCTGTTCTAGCAAGTCTCTGTATTTTAGCGAGTTCATCATCAGTAGTAATAAATTGGGAAAGCTGGTGCATGGTTCCCTGGGAAAGGAACTGCAGTACACAAAATACAGTTCCTGATACATCAGTACCCAAGTACACCAGTTTCAGTGTGAGCAAACCGCTCACAAAGGAGCGCCTTCGGCGCTCCTTGAGCGGTTTTTGTCGCCTAGAAGGTCGTGAAATTTGATGTCATATTCACTTAGCTCATTTTTAAGTTCCTCGTTTTTGGCCACTATTTTCTGGAGCTCCACTTCACTGTCTTCCCGCTCCGAAAGTAGCTTATCACATAAGTCCTGGCTTACTTTCAACTTTTCCAGTGCACAATGTAGTTTAGAGGTGAGCTCAAGTATTTTCAAGTAGAACATAATTTCTTCCAATAAAAATGTTTAAAACCCCTGCTTGTTTGTTTACATATTACATTCTTTATCTCGTAAAACTGACCTTGCTTTAGTTACTGTAAGAAGATTAAAAACAGCCGATATTTTGGTAATTTTCTTAACATAATTAAACATTTCATTATTTTCTGTAGATATTAACATATTTACAGAAAATAATGAAATATATCTGTAGGTCCCGTGAAAAGGGGTACAACTCGTATTTCTTGACTTTTCAGGAGAGCCAAAAAACGTTTTTTGTTCGTAAAAAAAAATCATAAAAGTTTTACTACTCAAGCTATTGATGCAACTGTTCCTGCAAATGAACAATAAAACAATTAGTCATCACTCGTTTAACAGATATGAGCTCTGGTATCTTGTTTTAAGAAGCTATTCTATTTTAAAGTGACTTGAGTCGTTATTCACAATGTAAATTGATACGATATTTTTGTGAAAAAGGATCTAATTCAAGTTAAACCATTGTGCACCAAAATATTTGTATATTTTTGTTGGTGAAAAAAGGCTTTGTCACAATTTTTTATATGCTGTCATTGAGTTGATTAAATAAAGGTAAGATCAAAGATGTAATCATTACTTTCAGTTGCTTCCGTTACACTATTATCTCTCTTCATAAAGTCAAGAAATGCAAGGATAAATAAGCCAAGAACAATTTTGGAGTTGTACCCTTATTCACAAATTTTTAAACCACAAACGGAATGTGAATAGTGCTATAACTCGCTAAAATAATGAAAGTGCTTTCAGAAAATTTTCAAAATGTCCCGTCAATAACTGCGGGTGGGTGGTAAAATAATCCATGACTAGTCATCACAATAGTTTCTGATGCTATTAAAGTAAAAACACTATAGGAATAAAGAGCAAAGATATTAAAATTATATTTTTCCAGTATATTAGATACTTCAACTAGATAAATTCTCACTTTTCAGGTAGTTAACTACTTTCGACTGTTAAAAAAACAAGTGAATTCGTGGTATAATCATATATTTATTATTAAACTTTGAAATTTTACTTTGTAATTGACAATAATACTGTATTTTTATAAAAATACGAGATCACAAAGAATAAAATATGCTAAGGCAAACAATTCAAATACGAGATCACAATGAATAAAATCTGCCAAGGAAAACAATTATTCAAATAAATACTCTTATCACTATTTATTAAACCTTTATTCATTCATTCATTCGCCTATTCTTTCATCATTATAATAATATTCCGAGTTGCTGCAGCTGCTGAAAATACGAGATAAGAATTAATAAAATCTGCTAAGGAAATTATTCAAATAATTACTCTTATTATTCCTTACTAAAACATTCATTCATTCATCCATTCTTCATCATTATTATAAAATCAATTATCGGTATAAAATTCTGAGTTAAACAGCTGCTGAAAATACGAGATCACAGTTATGAAAATCTGCTAAGGAAACAATTCAAATAATTACTTTTATCTATATTTACTAAAATATTCATTCATTCATTCATTCATTCATTTATCTATCCATTCATTTATCATTATTATAAAATCAAACATCAGTATAATATTCTGAGTTAAACAGCTGCTCCTCCAAGTCTGGGTCAACGTTTTGAACTTGGCCAGAAGCGAGGAGATTTCTGTAAAATCTCTGACACTTTCATCAATGAGATCAAGAAGAGACATGAGATCTTTCTTTTTCTCAGCCGAGATAGTTAGATAACCACTGGTGTAGGACAAATCTTTCGAAGTTGGCTGATTGTATGTTACTCTGAATCGCTTACAATCAAGAATATCAAAGTTATTGTCATCAATCAGATCTGCTTTATATTTCAGATTTGGAAAGGATTCATAGTTGTACCTCATCCATTTCACGTCTTTGAAATAGAACCTTTCCTGGTTGACATTTGACTTTCTTATGTTAAAGTAGTTTTTATTCAAGGACGAGAATTCAAAAAACATACTTTGGGTCATTTCAACTACTTGAATTTTTTTTGATGTGGACCGCACCAGTTGGTACCAGTCTCTTGGGTGATGGATTTGGCAATTTGTTTTGGACTTCGCTTTTTCAATTGCAGCATGAACGATGTCACAATCCATTCGAGTGTGACCTGGGACCAAAAACTTATGGTCTATCTTTAGATGTGGGAATTCCTTTATAATCAATAAAAACATTGCCATAATGTGCGTGTTTTTGTTCTGCATATTAATTGTTGCACAGTCGTTGGCATAAACGTGTGTATAAAATGATATACACAGGAAGCTACTTGGTTTGCGCCTCTGGCTGCAATTGCTTCATGCCACATATAACAATATGCTTTCTTATTCGTCGAGTTGTAAATTGTCAAATTGTATGTGTACAGTTGTCTTTTGTAGAAAGTCGTTCCAGCTGTAAGGTTAGGGGTAGGCAAGCATTGTTGCAGGTCAAATGTGAGATGAAGCACTGTACCATTGGAACAGCGGGATAAATTTTTGTCAGCAGTTTTCATGTCATATGCCCTTGCGGCTTCATTATGGTGGTCCCTTTGTAATAGCGTAAGAGCAAGCTTTTCTTCTTCACTCTTTGCTACATTAAGTTTTTGCAGCAATGTGTCACATTTGACACATGTATCCACTTTGGGAGTTTTGAACGATATATTCTGGGCATCAAATATTTTTAATCTTTAGACAAAAACTTTTTAGAGGTCTTGTTTCTGCCATAATGACTTTCATATGCCGGGTAAGATAAAATGTGTTGCTTTGCTTCTTCCAGCTTGTATGACAGTATTTTATTTAATGGAGCGGTCGATCCCCTTGTGGATTCGCTGATTAAACCGCTATTTTCCTCTTTTTGCATTTTTTTGCCACTACTTGAAAAAACTTGTTGGACTCATCCAGGGTTTTCAGAAGACAACCTTTGCAGATCTCATGGGTTTCGTTTGCGTAGATTAATTCATATTTATTTGCAAATTGTCTATTTTTTTTCCGGTTGTTTGAAGTTTGGATGTCTTTTTCGGTTCAATTTTTACAAAACGAGACGCATATTGGACTCTCTCGTTGTATGAACCCAAACTCCAATAATAATTAAAAACTGTTTGTCGATATTGTTCCGTAATTCGTTCCGAACAGTTTCTCCTACATTCATTCAAAGGTTTCATTTTTCTTGGCGCTTTGTGATTGCCTGATTTAGTTGTATACGCTAAACCTGTATTTCTTAAATCATGTCTGTCTTTTCTATCCTGTCTTCTTTCTTTCGTTGATTTTCGTGGTTTCCTTTTCTTTTCACAAGTAAATCCTTCTCTATCCCAAAACTCATCTGTAGTTATATTGTGGTTATTATCATGGCACCCCAAGCTGCCCGGTTCATGTTCATGTTGAATTAATTCTTTCCCCACAGTCGCGTGGACACCGTCGCTGTCGCAGGACGTCTGTTGGTTCTTTCGTAAACAAGCTCCTCGCGGCTGGTTTTTTTTTTCCGCTCAACTTACTCGTGCGATGGTAACTCTTGTTGTAGACAATGGGGGATAATGGTGATTCAAATCAAGGGGATAACGTGAATAATTCGTCTAACGGTGCAAACCAAACTACAAATATGATCGCGAGTGCAATACAGGATGAAGGTACTGGTCTGAGTCCAACCCAATTATTAGAGAATGGAAAAAGAGGCCGTGATATGGACAAAACAGAGTGGACAACGGTGAGCAAAAGGGGTAAGAAGTTGGAAAGTGATAGCTGCCTTAATGACAAAACAACCTACATAGAAGCAAATAATATAACTGAGATTTGTATGACAGAGAAAGGCAAATTACCTAAACAGATCGGATTGGCGAGGATTTTCAAGGCAGAAAAAATTGAAGATATTATAAAAGTGAAGTATGTAAATTCGTACAAAATTGTTATTCAATTTAAGAACAATCCTAGTGCTGAAAAACTGATGCAATGCCAATACTTTATTGAAAACGGCTTTCGATGTCAAAAGACCTTTGAAGTGGGCGTATCTTATGGACTAATCAAAGATATAGATTTGGAGTTGATTGATGAGGATGTGTTAAGTAGCTTGAAAAGTGACATCGAAATATTATCTGTGAAGAGACTACAGCGTAGAAATTTTTACGATGACAACAAATGGGAACCCAGCGAAGTTATAAGGGTGAGCTTCAAGGGGGCAATGCGACCTTATCTTTATATTCATGACTTGAGAGTTGCTGTGGAACCTTATGAATTTCCGGTTACACAGTGTTCACGCTGTTGGAAGTTTGGACACACATTGAAAGTATGTCCATCTAATAGAATTGTATGCCCTAAATGCAAACAAAACCACCCCAATTGCGAAGCAACGAAATTTGTATGCGCCAACTGTTCTGGTAACCACATGGCCCTCGCTAGGATCTGTCCTATATATTTGAAAGAAAAAAGACTTCGACAATTAATGGCTGACTTTAACTGTACATACAAAAGAGCACTAACGATCTATGTTCCACCGTCTCCGCCAATAGCAACAAGTACTCGGGTTCGACCGCAGGCGCATACAATTACAGGGAGCGAGCGCACCGACAATATACTGCGACGCCCGGCAGATGACTCACCACGTTACATCGCACCTACACAGCCACAGTCTTTGGCTTATGTGAATGATTCTGACATGGATAGATCCCCGACTTATGCTGAAGTATTAACAACAAATGCCCAGATAAACACTTCTGGTCCAGTCCGCAATGCAACCTCCGGCCAACGGGGAAGTCATCAAAAAATAAACATCGTTCGTCGGCCGATAAATCACGATATGAGTACAATGTAGGCACGGATGGCAACCAACAATGGGAAAGTATGTCAGTTTTGTCGGAAACAGAAGAAAGTGAAATACATGTAGAGGAAGAGATGCCAAAACAAAAGAAGAGTCGAGATTCCAGATGGTGGGAACTATTTCATAAATTAAAATATACAATGTTGGAAAAGAGTAGTACTATTGAAGATAAAATCAAGCTGTGTGGGTCTATAATCCTAGAATGGTCGATAAACTATTTTGTAGATAATTATCCGGACTGGTCTATTATAAAATCTATAACTGGGATATTTAATGGATAATTCACCTCTAAAGAAGAGTGCAGTAAATATCTTACAATGGAATGCTCAAAGTATACGCCCAAAACGATTGGAGTTTGATCAAATTTTGACCCAGGAAAAAATTCATATTGCCCTGATAAGTGAAACTTGGCTGGAACCTGAGAGCAGTTTAAAGATAAGTAATTATAACATATTCCGACAAGATAGAATTGACTCGTATGGTGGCGTGGCTATCATGACTCACCCGTCGATCAAGTCACAAATGAGCCCGATCCATAGTCCTAACCCAGGTATCGAGATAATTCTTGTTAAACTATTTAACTGTACCCACATTGAAAATATCATATGTATTTATTGCCCCTCTTCAGTTACTACTGCTCAAAGTGATTGGGATTTCTTATTTTCTCTATTTAAAGATAAAACTATTATCGGAGGCGATTTTAACGGACATCACCCTATGTGGTCCACCAAAACTGATTCTAGAGGTATGACATTGTTCGATTGTTTGAATGATAATAATTATGTTACCCTAAACGATGGATCCCCGACACGCATACAACTTGTTAATGGTGTTCTCCGGAAAACGGCACCTGATATTACTATGGCTACACAGGATATTGTACTCAAATGCAATTGGAATGTAACTAATGAGACATTGGGTAGTGACCACCTGATCGTGAAAATCAGCTCGGATGTTTGTTTTAAATCAGAATTTAGAAGACTCAGGAATCTAAAGAAGGCGGACTGGCAAAACTACACAAATGATTTGGAGGAGGCTTTTTCAACATTTACACCATCAGATGATACACAAATTACCTATGATAGATTTTTAGATTGTATTAATAAAGTTGCTGATAAACATATTCCTGTAGTGAAGCTGTGTGAAAACCCTTTAAGACAAGAAAAGTTTAGACCAAAACCATACTGGAATACAGAATTATCACATGCTATAGCACAAAGAAGACTCGCCTTAGTCAATCTGAGGGATAACCCTACGCCTCAAAACCTAGAGATACTACAATCAAAGATTTCTACAGCTCAGCGCCTTATACAAAACGCCAAAAGCTGTGCCTGGAAGAAGGTTTGTGATAACCTGGATAGTACAGTGTCGCCCAGCAAAATGTGGCGTAGAATGAAGTGGCTGAAAGGTTATAAGGGTCCTAGAGTGCATATGGATAAGGAGAAAGCTAACTCTATTTTACACAGCCTTACACCAGATTATGTGACCCCCCCAGATTTCATATTTAATTCAAGTAATTCTCAATTGTCATCCAAAATCTCGATTCAAGAACTAAACAATTCAATTAAGACTACAGATACGGCACCCGGTGTTGACGGTATTTCATTTTCCATGATAAAGAGATTACCAAAGAATGGAATGGATATTTTGATTGATATTTATAACAAAGTACTGTCTACCGGTTGTGTTCCTAATCAGTGGCGTGATATAAAAATAGTTGCTGTCCCTAAGCCTGGTCGAAATACCCAAACAATATCTGATATTCGACCTATCTCTCTTATGTCATGTCCATGCAAGATTTTTCATGCAATAATTAATAAAAGGTTAGAGTGGTTCCTTGAAAAAAATACAATGTTTTCTAGAGAGATGGTAGGTTTTCGAAAAGGTAAATCATGTCTCGATAGTTTAACTAGGGTAGTATCTAAAATACAAACGGGTTTTAGTAAGAAACAGCTGACCCTAGGTTGTTTTATAGATATTGATAGCGCGTACAACAATGTTAATATTGGAAGTCTTTTGTCTACTTTGAACAGTATTGGTGTGGGATCCCATGTTTGTAATTATTTATGGAATTTTCTAAAGAATAGGCAATTAAAAGTAGATGTTAATTCAACTTCTTTAAGTAGGTCTACTGGGTTAGGTATTGCTCAGGGTGACCCTTTATCACCATTATTGTTCAATGTAGCAACCATGCATATTTGTCATAGATTAGGTGTTAGCTTTAATGTATCGCAAAACGCTGATGATTTTGTTGTATATATTACATACAAAAAAGTATCTAGATGTATTTCTATGATTCAAATTGCTGTTAATACAATGTGCTTGCTGGTTAATGAGTTAGGTTTAAGTATATCTAGTAGTAAAACTAAATTATTTTTGTTCAGCAGAGGGTCCAATAGACAAGTGATAAATGTTAAAATAGATGGAACTACCTTACAATTAGAACAGAACATCAAATATTTAGGCTTGTGGTTGGATAGTTCGCTAAGATGGGGCAAACACATAAATGAAATCAGTGCGAAATGCATGAAATTCCTTAACATCCTTAAAGTATTGACAGGGTCAGGATGGGGAACCCATCCTAAACATCTTAGACGAATTTACATAGCTCTTATTCGTAGTCGGTTAGATTACGCTAGCTTTTTGTATGACACCAGCGCTAAAAGCCACCTGTATAAGTTAGAAAAGGTACAAAATCAAGCTATGCGGGTGATAGGGGGATTTATTAAGTCAACACCAATTCATGTAATGGAAAGTGAATTGAGTCTCCCGCCTTTACACATCCGTCGCCGATATCTAGCTGGTAAATTTTTAATAAGAGCAAGATCTTTGAATGACAATCCAACCATAAATGTTGTAGAGGAGCTATCAATATCATGCCAATGTAGCTACTGGAGAACTAAGAAGAAACCTTTATTAACTTTGGTATTTGATCAAATAAGAGAATTTCCTATGCATTCCAGTCCAATGTTGGATTTATTTACTTTGGACACTTGGATCAGTAACATAGATCTATCGAACATAATTTTCAGTAGTATAAATGGGCTGGAATCAGCTAAACGATTGTGTAATCCTGCAGAATTAAAATCTAAATGTGATACAATGTTAAAATTGCAATATCCAAATTTTTATCAGCTTTACACAGATGGTTCTAAAGATAGAAACAGTAGTAGTGGTGCTGCTGTATATGACCCACAGATCAAAAGTTCCATTAAATTCCAAATAGATGTTAGTGTGTGTATAATGTATATAGAATTATTCGCTATTTCTGAAGCACTGGCTTATTGTAAATCTTTGGCCTCGAACAAAATTGTAATCTTAACAGACTCAAAAAGTTCTTTACAACATTTGGCTCGTTGCACCTCGAATTGTCGAGGCACCCCGATAGCCTACAGCATTTTAGGTACAATTTTGGAATTAAGGGCTAAGGATATTCAAATACAGTTACAGTGGATCCCATCTCATGTAGGTATAGAAGGAAATGAGATAGCTGATTCACTTGCCAGCCTAGCATCTACCGATGGTATATTGGTGCGGTGCCGGCCCTTCTTTACTGATGTATTTACCCAAATTCGTGCCCAATGCCAGTCACTCTGGAAAGAATATTTCGATCAGAGATCTTTGGAGAAGGGTATTTGGTATCGCACCATTCAAGGCAGCCCCATCAGTAGGTAGATAATGACAGTTCAAATTCATTTCACGATCGTTCGGGCCTACGGGCTCGACAGATGGATCGAAAAACCTATCGACAGATGGATCGAAAAACCTATTGACAGTTCAAATTCATTTCACGACGTAGAGCCTAAGTTCGGGGTCGGATGATTCTTGATCCAGAACCAGGCTGCTACACAATATAATGTTATTAATATTCGAAATATTTGTAGTCTTATGCAGATTTCCAAGTGAATCATACCGATTTCAATATGAAATTTTTAAAACAAAAAAGTACATTACACTTAGATAAATTATGTACTTCTGACTCAACTAAAATACTTCGCCATGGTAACCTGTTACCAAATTCCATACGATGTCTGATATGCGGGCCGTCAAACTGCGGGAAAACGAATCTGATGGTCGGTCTTCTATTACATGAAAACGGGCTCCACTTCCAGAATATTTACGTTTATTCAAAAACCTTACATCAACCAAAATACGAATTTCTTGAGAAGGTCTTAAGTTTAGTTCCGAGTATATCGTTCTTTAAATTCCATGCTAATCAGCAAGTACTCAGCACGGAGGAAGCGCAATCAAACTCAGTAATTATATTTGATGATGTCTCATGTGAAAATCAAAACAACATGCGTGATTATTTCGCAATGGGCAGACACAAAAATATTGATTGTTTTTATTTAAACCAGACTTATACTAAAATACCCAAACAACTTGTTAGAGACAATGCAAACCTACTTGTACTTTTTAAACAAGATGACATTAATTTACGACATATATATGATGAACATGTTAACACGGATATGACATGGAACGAATTTCGAGAAATGTGTTCAAAAATATGGAACGATTCTTATAGCTACTTGGTCATAAACAAAGATTGTGAAAAAAATAAAGGGTGCTATCGTAAACAGTTTGACACGTTCGTCGTTTTTACCTGAGTGAAAGTATATATAAATGCTGTTTTATTCGATAGCTTAGCACTTAGCTTAGAAGAGGACGAGCATACAAGATATTATTTAGATATGGAAAATAACTTAAAGGAAATCGTAACTGCTGCCGAAGCAGTAAAGAAAAAGTTTAAAAAAATGCGTAACGTTGAATCAGAATATGAAAGAGCTATAGGAAACGTGTTCAAACCAGTTCTTAGCCCCCTTAATAAAATTACTGATGCTATGAGGCAAACAGAGAGCAAAGAAACAACATGTCCTATCAAAAATGGAGAGACGAAATTTGAAAATGAAATCGACGATTCCATTGACTGGAGTGCAGCCGATGACACTTTACGAAATATAAGACGTTCTGATCAATTTATGACACCTACTCATAGCTTAGATCGTGCAGCGGAAATGGAAGGCGAAGATTCTGACAACGACTTTAATGAAGGACAAGAATCTGATATATCTCAAAATTCGATTGAGTCTGATGCAAACACTCAGAACCAAAATTGTTCATCATGGTCGCTTACATCGGAGTATTTAAAGAATACTCCTTTTGGAGTAAGAGTCGAAAGAGGAAAACTTTTGATGGGCTCAGCGAATGTAAATATCACCGATAAAACCATTACAATAGGAACATCTGATTACAATAAGACTCGAGGCTTGATGGAATTGCTAACCAAAAAATTACCAGACTTGGCAGATATAACAAAGGAAGACTTGGCAAATTACAAGTTAATGCTGTTGGAGACAAATGCACATAGGCGAGATTACGACTCAAATAAACCAGTAAAAAGCAACAAAGGAATAAAATACTTAAACATTATTAAACCGCTATTTAATAAACATGACAATAGTGAAAGCAATCAGGTTCAAGGTTCAGGTTTACCTGTACTAAAAAAATGGAAGAAAAATATAGACTATGTCTACTGGGATGATCCAAATGAGCTAGTGGATAGGTTAAAACTACTTATAGCATCTCGTGACGCTGGAAACACTGGACTTGATAATGAAATAATATCCATCATAGAAGAACTCAAAGAAAGTGGTTTGCTTGGTTAGAATAAATAATCATACTTAAATTATTTTGAGCACTTCATCTTCAACTCTCTACAAATAACTAGGGTAATCTACCTCAGTACTATGAATATTGATAAATTCGGTCACCATGTTCATAAACGTTTACGTTTATCTGAATTGTTTGATTTTACTGACAATGCGTTGACCAAAAACGAAGAAGGACTTTTTGATCTTCAGTCGTCACGATTAAAAGGTTTAAAGGCACCACAAGAGTCAGACGACGCCGTAAACAAGGAGTACGTTGATATGAAGAGTAAAGATTTACGGGAAGATTGTCAATTTCTACTGAACGAAGCAATTAAAGATATACAAGGAGTGCTGAATAACTTTATAAAGGATGTTTATACGAGGAGTGAATTAGATAATATCATTAAATCGTTGAACAAAGATGAAGCAGCAGGTGGTAAACGAAATACATAAAAATGCAAGAAAAAATTTTTCTCGTCGATCAGTGCTTCTCAAAGGAATTGATGATTTGTGGCAGGCAGATTTGATAGATGTTATTTCATTGAAAATTTATAATAAAGGTTATAAGTTTATTCTTGTCGTTATTGATTGCTTCTCAAAATATGCGTGGGCTGTACCTCTTAAAACTAAATCTAAACAAGAAATGTGTCAAGTCTTCGAAAGCATCTTGCAGAAAAGTAGAAGACAACCAAATAATCTACAAACAGATATGGGAACTGAATTCTACAACGATGAATTCAAAAGACTAATGAAAACCTACAAAATAAATCACTATTCTACATATTCAGTTAAAAAAGCATCCATAGTGGAAAGATTAATCAGAACATTAAAAGCACATCTCTATAAGAATTTTTCTTTTAAAGGTAGTTACAAGTGGCTAGGTAAACCATTAGAAAGTGTAGTTCATTCTTACAATCATACAAAACATCGTGTTACGCAAGAGGAGCCTGCAAAAGTAACAAAGTTAAATGCAAGCAAAGTATTAGACAATATCAAAAAGTTCCAGAGTAAAACTAATCACGTTAAGAAACCTAAATTTTGTGTTGGCGATAACGTAAGAATAAGTAAATACAAAAGCTGTTTTAAAAAAGGCTATACGCCTAATTGGTCGACAGAAATATTTCTTATCAAGAAGGTAAACAACACGATTCCTGTTACTTATTTGATTGAAGATAGTCGTCGTCAACCGATTTTAGGAAGTTTTTATGATCAAGAACTCCAGAAGACCAAATATCCTGATGTATATTTAATTGAAAAAGTCATAAGAAAAAAAGGGAATAAGTTGTTTGTAAAATGGTTAGGTTTAGATGAAACTCAAAATAGTTGGATCGATAAAAAGGCAATGGTATAAACTATAACCTTAGTCTATTATCAGTAATGCATGGCGGAGGTCTTATTAACAGTTTTATCAATAATTTACCGATCGAGCTACATCTACCTGGCTATAATTATTGTGGTCCTGGAACAAAGCTGGTGAAGCGTCTAGCACGTGGAGATAAGGGCATCAATCTATTGGACAACGCATGTATGCATCACGACATAGCGTATACGAAATTCTCTGATTTAGAAAACCGACATAAAGCTGATTTGGATTTACTGAATATGACAAAACAGAGACTACGATCAAAAGACGCTAAGCGTGGTGAAAAGATAGCTTCTTGGTTGGTTAATAAAGTCATGAAGACAAAACTTAAAACCGGGTCTGGGGTACGACGTTTTAAAGATATGGTATCTAAAATAAAAGGTCATCTTCAGAAATTAAAACCAAAAAATAGTAATAGTGCTATTAAAGTTGCTTATGCGGTCGCCAAAAAGTTAATTGATGTAGATACCAAACACAACATAAGGATACCACGAATTATTCCTCTCCCTAAAAGTGGAGGATTTCTTCCTTTAATACCTATCTTTGCTGGGTTGTCTGCTTTAGGAAGTCTTGCTGGAGGGGCAGCTGGAATAGCAAAAAGTGTTAATGATTATAAAGCTGCTCAAGAAAGTTTGCGAGAATCAAAACGTCACAATCAAAAGATGGAATCAATTTCAGTGGGTCGAGGCTTATACATCAAACCTTACAAAAAAGGTAGTGGCTTGTTTATTAAATCAAAAAACTAATAAACAGGCTGCCTAAGCGTGCTCTGACCAATTTAGATATCATCGAATATGCTAGAGAAATACCATATTTTCGTGGAGTTTACATGAAAGATGCTTTACCACGAAAACCAAGAAGTATAGAATGTGGTATTATAAATTTAGACGATTCGCACAATGCCGGAACACACTGGGTAGCCTACATAAAACTGAAAGACTATTATGAATATTTTGACAGCTTTGGAAACTTGAAGCCGCCGGTAGAAGTTGTGAAATATCTCAATACTCCTAATTTGTATTACAATTATACTCGATATCAGACTTATGAAAGTGTGAACTGTGGACATTTATGTTTAAAGTACTTGCAAGATTTTTGGAATAAACATATAAAGTATTGATGTTTATTTTTTTTTTTTTTTTTTATTTATTTATTTATTTATTTCCAACTCTTACAACTATCATTACAGGCTTAACCTAATGCGATAGCGGAGCTAATTTAAATTTACATATAATAAATGCCTCATTACACTAATATAATACTAGTAAGTATCTGTATTTAAGTAAATAGTTAAATAAATCAATAACTTATAATGAACATAGCAATCCTTATAAATTCATTCAGAGCACAGGAGAACAGATCAATACGGTCCGCGATCGCGTTTAGAGTCGAGAGCGCGCGCGTGAAGGGCGCTTCCTTGAGCAGGTTAGTCCTGGCTTGCGGCACGGCCAGCAGCCGCGGCCGCCGGCGCCGCCGTACGTACTTATCCGGTACACAGAGCCAAAGTGTCTGTAGTATATCCGCATTCGTAATTTTACCTCTTAGCACCTTCCAAATGTAGACCACCAATGTGAGATCCCTCCTCACCCAGAGCTCATTGAAGCCAACCATGCCCAAGATAAACAATGTCGGGTACATCAACGGATAGTAAGGGTAGACCCCATACTGTCTCATATATAAATACCTAATGAATTTATTTTGAACTTTCTCCAACATGGAAGTATATTTACTTTCATGCGGAGCCCAGATGATTGCATTACATTCCAGATGACTTCTAACAAGGGCGTTGTACAAGGTTACTATAGCCCTGATATTTTTAAAGTCTTGTACTCTTCTCAAAATGAATCCCAGATTTCTAAAAGCCTTTTTGCAGCACTTAGAAATATGGTCTCGAAATCTAAGATCAGACCTCATCGTGATACCTAGGTCCTTGACTTCACTAACCCTTGTCAGAGGCCTCTGATTCACCTCATAATTGTGCAGAATGGGAGTGTGCGACCGAGTAAAACTAATCGTTACACACTTTGAGGTGTTAAACTGTAGTTCGTTTTCCGTACTCCAGGCCACTACTCTATCAATGTCGTTCTGCAGCATTTTACAGTCCTCCAGTGTTCTTATAGTTAGTGAAAGTTTAAGGTCGTCCGCAAATAAAAGGCATTTTGAGTTCTGTACGACTTTGGGTAGATCATTAATCATTATTATGAAGTGCAATGGACCCAAGTTACTCCCTTGGCTTACGCCTGACCTTGTTAAGTATGTTTCAGATCTACACCCCTTATATTCCACAAACTGTTGTCTGTCTCGCATATAACTGGCAAAAAAGCCCAATAGATGCGGAGTAAGACCAACGCCGGCCAACTTTTCCAGTAGGACATCATTATCGACCAGGTCGAACGCCTTCTTAAAGTCGAAGTAGGCGGCGTCAACCTGTAGTCCACTGTCTACTGGGGGCATCACTTCCGTCATGTAGCTGAGCAGGTTGCTAGTGGTGCTCCTCTGAGGGCGGAACCCATGCTGGGCATCTGACAGCTGCTGGCTCACCTGGGCTAGTAGGTTTTCGTGGATCGCCGCTTCTAAAACTTTGGCCGGCGTTGACAGCACGGCCACCGGTCTGTACCCCTCGACGCTTGGTCCCGCTCGTCCCTTAGGAACAGGCACTACCCGGGTTGTCTTCCATTTTTCAGGGAACACCGCCGTCTTTAGGCTGTATGGTGGGAGCTTGGGAGACAAGTAATAACACAGGTTGCTGGATATCAACTACTCCTTTATTGGTTATAGGTAGGTGCCTTATATACTAACGAGCCTAGGTACATGCTACATCTCCCATCGAGAATTAAAAAAAAATACAGATATAGTTTGTTTTTTTTTTTTCTTTACATTTATTACATGACTAAATTGATTATGTTTTACATACGGTTTACCTTTTGGTTTAATATTACATTGTATATAAGTAGATTATAGTTTGGTTAACATAATTTTATTGTAAATATAACTTAGTTCTATTCTTATGTACTATTTCATGTTTTCCATTCTTTAAAATCTCTACATTTGGTTGAACATCTTTTAATACTAAGTAGGGCCCTGTATAAATAGTATCAAGCTTGTTACCGGTTTCACTTTTTATTAAAATTAAATCATTAGGACTATACTTTATAGGGTTTATATTTTTATCGTAATTAGATTTACGAACTAACTTACTATTTAACAAATTACTTCGAGCTTCCTTTTGAGATAACTGCAACCGATATCTAAGTTCTTGTGGGTAACTGTCGTGGTTATATAATGGATCAACAGATTGTTTACATAAATTACTAGGTAACTTACATACTTTACCGAATACCAATTCATATGGTGTGTATCCAGTTGACGAATGGACGGAGGTGTTATATGAGAAACACCAGTATGGTAACCAACTGCTCCATGATGTAGGGTGGTTACCGGTCTGGATACGAAGGAAATTACCTAAACTTTTGTGCGAGTTTTCCAACGCACCTATGCTTTGATGGTGGTAAGCTGTTGAATTTAATTTACTAATATTTAAAAGTGTACAAACCTCTTTGAATATTGCAGACATGAACTCGGCTCCTCTATCCGTTGCAATCTCGGAAACTAATCCGTACCTTAAAATGAAATTATTTACAAATGATCTCGCTATCTCAGCGGATCCTTTCGTCACCAACGGGTACGCTTCGACATACTTTGTTAATTCGCATTGTAGCGTTAGAATGTAACTATAATTATTGTCATCTCTATCTAGCGGACCTACAATGTCAAGAAAAACTTTTTGAAAAGCTGTATGTGCCGTTGAAGTAACCTCCATGGGTTCTTTTATGTAGTGATTCGTATGTTTCTGTTTTTGACACTTATCGCATCTACGTACAAATTCTTTTATATCTTTCTCTAATCCTATCCAGAAATAATATTTCCTAATATTATTGTACATTCTTCTAATGCCGGCGTGGCCACTTGTCGGCAAAAGATGGAAATCATTTAAGATCACTCTTCTATCGTCTTTGTTTTCTACCTTTATAGTATTTTTTAATATACACATCCGTGGACCGGTCCAACGATCACCTAAATGCTTTATTTCTTGAGCGATATTTTCTACAATCACCTCATGACCTTCAGTCTTTAATATAAATATTTCTTCAATATCACATTGTTTACAAAACAAACCTAGTTCTCTCACAAATGCGGCTCGCGTCAATTGCGATCGAGTACGAGGGTGAATATAAATCTTCATTCTGGAAGGAACGTATAAAAACCATTTACTCTCTCTCTCTACATCTTTCATAATTATTCGACGTAACTCTTTCTCATCCATCAAACACAATTCTACTGATTCTATCGGTTTTTTATGAATATCAACGACCTTTGGTTGATCAGACCTCCTGTTTGTTGATACTATATCGACCGGCGAATCAGCAGAATTCAATCTTCTCTTCTGAGCCCTCGTCAAAACATTAACTACACACTCACTCATCTCTTTCAATTCCTGCGACGTCACTTTTATTCTAGACAATGCGTCGGCTACATTATTATCACTACCTTTTACGTATTCCACTGTGAAATCGTACTCCTCAATGATCATTCTAAATTTTAATAGCCTACTAGACGGATCTTTCATATTAAATAAATAAACCAATGGTTTGTGGTCCGTTAAAATTTTGAACTTACGCCCATACAAATAAGGACGAAAATGCTTCACTCCCCAAACAATCGCCAACAGCTCTTTTTCTATGGTAGGATAATTAAGCTCTGCTTTATTAAGGGTTCTACTGGAATATGCCACTGGCCTACCATCGTTATTGCATAAGACCGCGCCAATAGCAAATCCAGATGCATCGGTTTGAAGGATGAACTCATTTTGTTCAGAAAAATCGGGGTATTGAAGTACGGGGGGTGACATGAGTGACTCTTTTAGAGCTAAAAATGAATTTTGACAGTTGCTGTCCCAAACGAAAGGGATACTTTTACGACAAAGTCTATTTAAGGGATAGGCCTTCTCGGCGAAGTTTGGAATGAATTTACGATAGTAGTTGGCGAATGCTACGAATCTCTTTACTTCTTCTAAATTAATAGGTGCTGGGTAATCTTTCATGACTCTAATTTTTTCAGGATCTGGCAAGATTCCGTTTCCAGTCACCATGTGACCAAGATAAAGAATTTCTTTCTTTAGGAAATCACATTTTTCAGGGTTTAATTTTAAATTTACTTCTCTCAACCGGCTAAAAATATCACAAAGATTTTTATTATGATCCTGTAAATTACGGCCAAAAACAATCAGGTCATCTAAATAAACAAAACACTTTTCATATGTTAAACCAGACATAGCAAGGGTTATCATTCTTGAGAAAGCATTAGGACTTATCTTAAGTCCCATGGGTAATCTTTTCATCTGATACTGCCCTGAACAAAAAGCTGTATATTTTTTACTATCTTCTTCTAAATTTAACTGATAATATCCTGAAAATAAATCTAAGTGGGTAAAGTATATTGAGGAAGACAATGAGTCTAGAATCTCTGTTATGTTGGGAAGAGGAAACTTATCATCCTGTATCTGGTCATTTACTTTCCTATAGTCTATAACTAGGCGCCACTTTTTACTACCATTTTTATCAACTTTCTTCGGCACTAACAGTATGGGACTAGACCATTCCGATTTCGATGGTTCTATTATCCCATCTTCCAACATTTTGTCAATTTGGTTTTTAATTTCAGATTTTTGTGAATGGGGTAATCTGTACGGTTTTACGAAAACTGGGGTGGCATGAGGTTTTAAATGGATTGCTTGTTTTAACAAGCTTGTTGAAGTTAACTTGTCTGAAGGCAAGTGAAATATATCTGAAAATTTTGCACACAAACTCTCTATTGACTGTCTCTCCTCTTTATTCATATGATTTAAATTTAATAAGGGAAATAAAGATTTCACTCTTTCTGAGTTCCTTGGTTTCTTGTCAAAATGACACAAGTTAAAATCATTTAAACACTCTACACTGGGGTTAAAATCCTCTAAAGTTACACTTGCTTCAGTGGTATTCAGTATTTTTACTGGAATTTTCCCATCCTGTGGTTTAACAATCATACTGGCCAAAAATATTCCTGGCTGAATCTCGTTCTGACATATCACACATTCATCTGTCAACATAGTTTCTATGAAATGTATAGATTCTGATCTAGGTGGAACCTTCAGCGATGTATTTCTATTACCGTTCAATATCGCCAAATCTATTTTCGTACCATTCATACTTGTCATCGATAAAGTCATTGTACTCATATTAATAACACATTGATATTTGTTTAAGAAATCGTGTCCTAATATAGCGCTTGCCTTACACGGCAGCGATGCAAATACATAAAAGGCATGTTGAAATACTTTTCCATTAGCTTCTAACTGTAAACATACATGTCCAATTGTTTCAACGCTCCCGCCAATTCCTTTTATAACTATCTTCTTCTTATTGAATGGAATATGCAATCGAGTTACAAGATCATATGCAATGGCTGATATGGATGCGCCTGTGTCAATCAACCAATGACACAAATAGTTGTGGATGTTTAATTTTACGGTGAGTGAACTGTTACACGCAAAAATTACATGACTATTTTTATTCTCGAAAAAACTGCTGATTTTCTGAGTTGTTTTGTGTGGTTTCAGGGGTGTTTTCTGACATGACATTCAAACTTTTATTATCGTTGTAGTTCCTGTGCCCTTGATTATTGTAGTAAGACCTACCTTGGTATCTCCCACGTCCTCTTGGTGGTCCACGCCAGTTGTTACTCTGGTGCCCGCGACCGCCACGGTACTGGTGATGCTGTTGATACTGGTGGTGGCCTCTATAAGCGGATGGACCCCGCGACTGTCCTCTCTGGTATCGCCCACGGCCATTTCTCTGGTAACGGTTCCCTCTGAAATATCTGTTATTATTATTAGCGTTACTCATACCCATTATTTCTCCTTGGACCGATGATGATGAGACTTCTTCGTCCTGCGCCGCCTGTATAGCCTCCTTGAGCGAGCTAAAATTCCTGGCAGCTATTATGGTACTCAACCTCTGATTTCGCAATCCGTCGGAAAATTTTTTGATTGCCGTTTTTTCATTCAGTGATTTTAACACCTGATAACTTGATGTGTTGCCTTCGGCTTGCGAAATAGTTAAGTCTACCATAAGCTCTGATATGGACTTACCAAACTCTCCTATGGACAAATTATTCTGCCTCATATTTTGTAATTTTGTTTGAATAGCAGTTGCCGATTTCCGTGTTAAAAGGTGCAATTTCATGTCCTTAATTAATCCGTCAATGGTTGTATAATTCGTGTTAAGTTTTAATTTAGCTGACTGCGACAATCTGCTTTTCAAAACAAATACTATCAGATTAGCATGATCTTTTTGTTCAATTACCGATCCATAATATTCAATACCATCGATTAATTGCTTTGTATTATACTCCTCATCCGTCATAATCGGTAACAAGCTTAATGCCGTTTTCAGGTTAAAAGTCGCCATCTTAATTGGTTTACATAAATTTTCTATCTCAGAATACAATGATTGAAATATCTCACTTAGCACCTCAATAGATTGTATTTCTCTCTTATCAATCTTACCAGATTTAACTAATTTACTAGTCTCATCTAAGACCTTATTATGAAGTAATACCAATGATTTCGCTTCACCAATTTTTTTTTCTAGTATATCACCTTTCCTACGACTTGGACCTAGTTTTATTAAATATGTACGTATTCCTTTTAAATCTTCATTTATCTGTTTGAGATTTTCTATCATTTTACATTAACTAAAATCAATAATAAATGTATTTTTAAATAAAATATATGGATATGCATAGTTCATTCATAGTTCATTGTTCATTTTAATGTTCATCGTAAGCACTTACTCACGCGGTACACTCCTATTACACACGCATTTTTGATTTCACTTTTGCACTACACTGTTTCACCCGGCTGCATCCTCCTGAGCTGGAGCTGACCGCTGGCTGCAATTCTTTGCACCCTCTTGTTGAAACATATATTCATATACCTCGCTACGAAGCACAGTCCCAAAATAATTACTGCCGACATCAACCAAAACAAGTAATCATTTGTGTGTGTCATATGGAAAATAATATTTTCGTTTTGTTGATGCACTTTATTGATGTACCCGAATTGCGTGATAATGTCCTGCTGGGGTGGTGGTTTCGCGGTGGTAGTTGAAGTATTCCCCATTTTGTATTATTTATAATTTCACTTTTTCATTATAATAGTTTTTAATTTTTGTTAGATGTCCACACGCGCGAATAAACTGAACTGAACTCAATCACCGCCTCTCGCGCAAGCCCGAAATGGCAAGGTCGCCATGTATGGTGGGAGCTTGGGAGACAAGTAATAACACAGGTTGCTGGATATCAACTACTCCTTTATTGGTTATAGGTAGGTGCCTTATATACTAACGAGCCTAGGTACATGCTACAAGGCTCTGGTTATATATATGGAGTAAAGGCTCGGCTACCACAAACCGGCAATCCCTTAAGACGTAGGCCGGAATGCCGTCAGGTCCCGCAGATTTTTTCGGCTTGAGTTGTCGCAGAGCGCGCCTCACCTCGTCCAGATGGAGTCTCTCCAGGTGTATCCGCGCCGCTCCGTTTTCGCCACCAGCAGCTATTACCGCCGCATCTACATCTAATGCTGCAGTTTTGTTGCTGTACACGGAGTAAAAATAGTCAGCAAACTCTTTTACACATTGTTCTCCAGTGAGGGTTTCCCCGTTCTTAAGAATAGTTTGTGCATTACGATTACCCCTTTTTGACTTCACAAAGTTCCAAAATGCCTTAGGATCCCTAGATACATTTTTTTCCACTCGACTTTGATATTGTTCAAGAGCCATTTTAGTCATTTGTTTTACTTTTGCCCGACTTCGTGCAAAACGCTCATAATCTAGATCCGACTTACTAGATTTGTATGCCTTATGTAGTAAAGCTTTAGATTGTATGTCGCGAATTAGCTCACTAGTGTACCACTCGGGGTAACAGTACCTCGAGGTCACACCACATCGCTTTTTAATCGGAACGCAATCATCCAAAATCAAGTTGATCGTGTCATAAAAAAAAGTTTACGCTTGCCTCTAAATCTAAGTCATATATTGGGGTCCAGTCTATGACGGCCAACGATGAATAAAGCAGTGGGAAATCAGCCTTATTAAAGTTCCACCCTGACGTACGACGATCCGCCGCAGTTTCGGCCTCCGGAGCGGCGGCGGCGGCGGCGGCGGCGACCGCGGCCGGGGCTCGCGCGCGCGAGCGTAGCGCCACCTCGAGCGGCGGGTGGTACGCGTCTACCGGCATCAGCGGCTCGCCCGCCGCCTCCACGCACACGTCCCATTCCCCAAACGCGCTCAGCACTAAGTCCAGTGTATTGTTATTGCAGTTGACTACTCTGTTACTCTGAATGAATCCACAATAGGCTACAAAGCACTCATAATAATTAGTTACACTAGTAGTACACGAACATAAATTAAAATCCCCTATGACTATTATTTTCCTATACTTACTACAAATTTCTTCGATTATCCTAAATAATACCATGTATTCATCTTCATTGCTTTTCGGTGGGATATAAACAACACAAAACAAGCCTAGGAATCTGTTATGAAGGTACGTCGCAGCGCACACTAGTTCGAACACATGATTGTCCACGATGACGTCACCCGGTATCGGCACTCGTCGCAGCTCGAAGCGGGGTGCGGCCACTAACAGTGCTCCGCCTTGTTTGCGACCGTCCGCTCTATCACATCTCATTATATTGTATCCGGGTGGTATCATCTCTGCATCGTGAATGGAATCGTTGCATCCTGTTTCAGTTATCGCGAACAAATCTGCTGATGATGAGACGATGCTCGAGTAGAATGCATCCAGTTTGGTTCGCAGGCCTCTTACATTTTGATAATACAATTCTATTGGCTTGCTAGTATTTTTATGGATTGCCTGTTGAGGGGCGAAACCAAAACCACTCACAGAATTCGATATTTACAGCCCAACAGTCTTGATGACATATTTTGTCATACTGGCTCTCCGGTACCCCAATTATAAAAGATGCGTAATCGCGTTCAGTCTTGTGCTTGATGGCTTCGATTTTAACTGGAATTCCCTCTCCCAGCACTGATTCAATATGTTTCTGTAAATTGTCAATAGTAGTTTCCTTTTTTAATTGCCATACATGCAAGAACTTTTTCTTCTCCATTCCTTGTATACCTCCCTCACTTTTGTTTACTCCTTTTTTAACTTCAGTGGCTGGATATCTTCTTTGTTTTTTCTTTACCACTGTCCAGCTATCTTTTTCTATCTCCGCCCTAACGGGTATTCTGAGGTGGTCCGCCTCCGTGTTGATACAACCCTGCTGAACTGCACTGGTACGCGACTCCGTCACCGATTCTGATGCCGGCTGCGGCCCGCTTGCTTGTTTCATGGCCACACTCTGTTTATTAGCTTCGGTATTAATCGGAATGTTCTTTTTAGTTACTTTTGCAAAAGATACCTGTGATGTTGCCGGACTAGCCATCATAAGAGAGGTTTCCAATTGTTGATTTCTCTTAATTAGATCCGAATTTAACCTTTCTAACTCATCAACTTTGTTAGCTTTTTCTTCAAATACCCTCAGTATCTTCTTAATTTCGCATAACTCCGCTTCTGTTCTACCAAATCGACTTTCTAACATCTCGTATTCCTTCTTCTGGCTGTCCATTCGGAACTCCATTTCTCGACGAAACTCCCGCAGCTCATCCAGCAGCTTTTTATCCACGCCTAAGACGGAATCATCGGGGTCTGCGCACTTAGTACCTGCGCCGCCGACGCCGCCGCCGCCGCGCTTCTTGTTTACATACTCGTACGTGGAGAGTATCGGCGTGAAGGTCTGGTTCAGCGGTGTGCTACCTCGAATCGGCGTATCAGTATTATCGCCTCTGGGTACACGACGAACACAGTCTGGGCAGACCCAATTATCTTTTTCTTCCTGCGTAAAGTTATCAAATCGTTCTGTTGTCATAGATAGGCACTTGTAATGGTACACCTTTTTGCATTGACAACACTCCATAATAGAAAGATCGTAAATCATGTCCTTACAACCACTACATTTAGTCCCCATCTCACTTGAAACGACACTCCCGTATTTACTGAAAATATGTATTATTTTAAATCAACCTGCGACAAGCACGTCCGCTCGCGCCGATGCGCCGCACTTAACATGTTAGCGTTTATTTTCACCATTGTTAAAATGTCATTCACCCTATCAATAACAGGCAATACGTCGCTTTTAATTACGAATTATTCTCCTACATTACAACTAGAGGGAGAATATGAGTGCGCTCTGCTATACCTATCTACCTTTAATTCAATTCCAAACGTTGATAGTACAAATAACAAGTTTTATTACGGTGAAAATGATGTTATTGAAATTCCTGAAGGAACATACGAATTGCAAGATATAAACGACTACCTGAAAGGAAAATTGCAAGACATCAACTTTAATTTATCATGCAACAATAATACATTGAAAACGTACATTATCAGCAACAAAGCTATTCATTTTGAGAAAGAAAATAGTCTAGGAAATTTGTTAGGATTTGGTAATCAACCGCTTGAAGCTAATATATTACACGAATCACAATATCCTGTTAATATGCTTTCAACAACTGTGGTGAGAATAGAATGTGATATAGTGAGTGGATCATATATAAATGGCATATCAAGTCACATTATACATGAGTTTGCTCCTAACGTTCCACCAGGTTATAGGTTAATAGAAATACCAAAGAACGTTATTTATTTTCCCGTAAACCAAAATAACATAAGCACCATAACTGTAAGGATATTGGACATTAAGAATAATTTAATTAATTTACGTGGTGAAGAAGTTCAACTGTATTTACACCTTAAGAAAAAATGATTGATTTTAATAAAAACTTATCACGACTACCAAAAACGATTAGTCACACTTCAATCTCTCACAAGGAAAGGACTTGGAAGAAGAAGAAACTAACTGCAAAAAATATAAAATTCCTTAAACAAATTGGACTTTTATCATGAGTAACATTCTAGATATTTTGAGTGCGCCTGTCTATGATAATAGCATTGATGGTATTGAGATTCATTCGTATAAACCTTATGTCACTACATTCAATCGTAATGATGAAATTCGTATACCGATTAATCAACAAGATCTGTACATACTCCCATCGGCAAGCACGTTATATTTGGAAGGTGTCGTCAATGTTTCGAAGAACGCTGCAAAGGAAACGGTTGCTAGTGTGCAGTTTACAAATAATCCGCTGTTATACTTTTTTCAAGATATTCGTTATGAATTGAATGGAGTTGAAGTAGATAAGGTTAAAAACGCTGGAATTACTACTACAATGAAGTCACTGTTGTCTATGAATGATAGTGAGTCAAAGATGTCTAAAGCGTGGGGTTGGGATATCAATGGCACGAAAAACGTGCAATCAGGAAAATTTTCAGCGTCGATACCTCTGTGTAACATCCTAGGATTTGCAGAAGATTATAAGAAAGTTATAATCAACTGCAAACATGAACTTGTTCTTCTTCGCAGTAACACAAACCTGAATGCTCTAAAATTAAATACCGGTGAAGTCGTAGAAGACGTAAAAATTCATAAAATTATATGGCGAGTTCCACATGTAAAAGTGAGTGACGCGGAAAGAATCAATCTTCTACGATTGTTGGAAAAGGATAGATCTATCCAAGTACCATTTAGAAATTGGGATTTGTATGAATATCCCTTGCTGCCAAGAACTACAAAGCATACATGGTCAATCAAAACATCTTCCCAGATTGAAAAACCACGATATGTTATACTAGGGTTGCAGACCAATCGCAAAAACGACGCTCACAAAGACATGTCACAATTCGATCATTGTAATTTGCGTGATGTAAAAGTATATCTAAACTCAACCTACTTTCCGTACGACAATATGAACGTAAGTTTTACTAACGACAATATTGCTATATTATACGAGCAATACGTTAGATTTCAGCAGTCTTATTACGGCAGAAGAACTGAGCCATTGTTGAGTGCAAAAGAGTTCAAAGAGTTGGCTCCTCTTTTTGTTATAGACTGTTCAAGACAAAGCGATAATCTGAAATCTGGACCGGTGGTTAATGTACGCCTAGAGCTCGAGAGTGAAGTAGAAATACCTGATCAAACGTCGGCGTATTGTCTTATTCTGAATGAATGTTTAATTGAATATAAACCATTAAGTAATATTGTAAGAAAATTATCATGAATACAAAAACTTTATTTGTAGACGTACAAGGTTTTAAAAATGCTGAGAATGATTTCATTGTTAAAGAACTTGCGTTGGCTACAGCCGAATACACTCAAGTATTTCTCATCAAGCCTCCGTATCCTTATCGATATTTATCAGAAGTGGAAAAGAAACGTGTACAATGGATTGAAAACAATCTCGGGTACAGATGGGGTGAGGGACACGTTGATTTTCTGCAGTTCAAAAGTATTATCAAACCATATCTAGAGAACAAACTTTTAATAGTTAAAGGTTTAGAAAAGGTAAAATGGTTGAAAGAATTGTGTGAGAACTGTGCAATAATAAACATAGAAGAAAAAGGATGTCCAAATTTAAAACAGTTGTTTGAGATGTTTAAATCACATCTCAATGATTTCAGTTGTATAACTCACAAATCCAATTGTGCTCTAAGAAACGTATTATGTATTAAAAAATGGTTTAAAGATAAACAAATAACTATGTAATTATTTTACTTTTGTTTTATGAGTGTATGTGTTATCGATTAGTTTAAAAAATGATTAATAATAAATGTTTGTTTACCTAAATTATTGATTTTATTTCAGCATCCCTTTAAACTACACAAGGGTTAAAGACTTAAAGTACATAAATAAAACATCAAAATAAATTAATAGTGAATTTTATTTATTTAAATAGAATCATTGCATATTTTTTTACAAATTTTATTCACTAAATTCTCTGACAAGTCCATTATTTCATCTACTACTTCCGATTGTACGTACTGTACGCTTACAACACTATCATCTGTACAAGTCTGAGGTCCATTTAAGTCGTAAATTTCTATCTTAATCAAACGAAGAGGTCTTTTCGGGGCCTTTGTTATTACGTATGATGACAACACTGTCGGATTTAATTTATTTCTGTCCAATCTCATCTTTTTCTTCTTTTTCTTTTCTTTGGTGTCTTGACTGGGTGTAGAATCTTGCAGAACGTCGTCATAATTTTGAGGCTGAGCGTGTTGGAACCACAAGTCAGAGGGATCCATTGACTGTAAAACAAAAAACATGATGTAGTTTACTGCGAAAATAAACTTTATAATAATCATCCAAAAATAAACAGTATGTTTTACCTCGTTTAGCCCTTAAATGCATATATTTTTATTTTGGAATGAAAAAAATGTCTTTTGCTACAGATGTATCGGTAGATTAAAGGAAAAATACTTAAAAAAATCATAGTTATAATTTTTTATATAAAAATGTAAATAAACATGTATGTTGCCAATTGGCAACAGTATGCGTTGCGAAGCAATCTAATACCATGGACAGTAAATAAAATGAAACAACTAAATAATGAGAGAAAGTAATGTATTTATGAATGAAAAGCAGCAAAACAATTTCTATCCTTAGTGTGACAAAGAGCTACTTTGCATTTGACGCATTCTGTCCTTGTGAACCCCTTGCACCCAGGAAATTTACATCTATTTTTGCTAGAGCAACGAACCTCGTCGTGTCCAACACCATCAGTCCTTATATCCTTTGGAGGAACATATTTCATGGGACCTCGACGTCTTTTGGCTTCCAACTCCTTCTCTACTGTACTACTAGATGGTCTGCCTCTTTTGTTTTCACTGCCTCCTTTAGCCCTATAGGAGCACAATGTCTCGGCTAAATCCGACCTATAGTCGCAAAGGCTCATGACTTTGCCATTTCCTCTTTTTTCGTTTGCCTTTTTGTACAGCACCCAAGAATTTATGACTGCCATATCAACTAGATGATAGTACAGACGAATGTACCATTTTCTGCTCTTTATCCGTATGCGATACCTTCCCAAAAAGCTATCCATTAGATCAACGCCGCCCATATGGGCATTGTAGTCCTTGATTACTTTTGGGCAGGGTATACTCACTTGTTTCCTCTGTTTTTTATCAAACCTGTTGACAGTTCCTGCAGGCTCTGATCCCACATATGTAGATGCTAGTGTCACTAGCTTATTGTCTTTCCAGCAAGTCACGGAAATGTCTACTCCTTCATAGTCAGCCACTTGTTCTTCGTATGACCCTCGCGCTATAGAATCTTTCATGAATTCTTTTTGTGTTGGCAGCTTACAGCTTTTACCTAATCGGTTTCTTTGGATCGTGCCTAGAGCATATATTCCGACACTGTGCAGGTAATGTAGCAATGGGATTGAGGTATAAAAGTTATCGAAATATATTATGTGATTTACTCTTCGTGGTATGCTGCGACACAATCTTACAACTGTATTTCCTACGACACCCAGATCCGGTTCATTTGGTAATCTCTCAGCATCTTGTTTTCCTGAATATATTTCAAAATTGTAGGCATAGCCAGCAAGTGAGCAAAGGACGAAAAGCTTGAACCCCCATTTGTGTGGCTTGTTAGGCAGATACTGCTTCATAAAATGTGCTACCTTAGTAGCACACATCTGCTCATCTAGGGACAATCTTTGATCTAATGGGGCCACGCTTGAGAATACCTCATTTAGGTGGTCAATCAAAGGTCTTATTTTATGAAGGCGGTCATGATCCGGATGCCCGACAGGCTTGTGTTGTGCGTTATCATTTAGATGAAGAACGGATCGTATTTTCTCAAACCTGTTCAAAGTCATTGTCTGCATTATATGAGAGAAACCGTACTTTGACCAATAAGCCCTGACACTAGGGTAATGGTATACAGACATATAAATGGTGATGCCAAGAAACTGACGAATTTCTGTTGCAGTAACGGGTGGGCAGTGAGAGACACCTTGCTGAACTATGTATAAATTAGTTTCTTGGACGATCTTCGTTATGATTTCGTCATTCATAAGCAATGAAAAAAATTGGAACGGTGTTTCAAGTTGTGCTACTTCAGCTGGCAGCTCAGCATTACCTAAAAACTTGACACGGTCTTCATCCCACACTAAGTTTCGTTTTTTCCATACAAGTTCTCGACTTCTTGCCCTCCATGCTAAAATACCAACAAGATCTGTCACTTGTCGCGCTACGGAAGGCCCAGGCACTGGTGAAGATTCATCTATTGCTTGTGCAGGCAAGGAGTCTTCAGTGGCGCTTACCAAGGGAGGATCAAAATCTTCATCGTTGTCTTCCTCTGCCAAACGCTCCGCCTCTAACTCTTCCAATAACATGCGATTACTTGGATAGTAATCAATGGAGTTATCATCACTGATTTCTTCATCTTCTGATACGTCACCATTTTCTAAGGCAAGCAGCATAGATTCGATGTCTCTGTCCTTCATTCTCTCAGCCATACTAAAAAAGACAAATAACTGTCTAAAGAACACCTCCACCAGAAGTTGAGAAAGTATAGGTACACAAAGTAAGAAAAATAAAAGGCCTCAACGCATAATGTAGACAAATGGCAACAATCCGAATCCGCAAAATTACGAAAGCAAGCAAGTAATTATTTTTTATTTTAGCATAATATCTCAAAACTCACCTGTTTTCCGATACGAAAACAATTTTTTTATATCCAAAACACTGCTATAATCACCAAGAAAATCTAAATCGAAACTAAGGAAATGAAAATCCGACGAAGTACGACGACTGCCATTCAATATGAGAAAAAATGCAAATTTACCGCCAAAATATACACATGACAGTTATTTTTTTTTGTTGCCAGACCATTGATAAGATGTTTCCACCTGAGACACGTTCAGAAACTAGCACGAATTTTGTTTCACACTGTCAAAACCGCTATGTAGATAATTGGCAACAATATGCATTTAAGGGTTAATATAGACATAATCTTGGAGTAATGAACCGCGTCCTCTTCTTAAGCTACCTTCTTTAGAAATGGTCATTATCACGTTGTAATAAAACAAATCACCTAATCTTGCATTTCTTAATAAAATTTTGCTTACGTTAATATGCACATATTGTTATATTTTTCAAATTGAGTTCATTGAACGCAACACGTGCAATATTCACGTTGCGATTAGTCATCATAATCATTTCAACGTTATCGCTTTCAAGCGATATGTTCCATCTTTTAGAAAACCATTCTAAAGTACCTAACCTCTACATACAAGTCCACTCCGGCTGATATCTGACATTAAGTAGGGTATGTTGTAACATTAAGCTTAAAAAGAAACACGAAACATAATCCGAGAACACATTTTTTATTTTAATATAACAATATTCACTTAAAAGCTATAGTTTAGAGTCTATGTTGATTCATATTTTATTTTTAAAACAATATTCACTAAGCACGATATTTTATTTTTAAAACAATATTCACTTACAAGCTATAGTTTAGAGACAAGTTATATTCATACATATACAGCTCAAAATGCTGATTCATGACCCCATGAAAGAGTTGATATTTTATTTTTTAGAATGATGCGCTTATCATCATTACTTGAGAGAGCTATTTTATTAAGCGACTGTGTAAAAATTTCATGTTTTAATGACCTGAATACCATATTTTTTTTCCTAACTAAATTATTATCTAATAAAACACCTTTATAGTCCTTAAAACTCAATGTTTTCACAACAGATTTTTTGGTTCCTTTAGCTTTTTTTAATTCAGTATCTTCAGTTTTTATGGAATAAAGTTTAGACCGTAGGCCTACAAATTCGACTATAAGCTGACCTCCTAGCTCATCTTTAAATAACCCAGGCACTTTTTTATTATGCCTCCTTATACCATACATATTATTACACGCGTAGTTGCTAGTGTCGAAGTATTGAGGGAAATGGTATTTTATGTCTTTGTAGACATCTTTCGTTGTTATGGAATACAGAAAACTGTCAGTATCTGTGTAACACATTTTTATATTAGGGCCATAAAAAGGTTTCATAACAGAATAGTGAAAGTCGTACATATGACTCTTAGATATTTCCAAAACAGAAAAACCAATGTAAATTGGTTTATCGAGAGTAATTTTTTCAGGATTCATCTGGACCGCTACAAAATTTTCAGTAAAAATAGTTGAGCTATGGTAATTAGGTCGAGCTATTAGTTGCTCTGCGCCTAAATGTTTTTTCGTTTTGTTATGTTTATCAGACCACTGATTTACTAATTTAACATTTAACCTTTTTTCCGTATCCTCAAGGGTTTTACCAAAAATGCTATTGTTTAATAATTTAAAAAAGTCTTGTTCAAATTGAGATTTAGCTTTTTGCCTCAATTCCGTATTTAAATCAATATATTGTTTCAAATATGGACCTTGTTTAAATTTAATAACTCTGTGTATGCTTTTTAATTTAAGTCCATGTTTCAGACACGTTTTCAAATGAATATAGTGCATAACATAATTATATTTGTCATACAAATTCGGTATCAGTTTACTCGTTTTAGATCCAGGCGGTACAAATTTTTGTGGGCAGAAAGGTAAATCGTTATGATGATCATGTAGAGATTCAGGATATTCTAGATCGACATCAAAAATGTAACCTACATCTGAATTGTCTTGTAAACAGAGAATGTCAGAAACTTGAAACACAGGATTTTCGATCAATTCGAAATCAGAGTGTGGTAAATAACTACACATAGCAAATCCGTACAAATTATTACAATCTATATACAATAAGTAATTATCAGGATTCGAGGGGTTGTAGTTCGAGAGGTACTTATTATTAGCACTGGCATAGCGAGTAGAACATAAACAAACACCTCCACGAATACCTTTTTGTATCATTCTGATAATTTCCAGATCATCTATTAATTCTAATTTTACTTCTGTTTTTAACAGCATTGCATCGAAGCTTAAGCTGGGAGCCGTTATGTAAAAGGCTGGGTCTAACCTATAATTAGTTTTACACGTCTTTCTAAAACTCTCAAAAATATCCGTCAACAGCATTACATCTGATTTTAAGTATAGATCGGTATATTGACCAAGGTTTGACAAATGGAATAAGCGCCACACACACTGTGCGTGAGCATAATCTGACTCTGAAATAACCTCATCAGTTAAACTGCTGTAGAAACACTCACGCGGAGGTAATTTATTTTCATCATAACGTTTCCATTTATTCATGTACTCGTAAGGATAAATACCTTTACGTCTCAATAAGTCGAATTGCTGTTTATCGGGGTAGCAACGAGAGAGGTGGATAAAATCTTCGATTACTAAATTTTCTGCAACTTTTTCTAAACTAGTACCTAAAAATGCGAATGAGTCAACAAAACGAACAGCCATATAGTCATTATTGTTAACAGGAAAGAACTTTGTAAAAGACACATAATTTTCTTTTGTTCTTGCGATAACATTTATGTTTCCGTGCATTTCACCTAGCTCTCGTATAAACAAATGACAGTCATAGCCTGACAGGTTGTGGAAAAAAATTGGGACGAAAGATTTAGGGAGCTTAAATCGAAGGTTACAATAATCATGAGCTGCCCCGCGGTAGCGTCCAGTCAAATGACAATGATCTTTAACCTTTCCTTCAAACATTAACTTATTACAGAGGTAACAATTTTTCGACTCTAAAAAGTTTTTCAGCTCATTTTCATTAAGGGGTAACATGTCGATAGGATCGTTTAGTATTTTACTTATCGTTTCAACGTCTTCGCCTAATATTTTTAAAAACTGTTGAATACAGTCCGGACCTCGGTATGATTGATATCGATTTAAAGACGCATCGTAGGAGCAAACAATATAATATCCGAACGCTACTGGAACGTGTTTTTGAATCGACTCCGTAAAATTCGAGTTTTTCTCCGAACAGGGTTGTAACATAGACTCAAAATCTGCGTAAATGACAAATGGCATATCATGCATGCGTTCGAAATGTTTGAACTGTATCAATGTCCCTTTATCAGGCAATGACGTTTTAACACCACTGCACACATGCTCATTACGCTTTTTATCATTAGAAAAAAATAACAAGCAATCATCACAAAAAAATATTCTACCATCATGTTTAGTTATCTGAGACCTTACAAGCCTACTCAAATCCTTAATAAGACAATAATGTGTTAGCGCACCCGATTCCAAAAACAATAAATTTATACGATGCTTCCGCCCCTTGTGAACAGATTTGTATAAAGGTCCTACAACAACAGACTTTTCACTGAGACCATAAATATTAATACTTATGTTATCGTTATTCTTTTCAAAAATCTTTACATCCCTGAAACCTGCTGGAAACTTCATGTTTTTTGTGTTAAGCACAGTATCGAAATGAGGATATGAACTCGTTCGGTGTGAATTTTGTTGTGCAGGAAATAAAGCGGCCATTATGCACCATAGAAAACAGAAATTATCTGAGTTCTGAATATTGACACACGCTCGTTTTAATTTAATAGGTCTAGGAAGATCGATAAACCTTGAACCTCTTAGTGGATTATATTTGTTGATATTGACTTCCAGATACGAATTTGCTACAAAACTCCAACCACTGTCTCTCTCCTGAAATTCATCGATTTTTGCAACAATCAAATTTACAGCGTTTTTGTAAATATCTTCAAAATCATAATGTTTGTGAATCACTTTATTGGGCGTGGCGAACGATTTAATCTCCCGTTCATCATTCTTAGGTAAGGAGAACTCAGCATACAGTTCAAAATTTACCTTAACGCTGTTAAAGGAGCCGATCCGCGCCTCTATCAGCTCACGTACGCGTGACCGCAGCGAGCGCAGATAGATGTTCGGAGGGCAAGCATTAGAGCCCGCGCCGCCCGCCGCCGCCCCCGAGTCCACGTTGCTTAGTCTGTACGTTGCGATTCGACTGCGGAAAGCACTGGATATCTTCTCAAGACCCTCACCCTTAATAACAGCATTATTATTTTTGTGTACAGTGCTGCGCAAATGAGCTGACAAACTTTTACTTTTTACAGAGACATCACAGGATGTACAATATACTAATCTATTATTAGACATCTTAATTATATGTAAGGACAAAACCTAAGAAATGATAAATAAAACCTATCTAAAGTCTCCACAATATAAAAGGGTCGGTAGCCCAAACTAAATTTAACCTTATTACGTCAGTGACACGGACGCTGTCACCGAGCCTTTTATTTTGTGAAGACTGTACCTAAGTTACACCTAATTTTTACTACCTACCTACCTTTCGTGGGGCCTACAATAAAGGATGCCTGCCTACCTAATAAATTATAAAGTAAACATAGTAAACTTATTAAATAAATTTTATTAACCAATAAATCTAATCTAAGTTTTTCTTATCACCGAAGAAAAATCCCTCTTCAGTAAAAGACGTCTTGCAGAGTTTTAAGAGCTCTCGCAGGAGTCCCAGTTGTGGTGAATTGAAGTCAGCTTGATACTTCAATGCCAGCACCGCCTTCTCGTAGCGTTTGCGAGGTTCCACGTCTTTGATATCCGCCACCTGGTAGAGTTTCAGGTCCAAGTAGAGGTCACCCTCCAGTTTAATACTTCGCCGCACGACGCCGTCGGCAACCCGCTTCGAGTATGAAGACCTCAGCTCTGGTTTCTTACAGATCACCTCGTCCTCGCTTTCGGAATCCAAAGCGCGCCAACTCTCTTCAGGCTTCTTAGTAACAACGCTCTGCTGCACCTTGCGTTTGGCTGGAGGCTTCAGGTCCTTTTGCGGTTTGCGTCTGTGAAACAAAACAAAAGTTATTTACTGGACGTCTAGATACCTAAATATTGACAGAAAAATATAGAAAGAGAGATTTTAGAATCCCTGTTAAAACTAAACACATAATATGTCGTGACATAGCCTTATTTTATTCATACTTGCTGCTCGGTTCGAACTAGGATTCATGTATTAAAAGTCACAAAAAATATTCACCTTTGTACTGTATCGTCGTCAGATTCGGCGGCACGCTTCGATGATGTCTGCTTAGCGGGAACCTTCCTTTTGTTCCTGAAAACATAAACATCACTGTAGCATATTGCAATTGTGTAGAATGTAATTATCAAAATCTATCGTTGAAAATAAAAACTTAATTACCTCACAATCTCCGATTCCTCATCCGATTCAGCTACACGCTTTGATGCCGTCGGCTTAGCGGGAACCTTCCTTTTGTTCCTGAAAACATAAACATCACTGTAGCATATTGCAATTGTGTAGAATGTAATTATCAAAATCTATCGTTGAAAATAAAAACTTAATTACCTCACAATCTCCGATTCCTCATCCGATTCGGCTACACGCTTTGATGCCGTCGGCTTAGCGGGAACCTTCCTTTTGTTCCTGAAAACATAAACATCACTGTAGCATATTTCAATTTTGTAAAATGTTATTTATCAAAATCTATAGTTCAAAATAATAAGTTAATTACCTCACAATCTCCGATTCCTCGTCCGATTCGACTACACGCTTTGTTGACTTTGTAGCGGCTTTCTTTTTGTTGCTGTTAACAATAAAATATGATAGTCTATGTGAGTACCAGGGTGACGTAATATTATGAGAGCATAATAAAGATATACGTATAGCTGGTATAATGATATTTACCATAAGAAAGCAGCCTCGTCGTCCGTTTCAAACGAGTTCCGCTTCTCATTAGTCGCAGCCTTCTTCGTGTAGTACTCAGTGTCCGACCTAAAAATAAAAATAAGTACATATGTAGGTAAATGAGAAAATAAAACTAGAATATAGCTTACCAACACTCTTGCAGTACCTAAGATTAATTAGTTACAATGTAAAAACGTAAGACATGGAAAGACTAGTAAGATATCAAATAATTACATGGTATAGGTATATTCGATTATTATAACCCATTTGATCCGTCTACCGGCTAATACAATGTAGTACCCATTTTACGTACTACACTTGCATTCAAACAGGTTATAAAGCTTTTCGAATAAGTTATAACTACTTATTTGGTCCGTCTTCCGGCTTATACCAGGTAGTTCTCCTTTTATGAACTACCCTAGTATCCAAACAAATAGTTATAAGCTTTGTACACCATCTATGCAAAACAAAAAACATACAATTAGTCAAGAACTATGTCTATAAAAATAACTTAAAAAACTTACTGACATGATTGTAACGCAGTGGATACGCAGCTTGCAGCAGGGATATGAAGACGGGGCGCGGTGGACCTGGAGCGCGAGCACTAGCGTGAACGTCTGTAGCTTGGTGTTACTACCAACAATGGTACAAAAGTAATTGATAATTTTTCTTTCGATTTTGGCAGTTTTATTGGAAATAAATGATGAGCATGCAAGTAATTTACAGGGTGTAATAATGAAGTCATTGTTTGTCGATACCTATTCAGTGGCGTGAAAAACTAGATTCATGAGAAAGTTTTATTAGCATTATCTATGCATAACATTTTAATTTTAACTATAAATATATTTTCCTGGTATGTATATTTACAAAACTTCACTGCGGTGTAATGAACAAATAATCATAAGAATAGTTAATTACTTACGTTTTACTCCTTACGTTTGATATAAGTAATCAACTCATAGGACAAGAAAAAAAATAAAAAATAAAATAACTCATTTACGTTATCAGTTATACCTTCAGAAATCTTGTTCAGAATAAATACCTAACCTAGTAACAACAACCTATGCTGTTAGCAAAAATAAACTCAATTATATTTACAACATAATACTCATTTACACCCTGTATAAATTTGCACACTTGCGACTATGCAAAAAATAATAGAGGTAAAATAAAATCAATTAAATGTGATGACAAACAATACCGCCAGCGGGTAACGTGAGACCGGCATCCGTCATCGATTGCATTGTTATACGAAAGCAAATCACACTAGGGTTACCAGATACAATTTATTAAAACCGGCATTGGTAACTGTGGCGATGAGCTAGCCCTATCATACCTACGTCTAACATCACATAAAATGTGTCGTGTAAAAGCTATAATCATTAATGATATGTTACATTACGTACTTTACTTACATACGTTGTACTTACCATGGATATTATACGATTCAATGACTCGCTTTACCATGCGAAGTATATTTGATACTTGCAGCGTGCTAGTTGGTGCAGTTAACGTTACAAACTCACTTTAACATTAAAGTTTTGTTTTTGTATAGTCTCATTTCGATAAAAGTTGCAACAGTTAAGGAACATTTAGAAGATGGTAACACCAAATTTTACTTTAAATAATAGATTTTAAATTTATTTATGTGAAGTGAAGTTAGTGGACACATCGTGTGTTGTTAATCCTTTAAATTATGATCACCTTGATTACAAAACTCCCTGAAGAACCAGGCTTTCAAGAAAGACAAAGCAGATCTGGTTGGGATAAGTACAAAACGAACATATTTCTTGGATTAATACGCATTGATGGTCTCTGTGTTGCTGAAAACTAATGGTGTAGTTGTTTAGATACTAGGGTAGTTCATGAAAGGAGAACTACCTGGTATAAGCCGGAAGACGGACTAAACAAACATCTTATGTTTCAGCTTCCTTTCAGTTGTTATTTAGTATATATTTACATTGTCAAAGTGAAAGTGTAGAGTCATTTGTGTAGCTGAGCAGAAAAATGGTAAGTTAAAAATAGGATATTATATTGAAAATCTAAAATTACTTGTCTGGATGCAAGTGTAGTACGTAAAATGAGTACCACATTGTATTAGCCGGAAGACGGACCAAATGAGTGATTATAGGTTTCCGAAATTATATTGAAAACTAAAATTACTTGTCTGGATGCAAGTGTAGTACGTAAAATGAGTACTACATTGTATTAGCCGGAAGACGGACCAAATGAGTGATTATAAGTTTCCGAAATTATATTGAAATGAATTTGAACTGTCAATAGGTTTTTCGATCCATCTGTCGATAGGTTTTCGATCCATCTGTCGAGCCCGTAGGCCCGAACGATCGTGAAATGAATTTGAACTGTCAATAGGTTTTTCGATCCATCTGTCGATAGGTTTTTCGATCCATCTGTCGAGCCCGTAGGCCCGAACGATCGTGAAGTGAATTTAAACTGTCA